>OZ035961.1:63657243-63969743 GCA_964034945.1 Chrysopilus asiliformis | reverse complement strand
CTAAATCACTGTAACAAAATATTAAGCTGATTGAGATATACTCGTAACACTATTAAGGAAAAAGAGTGATTGATTTGTGTTTTCAGCGTTATAAAGAAATATAAAGTGCGCAGTGTTCGAAAAAAAAAGATTTGTCTTAATAAGGATTTTAAGTAAATCAACTCAACTTTGAACTCAGCTTTCTATTGATAACATCTGCTAAGTGAATTTCCACATCAGATAGCCTCTCGCTATAAACTTAACTATGGCTCCCGATACTCGTGGCTCGGTGAAATCCATCGTAAAAAATTTAAACAAAACGCGTACCAGTTTATCATATTCTGATGATAATCCCTCAACACCAGGATTATCGAAATCCACATTGGATGCATTGAGCTGTAAATTGAATACTTTGGAGGAAACCTTGGTGACCTTGGTTGAGGAAGTCCGCTCAGTGGTATGTGCAGAAATCGATAACGTCCGGGATGCAATTATGGCCGAAATGAAAAATCAACTATCCTATTTAGAGAATCGAATCAACTCGGTTCATAGTCAATTGGCGGTAAATAAGATCATTTCTCCACTTGACGTAGTTCATCGACCTTACAGTTGTGACTTGACCAATTTGTGCAGTGCAACTCCAACAACGGTAGAAAACCCGCTAATTGAAATGTTATCGTCGTCCTGTGACGTCAAAGCTAGAAGCGACTACCAGAGTAATACCTACCAACCAATAACATTATCGTCGGTATCAGCTGTTGATTCTGCTCCAGTTCTAAATGTTAGTGAATCGAAAAGACAGAAAAGCATTTTTATTTCGAATCTTGCAGTTAATACAAATGCAACTGATGTTTGTCAGTAGATCTTATCGAAACAACTGATCTCTGAGGTTGACTGTTGTGACGTCAAATGTTTTGATTTGTCATCTCGTCGTAGAATGTCTGGCACATTTCGGTGTTCTTCTTTTAAGTTTGTAGTACCTAAGAAATGTTTTCTTACCCTACTTAATACTGCGGTTTGGCCTAATGACACCTTAATTAAGGAATTTCAACCTATACGAAATTAAAATTTTCGGCTAACCCGTCGAAAACCAAATATGAGGAGAAAGCATTAAAAATTTGTTATCAGAATGTAAATGGAGTACGAACAAAGACAAACGATTTTCGGCTAAGCACTCTTGATTGTTCCTTTGATGTTATTTGTTTAACTGAAAACTGGCTACATGCAGGTATTAATGACGCTGAGCTTTTCGATCATAATTTTCTGATTTACCACCGTGATTTACCACCGTGATCGTATGAAATGGTTGGTGGAGTGTTAATAGCTGTTTGCTCTAAATTTAAATGTGTTGAATTCAGCTTGCCATCTGATGATTTTGAAATTCTATGCACATGTATATCTCTCGGATCAAAAATAAATCTATATTATAGTCACATACATAGTTCCTAGCAGTCCCTTGGCTACATATGAAAAGTTTGTGATGGCGATTCAACCAGCGGTCGAAGTTTGCTCATCAGTTGATGAAATCCTAATACTAGGTGATTTCAACCTTCCCAATCTTAGATGGACGCCATCAGATGACGAGGAATTTTTTACGAGTTGCCCCATAAGTGGAGCGGAGGTAACAGTAGTTGACAGTTTGTCAGCGGATGGGTTAATGCAGGTCAACTCAATCTCTAATTATCGCCAAAGAACTTTTGATCTGACCTGTACAACTTGTCCCTCGTTCCCTAGTATTGAAAAACCAGATGCCGTCCTGTTAATGGAAGTACCCAATCATCACGCAATACTAATTGAGCTAAATTCCGTTTTCTTCACGTCGCATGACTTGGATATTACAGACTTCACTTATAATTTTAAAATTGCTGACTTTTGTATGTAAATTAAATGAATATCTGCAAAACGTTAATTGGGCTGAGTTGGTTTATAATGATCCTGACGTGAACTCATCGGCAGAAAAATTTTACAAAATTTTATTCGAAGCAATTTCTCTGCATGTTCCACTAGTTAAAGTTAGGAGAAAACGTGGATTCTTTGCTCCTTACTGGTACGATGCACACATTCGTGAGTTGCGGAATCGTCGCAATTCTGCTTGGCATATATTTAAGAGTTCTAATCTTGACAGTGACTATGAGGTCTACTCAGACCTCCGTAAATTATACAATACCTTTTCCAAAATTTTATATTCTCAGTATCTTGACAAAATCAAGACTGATATAAAAAATAAACCTAACGAATTTTGGAACTTCATAAACAGCAAGCGTAAGAGTAACCTAAATGTATCTTGTGTAACTTATAACGGTTCATCTAGCGATAACCCATCTGGGATATCTAATATGTTTAAAGATTTTTTCAGTAGTGTTTTTACTACTAATACCTTTAATATAGATTATAGCTATTTTAATGGTATTTAGAGTACTCACATTGGTAGTTTTAAGATCAGTACTTTAGATATCTCAGATTGTTTATGTGGATTAGATGAAGACTTTTCTGCCAGTCCTGATGGTATTCCTCCTGGCTTTCTTGTCAAGTGTTGTTCATCCCTTGTCGAACCACTAACTTATTTATTCAATTTGTCACTAACGTCCAGTGTTTTTCCATCATTGTGGAAATTTTATTTTGTGTCTCCGGTTCACAAAAAAGGAACTACCGACCGATTGCAAAATTAGGACCCATTTCAAAAGTATTTGAATCTATCGTTGCAAAATTCGTGTCATTCCAATGTAAGTCCATATTATCTGAGAAACAGCATGGCTTCGTGAAGGGTAGGTCAACTACCACAATATTTGTTGAATTTACACATTTTTGCATTAATTCAATGGAATACAGGTTGACTGTATTTATACAGACTTCAGCAAGGCTTTTGACAAACTTTCTCATGAGGTGCTATTATTTAAATTAGAAAGATTAGGCGTATAATATGTCAATATCTTTCCAACATTTTCGTTACAGTTGTAATTTTGACGATAAATAAAATTATTTTTGTTTTCATTATTTAAACATTTCTTTTAAATATAATTTTAAATGTAATACAGTAGAACGCGCTTAAATGCAACACGCGTAAATGCAAAACTCGTGTCATTGCACGCAAAATTTGTGCATGGAAGATTTTTAAGCATTTTTCATATAAATATACACGGATAAATGAAACACGCTTAATTGCAATACTTGCTTAAATGCAACCACTTTCACATCCGCAAAAGTATAAATTATATGAAATTTTACACGCTTAAATGCACATGTGCAAAAATGAAATGTGATTACCCAAAAAAAAGTTATTATTGTTATTTTAATTTGATAAAATGAATTCTTAATTAGATTCTTTGTTTTTGTGTAGCCTCGTTGAATTTAAATGTTTATTACAGGAATATTAAAGTTGCATGTTTATCTTTTACTCGCATAATTGCACATTAATGTGCATTTATCCGTGCTTCCGTGCTACGTATAAATGCAAAACACGGATAAATGCACATAAAATTCTGCGAAATTCGATGTGCATTTAAGCGTGTTCTACTGTAAAAATGAAATAAAAACTTATTGTAATGCTAGTGGATAGACAACATTCTTTGTCCTGCTGTGTGGAGCGTAAATGAACAGATCTTTTGGTTTGCCAACGCGTGAGCATGCTACATACAGCTGTCCATGGGCAAAACATGGATTTTCCAAGTTAATTCCACAAACTTGTAGCGACTGGCCTTGCGCTTTATTGGGCGCGTTTATTCCGGTGCTAAGATGGCACTGCCAATCTGCAGGGATTTTGCTGCATTTTCTCTGCGGAACTCATCGCAAACAGTGCGAAATACAAAATGTCACAATTCTGAGGTTAAAACAGCACTGCCAGAATATAATTCCGTTCATACCGCCTGAAAATAGCAGCGCTAAAAATTAACAGTGCCAAAAACCTACTGTTCAACTGGCAGGCATTGCTAAAGTAGAATGCGTTTAGACCGGCGCTACATTGAAAAAACTGCCACTTTAGCACCGGTATAAACGCGCCCAGTGATTGTCATGGCAAATGCCAGTCGTACTGGAAACTGCAACCGTTTGAATTGGAATGGCATATCAGTGGGTATCATTTGATCTCATTTCAATTCAATTGATCTCATTTCATCTCATTTCATCTCATTTATTCTCATTTGATCTCATTTCATCTCATTTGATCTCATTTCATCTCATTTATTCTCATTTGATGTCATTTGATCTCATTTCATCTCATTTATTCTCATTTATTCTCATTTGATGTCATTTCATCTCATTTGATCTCATTTCATCTCATTTCATCTCATTTCATCTCATTTCATCTCATTTCATCTCATTTCATCTCATTTCATCTCATTTCATCTCATTTCATCTCATTTCATCTCATTTCATATCATTTCATCTCATTTCATCCCATTTCATCTCATTTCATTTTCAATTCAATTGATCTCATTTCAATTCAATTGATCTCATTTCAATTCAATTGATCTCACTTCAACACCATCAATACCATCCCAAAATCCACCCGAAGACCCATCAACACCATCCCAAAACCCACCCGAAGACAATATCCCAAAACCCACCCGAAAACCCATAAATACCATCCCAAAACCCATCCGAAGATCCATCAATGCCATCCCAAAACCCACCCGAAAACTCATCAATACCATCCCAAAATGCTGTGCTTATTTTCAGTGCTGTGCTGAGAATCGAAAATTTTTATTGCTTTGCTTTGCTTTTTGTACTTCGTTCTGCTGTGCTTAAGCAGTGCTGAAATTTGCTTAAGCAATGCTTAAGGAATTTTGATTTCTTTTCGTTTGACCTCGCTAATTTTATTTTGCTCTAGGGTATTTCCCTGAAAAAAAAATTTTTTTTTTTGTATAAGAAAGTCGTGTGCTGTTCAGACATTTCCTCGCTAATTTTATTTTGCTCTAGGGTATTTTCCTAAAAAAAAAATTTTTTTGTATAAGAAAGTCGTGTGCTGTTCAGACATTTCCTCGCTAATTTTATTTTGCTCTAGGGTATTTTCCTAAAAATTTTTTTTTTGTTGTATAAGAAAGTCATGTGCTGTTCAGAAATTTTCTCCCTAATTTTATTTTGCTCTAGGGTATTTTCCTAAAAAAAATTTTTTTTTGTTGTATAAGAAAGTCATGTGCTGTTCAGGAATTTCCTCCCTAATTTTATTTTGCTCCGTACTATTTTCCAAAAAAATAAATCGATATTCCTGTATAAGAAACACAAAGGAAAGCAAATCAGCATTGCTTAAGCAAATTCCAGCACTGCTTAAGCACAGCATTTCTAAGCAAATTTCACCACTGCTTAAATTTTGCTTAAGCAAATTTCAGCACAGCATTTCCCACTTGATTGCTTCGACGAAGCATTTTTTTGCTTTGCTGGTGCTTAATGCTCCTGAAGTGCTTTGCTTTAAGCAAAGCAATTTACATTTTACTCAGCACAGCAAAGAATCAGCACGAGAATTAAGCAAAGCAATTTAAACCCTGGTGATATTCGTATCAAAATTCGAACAGTTGTACCAAAATTCCACTTTGAAGTCACACTTTCCAATAAGATTTTTTAAGATTTATTCCAATCGGATTTTGATGTATGGAGTTTTATGTAGAATCATATCCTAAATAACTTTTGTTCTTGGACTTTTTTGATAAAATGCACCGTTTTTGAGATATTCACAAAAACCGTTTTCGTTCGTATGGGGGGTACCCCCCCTAATGGTCAATTTTTGCCCATTAACGAACTTAGCCTCGCATTTTACGAAAAACGAATATGCGCAAAATTTCAAGTCTCTAGCTCAATCCGTGCGCCTGCAATCCGCGCCACAGACAGACAGACGGACAGACAGACAGACGGACAGACAGACGGACGGACATGCAGAAATTAATTATTTTTATACCCGTATGGTGAAACCAAAGGGTATATTAACTTTGCCTTACCGTTTGTAACGCCAAGATCCCGTCATCGCACAAAAAAATGAATTACACCAGTGTGTTTAGAATGATAAACATAACAAAAGCTATAATTGCCAGCAATTATTGGAAACCCGTATGGTGATTTCAGTGAACATTTGTATCAAAATTCCACTTTGAAGTGAAATTTGTTTTTAAAAATTACTCTGTGTAATGTTTTATTACTCTATTCTTCATACTAATTTTGGTTTTCTAACTTACTATACATTATAAGTAATTATTTACAATATATTTTTTTTAACTACTGCGAATTAAACTTTCTCAGTCAACAAAAACAATTTTTTTAGTGGTGCATTGTTTTTGTAGTTCAGCAAGGGCACGGGAAGCCGAAAGTTATCTTGCCAGAATGGGAATTGGGAAAGGTTATGTTAGTTGGTAAAGGGAATTAATGTGAAATACAAAAGATTTTAGAAAAGGTGTAGAAAAAAGACATGAATTTGTTAAAATTGTTAATATAGTTATATTATGAAAATAGATCTGTTGTATTTCTGCATATACATGTTATGTGAAATAACTTACTACTAATACTATTTTTTTATTATTATTTTATTTTGTGTTTTTTTTTATGTTAATACTACAATACTTGTTTCCCTACTTACAGTAAACTACATTCAATAAACTACTAGCATACCAATACATTTTTTTTGTAAAGTGTATTTGTCTGTTTGTTACCAATATATAAACTTGACTTCTATGTTTGTTTTAAAAGCAAAAAAAAAAATAAAGAATTAAACTTTTATGACTAAAACATTAAAGGAACAGGAACAACAACATAGTTAAATTGCACCAAGAATTTTGTAGGATTCTATTATATTAAGTGCTGGTTGAATTTATAGCAATCTGTATAGCGTCGTGAAAACTATAAACCTCTTCAAAAGTATCTGCGAAAATTGAAGATGTATCTAAATTGGAGAAACACCAGTCGATTTGGGAACCGCAGTTAGTGGTAGAAACTCTTTGGTCTAACAAACTTCGTAGACTCAAATCGCGAAGTTTTTTGCTCATCGCATCATTATTATTGATACTACGATCTTGATTAAAATCTCCCAAGATAATCATTTTTCGATTGCAAGAAAAAGGTATCCGCAATACATTTTCTAGCTCTTGAATAACGCGTGTTTTTGAAAAACGTGGACTTTTATATAAAGCTAGGAATAATATGTCATGAAATTCAAACAAAACATATTGGAAAACATGATTATTTTCACAGATTTGTTGTACTTTTACAACATTGATAAGTGAGGCAATTGAATTCTTAGCAAAACAGAGTATCCCATTGTGTTTTCTTATATTTTGCCCTCCGCTGTTATCTAACCTAGCGACAATGGAATATTGATCTAAGTCATACTCCTCATTGGGCAATGTCCAAGTTTCTACAAAACATAGGATATCGAGTGACAAAACTAAATTGTTGCATTTAATATCTTCGATGTGTTTGTGTAAACTTTGGACGTTATGGAAGAAAACGCTAAATTTGTTAAGGAATTTATCTTGCAAACTTGCAAAATGAGGCGTTAGAAGTTTCTCTGAATTCAAAGATACTAACTCTGTAGAAACGGGATCAGAAGCTGTAGGAGATTTTGGTGATTTGAATTTCCCGATTAAAAAGAGACCAGAAGCTTTTGTTGCTCGGCTACATGCCACATACAAATGGGCCCGTGTCATACCAGGGGTTAAATGAACAGCAACGTTAACATAAGTGGATCCCTGACTTTTGTGGATAGTAATAGCTTCGGCTGGGACGACCGGAAACTGGGATCTCTCAATTACGACTCGATCATTGGATTTATATTGAAAACTTTTAACTGATTTTTCTATAGGAGTCCAATTTAAGTTTTCAGAATGTGTTCGTTTAGAACGCCCGTCTTGACCGATAGATAATTCTTCGAATTGAATCCATAAGCGAATTGGCACGCGAGCACCATTTCCGAGTACCCCGAATTCTATATCCATTAACTGCCCTGTTGCGCCATTAACTAACCCGTCAGCAGTATTGATATTTACTGTTATCATATACTTGGCGGTTTTCTTTAACAGAAGATTTGATGGCAATCCAAGAGTCTCAGAAGTTTTTAATTCTTTAGCCCGATCTGCAATCTGGTTTCGCGAATTGTCCGGAATTGGCCCTTTGACTTTGTCCTCGGCCTCTGAGATTACAGGATCAGATTGGATTAAGTTTAATCTATACGTGTTGAATTCATTTACATCGTCGTTTGATTTGAATAAATGTATGGCCTCCTGAGGAACTGCTTCGGGGGTGCATTCTCTTGACTTGAAAAGCGCTATATCAGTACTTGTCATTTTCCCAAGCGCCATGTTATTGAGGGCGGTAGCGAAATTTAAGTCATCCCTTTGTCGCATTATTTTAATGAGTGGGAAAAATTTAAAAAGATTCCACAATGTTGATCCAGCTACAATGCCATACACATCATTCCTACTAGATTGAAACACCCATCTATCCCCAACAGGAGCAAGTTGTCTTAGATCTCCAAAAACTATAACAGATTTGCCACCAAATAGAGATGTACTTCTAAAAATCTGCTTTAATCTGGAATCGATGTGGGATAGCATTTTAGCACCCACCATTGATATCTCGTCGATTATAATTAATTGAAGATTTTGGAGCTTTGAATAAATTGTATTAGCAATGTCGCTGCTAAGGGGCCTAATTTCCGAATGTGATTGGTTGATGGGTAAAGAAAAGATAGAATGAAGGGTAGCTCCATTTATATTAAAAGCAGCTTTTCCGGTAGGTGCGCATAAAACGACCTTGACATCATCAGGGTTGGCTCCAGGTCGCGAATTAAGTCGTTTGGTCAACGCATTATAGAGTGCAGTAATTAGTCTACTCTTTCCTGTCCCAGCACCCCCGCTAACAAATTCATAAAAGTTTGTTCCATTTTTTATGTTATGTAAAACGTGGTTAAAATACAGCCTCTGCTCGGTATTTAATGATCGAATAATTTGGGAAAAGTCTAGATCGGAAATTAGTGGTGGCAATTTTATTACACGGGTTTCGTTATCCTGGGGAACATTATCATCGATTATTCGGACATTCGGTTCCACATTTGGGATTTGAAAGGGGCGAAGATCCGGATCGTCGTCATTCTGAATTTCTTCGGTATTTTCAAGAAATCGTTCATTTTGTGCAGCGATTAGGGCATTGCCAAGCTCATCGTCATTCTCAAAACAATTGAACTTGCGACGAACAGTATTAATCGCAATGAGATATTGTTGACAGAGAGTCTCACAATTTTGCTGCAAAATATCACGTTCTTCATTGCGCCAAGGCAAGAAAAGCATGACCTGTTCTCGAAAATAATTATCGCGTTCCTGAATCATTTTATATCTGCGATACCGAATGACACAGGGTTTGGTTCTTTTTCGTAAGAATCCGCTGCAATCCTTAAGCCGTAGTGGCTCGCCGGTAACTTCCTCATTTCCTTCTCCATCATCATTATTGGGATTTGATGAACGGATAGATGAAAATTTATAGTATGCGGTGAATTCAGCAAGAGATATATTTTCGAGGGAGTCAGGACGCTGTACATAGTGGTCCAGTAAATTTGAGACGAAAATATCAGTTGAATCTTGCGGTAGTTCTCTCAACTGTTTTTGAGATTTAACAATACGGACACGTTCATTTGGGGGACTGGTGTTAATAAACTCAACCGCATTACTACTTTCTGACATCCGAATGCCGAGAATATTATACACTGCTTCCTGAGCTGAGATTTCTAGCCCATGAATAAATTTATTCCCCAGATGTTGGAGTTTTTGTTTAACAGTATAATTGCCGCTTGAGATCTCGTCCATGACTTCCCGCATAAGTTTGGAAACTCCTTTGTTAGATTTGTTAATATAATTAACAATATAACCGCAACAAGCATAAGCATCCATTACAAACTGAATGTCCATGTTTGCTCGGTGCAAACTGAGAATACAAGGATTGTATGCGTTCAGCATAATTGCATCTAAAGATCTTTTGAGAAAAATGGTGGGCTTTTTTAAATTTGCCCGAAGCGCCGAAATATAAGAATCTCTAGACATCTCAATATTTCCTAGAAACGTATCGAATGAGCAATTGGGAATGGACGTGGTTTTTGCTGCTTCATTCAAATATTCTCTAATTTTATCATAATTTTCGTTATGAGTATTAGAAGTTTCAGAATTGTCGAGTGGAGTAAGAATAATGGTTTTATCCATTGGAGGATATGGCATGCCGAATCGACAAAACTTCTGTCCTCTAATTTCCCTTAAACAGGATCTCGCGTGAGAGTGCTTCTGGTAGACTAAGTATTCTGCCAAATCACTATTCTGGGTGGACGTAGAAATATGCGTATCAATGAAATTCTCTACAGATGGGTAAGTGGAAATATCAGAGAGATCAAGACTTGGGGCATTATGAAGCCAGTACAATCCATGGACATGGGGAGAACCACGGTGTTGGAATTCAACACGAAAATAATAGGTAATTACATGGGAATCACCAAAAATTACTCCCGGCTGCTTGAAAAGTTTGAACAGGGCGCGAAAGCGATGATCAAAATATCTCGAACACGTGACTGGATCTGATCTAATGAGTCTAGCTTTCGTGCTGAAATCTAAATTTTCTGCATCACTAGGTGAGATCTCCCTCTTATCAATGACTTTAGATAAGATACAAAGGAGTTCGGACCACTTTGTTTCGGCAGCCGAGAGGGTGATGAAAAAAGTGGGAATTCCAAATTGCCGAATCATAGCAACAACTTTTTTCTTTTCGGACTCCCAATGGGATGGGGACGATCTTAAATTTTTAAAAATTTTATAGCCTTCGTCGTGCTGTATTAAATTTTCCACGTGGCTATCATTAACCAAATCTCCAGCTGTGTGGGAACGACTACCGCGACTCTTTTTCCTTAGGCAAATTGAAATAGAGTTTTTGATAGAGATAAGCTCGTTTTTTTTGTACGTATAAAATATCTTTTCATTTGTAGTGCATCGACGATCATACCGTCGAATTTCGGAACGCGCGATTTTGCTATAGGTTAAATTTGTTAGCCGAGGTTGTCCACAATATATTGAGGGGAAAGATAATTCTTCTGCATGTCTATCGAAAACTAAATCGACCGGTCTTTGACCTTCACCAGGAGCTAGGGCAATATTTTCCAGTGGAATATTTTCGAGAAGGGTCTCTTGACCTCCCGGGTTGAGGTCTTCAGGATCTAATTGGTCAATATTGTCGATATTTTCTTGAATAGTTCTATCCAATAGAGTATTGACAATTTCTCTGTCTTGTTGTGTGACTGTAAACGTTGCTCTATCATCAGGATTAGGATATTGCTGTAACCAATTGTCCGACAAGGTCACACCATCTTCAATATATAGGGGCTGACTTATTAAATATTGAATTGCGGCAAAAACTTTGGATGGACGAATGCTTTCGACCAAAAAACTATGGGCGTATTGTAATCTACGCTTTAAGTGAACCTGAATAACGTGAGTGTTATCAAAAGTTCTAGGAAGTGCACTAACTGTGGTGTTAAGGGAAATAGGAACATTGACACAAGCCCCTTTTAACCCGCACTGTCGATCACAACCTAAGGCTCTGATTTGCATAAATGGAATTCGGGGGGCTATTAACCGTTGTTCTAGGCACTCCAGTCCTTGAAGACATTCGGATATCACAGGAAAATCAAGACCATTTGCTAGGCAAATATTGGGAATTTGTCCACTAATAATTCCCCTATGGCAGTTTTGGCAAAAAGTATATGTATCGATCCGACTAGGGAATTTCTCGGATAGATAAAATGTTTTGACAACGAATTCTGGATTATTTAGGTGTTTCCGAATAAGTGGTTGTTTTTGAATTTTTTTAATGTCAGACGGAAACCATAACCCCCCGCAACATATACAAATTTCGGTTGGACCCTGCCGTATTATATCAGAATAATTAGTAAAAAAGCGTTCGCGATTACGGTTTCTTTCACCTTGCAAATATTCCTCGCGTTGCTCAGGTTCCATTATGACCCGCGATGCGATGTTACGACGGGACTGCCTCACGGTTTCTGCCTGACGATTGCTGGGTATATTTCTGTGACGTCGAACCCTCTCATTTGACAAAGTTACACGGCGAGATGTGATTCCGCGTATAGTTTCACGACGCGTTATTTGGGAAATAGTATTGCTACGTTGTTCCTGTCGCCTCCGGACCCGGTCGGAGCGTCTGAGTACTCTAGCCGCAGTGTTACGTTCTTGTTCCCGATCACGATATTCAGGGTCTTGGCGCCTAACGGAATGTTGAGCGGTATCACGTCCCTGTTCCCGATCACGATATTCAGGGTCTTGGCGCCTAACGGAATGTTGCGCGGTATCACGTCCCTGTTCCCGATCACGATATTCAGGGTCTTGGCGCCTAACGGAATGTTCCTCGGTATTACGTCCCTGTTCCCGATCACGATATTCGAGATCCTGGCGCCTGAGGGAATGTTCCTCGGTATTACGTCCCTGTTCCCGATCACGATATTCAGGATCTTGCCGCCTACGGGAATGTTGCGCGGTATCACGTCCCTGTTCCCGATCACGATATTCGAGATCCTGGCGCCTGAGGGAATGTTCCTCGGTATTATGTCCCTGTTCCCGATCACGATATTCAGGGACTTGGCGCCTACGGGAATGTTGCGCGGTATCACGTCCCTGTTCCCGATCACGATATTCAGGGTCTTGCCGCCTACGGGAATGTTGCGCGGTATCACGTCCCTGTTCCCGATCACGATATTCAGGGTCTTGGCGCCTAACGGAATGTTCCTCGGTATTACGTCCCTGTTCCCGATCACGACGGTTTATACGCATTGATTGGGTTCTAACCGTTTTTCTTTGGCTAACAGATTGTTTTCGTAATTTAGGCATTTTAACAAAAATCGAAGCAAATTTATAATTCCAGAAACAAAAAAAAGATATATTAGCTTACCTAGAGCAATGAAGAAAATTGCACTAAATTTGAAAATATATCCTCAGTTTCAGGAAATTTTTATGTTCACTTCACCAAAAGTTATGTTAACTTCACAGAACAGATTTTAAATTGTTGATTAAATATCCTCAGTTTCAGGAAATTTTTAATTTCACTTAACTAAAAGTTATGTTCACCTCACAGAACAGATTTTAAATGGTTGATTAAAAATGTTGTTTTAAAGTCACTTTAAAAGTTAAGATGTTAACTTGCTGGTGTATCTAAAACAACTAACGATAACAATCCATTTTGTTCCAATATATAATTATGTCCTTAATTACAATATATGTCAGGTAAATTAAAAATTCTAGTAATTAAGGGCATTATTATGACAAACACCTTTTGGGGAAAAATGGATTTTTGGAAAATCCCGGTTGTAAGAGCCATAACAATAATCTCATTAAAAACCTAATGAGGTTTTTACAACCGGCATTTTCCAAAAATCCATTTTTTTCCAAAAGGTGTGTTAGTCATAATGATATTTGTTTTTAAACTTTCGCGGTTAATATTCATACTGAATCTTTTAAATTAAATCGGTTATTTACCGCGTGAAAATTTTAATTCAAAATATATATTTTGAATACTGACCTGACGTTTCGGACAAAACTATGTTGTCCATGGTCACAGGCGGGACTGACTTCTCAGTTGCTCAGCTTTGAACTTGACCGCAAATTGTAACGGTGATGTTGAATCGGCAAAATTTTATTTGTTTGTTGGGAACAAACAACACTAACGGTGTCAGGGACTGAGTTATCCCATCCCCTAGGTGGTTTTAGTAAACGCAACACAGGATTCCAAGAGCTGGACAATTTGAAACTATCATCTCTATTAAATGTTGACCGGCGTTTGATTTCGATAGCTTCACGAACGAGACGTGGATGATAGCGGACCTCTGTCGCCAAAATACGCGCCTTGTCGAAACGTATCCAATGATTCTCACTATCATCCATTAGATGCTCAAATATAGCTGAATTTTCCACCTTTTTGTTTTTAACAGCTGAAAGGTGTTCTTTGAGTCTTACTGAAATGTTTCGTCTGGTTTGTCCAACATAGGATTTTCCGCAGCTGCAAGGTACTTCGTAGACGCCACAATTTTCCAGGGGCGTTTGATCTTTTGGTGATCTAAGGTATCCCCTAACCTTTTTTGGTGGTAAGTAGATCACTTTGATATCATGACGTTTAAGTATCTTGCTGATTCGGTTTGACACACCACTCATATAAGGAAGAAAGGCTAGTTTTTTGGTTACGTCAGTCTGTGTCGTGACTCTATTGTCTGCTGGTGGTTTAAATTTGCGCATTCTTTTATTGTAACCATTCCTGGCCAGCACTCCATCGATATATTGTAGCTCTTCATTTAGATGTTGCTGGTCACATATCCTGTGTGCCCTGTTTATCAGTGACGCTACTACAGACCGTAAATTAGCTGGGCAATGATGAGAGCTTGCGTGGAGGTATCTTTCTGTATGTGTGGGTTTCCGATAAACTGTATGGGATAACGTTCCGTCTGTTTTTCTCATTATTTTAACATCTAGAAATGGTAATACTCCATCACACTCTGGTTCCATTGTGAATTGTGTCATTGGATGAATGGAATTTAGAAGTGTGAGAAACTCATTTAGATGATTCTGTTTAATTATCACAAAAGTGTCATCAACGTATCGAATGAAAACTTTTGGTTTGTGGATTGATTTTGCTAAAGCTTCTTGTTCAATGTATTCCATCCACAAATCTGCAACTAGGGGGGAAATCGGTGAACCCATTGCGACTCCATTTTTCTGAATGAAAAATTCGTCATTGAATCTAAAATATCCCGCTTTTAGACAAAATTCTAATAGATTCAATATTCCTATGTCTTCACCACTGTTCTCGAGTTTTGTCCTTATCCAGTTGACTGCATCATCGATAGGTACGTTGGTAAATAATGAGATGACATCGAAACTTACCATTATTTCATCATTATCTAATGTTATGTTTTTCACCAGATCCACAAAATGAACCGAATCTCTCACATAGGTGGAAGATTTCCCTGTAATCGGTGATAGTTTGGATGTGAGAAATTTTGCTAGTTTGTAAGTTGGTGCGTTGATCTGGCTAACTACTGGTCGCATAGGAATTCCATCCTTATGTATTTTTGGTAACCCATACAATTTTGGCGGTACGACACAAGAAGGAATCAAATTCATGTTATTGATAAGATATTTATGCTCATTGGTAATTTTATTAGTTTTGCGTAATATGCGCTTTGTGGGATCAAATGTCACTTTCTGGTACGTTGATGTATCAGAGAGTAAAACATTCATTTTGTCAATATAATCATTGACATTCATCACCACCGTGGCATTGCCTTTATCAGCTGGTAAAACGATAATGCTTTTATTCTTACGCAATTCAACCAAAGCATTTAACTGTCCCTTGGTCGTATTGTTTTTTGGAATCACTGCTTTGCGTATAACAACGGCTGTATCTTGCCTGATGACGTCGGCAATATCAGCTGTGAAAGCATTCTTTTGTATGCACTCTTCTATAGAACAGACCAATTGTTCTATTGGCACTTGAGTTGGAGTTGGTGCAAAATTTAGGCCTCTTGAAAGAATGCTCACCGTGTCGTCGTTCAAATCAGCATTTGATAAATTTATCACGGTATTGCTCACACCTTCTACCGCTGATTCTTCTTCCTCCGCTCGTTGATGCATCAGCCGTTGCAATTTCCGATTTTGCCGAAATTGCAACGGCTGATGCATCAACGAGCGGAGGAAGAAGAATCAGCGGTAGAAGGTGTGAGCAATACCGTGATAAATTTATCAAATGCTGATTTGAACGACGACACGGTGAGCATTCTTTCAAGAGGCCTAAATTTTGCACCAACTCCAACTCAAGTGCCAATAGAACAATTGGTCTGTTCTATAGAAGAGTGCATACAAAAGAATGCTTTCACAGCTGATATTGCCGACGTCATCAGGCAAGATACAGCCGTTGTTATACGCAAAGCAGTGATTCCAAAAAACAATACGACCAAGGGACAGTTAAATGCTTTGGTTGAATTGCGTAAGAATAAAAGCATTATCGTTTTACCAGCTGATAAAGGCAATGCCACGGTGGTGATGAATGTCAATGATTATATTGACAAAATGAATGTTTTACTCTCTGATACATCAACGTACCAGAAAGTGACATTTGATCCCACAAAGCGCATATTACGCAAAACTAATAAAATTACCAATGAGCATAAATATCTTATCAATAACATGAATTTGATTCCTTCTTGTGTCGTACCGCCAAAATTGTATGGGTTACCAAAAATACATAAGGATGGAATTCCTATGCGACCAGTAGTTAGCCAGATCAACGCACCAACTTACAAACTAGCAAAATTTCTCACATCCAAACTATCACCGATTACAGGGAAATCTTCCACCTATGTGAGAGATTCGGTTCATTTTGTGGATCTGGTGAAAAACATAACATTAGATAATGATGAAATAATGGTAAGTTTCGATGTCATCTCATTATTTACCAATGTACCTATCGATGATGCAGTCAACTGGATAAGGACAAAACTCGAGAACAGTGGTGAAGACATAGGAATATTGAATCTATTAGAATTTTGTCTAAAAGCGGGATATTTTAGATTCAATGACGAATTTTTCATTCAGAAAAATGGAGTCGCAATGGGTTCACCGATTTCCCCCCTAGTTGCAGATTTGTGGATGGAATACATTGAACAAGAAGCTTTAGCAAAATCAATCCACAAACCAAAAGTTTTCATTCGATACGTTGATGACACTTTTGTGATAATTAAACAGAATCATCTAAATGAGTTTCTCACACTTCTAAATTCCATTCATCCAATGACACAATTCACAATGGAACCAGAGTGTGATGGAGTATTACCATTTCTAGATGTTAAAATAATGAGAAAAACAGACGGAACGTTATCCCATACAGTTTATCGGAAACCCACACATACAGAAAGATACCTCCACGCAAGCTCTCATCATTGCCCAGCTAATTTACGCTCTGTAGTAGCGTCACTGATAAACAGGGCACACAGGATATGTGACCAGCAACATCTAAATGAAGAGCTAAAATATATCGATGGAGTGCTGGCCAGGAATGGTTACAATAAAAGAATGCGCAAATTTAAACCACCAGCAGACAATAGAGTCACGACACAGACTGACGTAACCAAAAAACTAGCCTTTCTTCCTTATATGAGTGGTGTGTCAAACCGAATCAGCAAGATACTTAAACGTCATGATATCAAAGTGATCTACTTACCACCAAAAAAGGTTAGGGGATACCTTAGATCACCAAAAGATCAAACGCCCCTGGAAAATTGTGGCGTCTACGAAGTACCTTGCAGCTGCGGAAAATCCTATGTTGGACAAACCAGACGAAACATTTCAGTAAGACTCAAAGAACACCTTTCAGCTGTTAAAAACAAAAAGGTGGAAAATTCAGCTATATTTGAGCATCTAATGGATGATAGTGAGAATCATTGGATACGTTTCGACAAGGCGCGTATTTTGGCGACAGAGGTCCGCTATCATCCACGTCTCGTTCGTGAAGCTATCGAAATCAAACGCCGGTCAACATTTAATAGAGATGATAGTTTCAAATTGTCCAGCTCTTGGAATCCTGTGTTGCGTTTACTAAAACCACCTAGGGGATGGGATAACTCAGTCCCTGACACCGTTAGTGTTGTTTGTTCCCAACAAACAAATAAAATTTTGCCGATTCAACATCACCGTTACAATTTGCGGTCAAGTTCAAAGCTGAGCAACTGAGAAGTCAGTCCCGCCTGTGACCATGGACAACATAGTTTTGTCCGAAACGTCAGGTCAGTATTCAAAATATATATTTTGAATTAAAATTTTCACGCGGTAAATAACCGATTTAATTTAAAAGATTCAGTAGTCATAATGATGTCCTTAATTACTATAATTTTTAATTTACCTGATATGGGTTTTCATTGGTGTTTTCTACCTATGGTGATAGTAGTTCAATATTTGACAGATGTTTTAATTATTTAAGTATTTTTTAAAAATGATTTAAGTAATTTAGTAAATCATTAAAACTATATTGGTACTATGACAAAAGTTTCGAAGAGTGAAAAATGTTTTTGATAAAGACAATATTAGCCCGAGGTTCAAAGTATCGCCATAGAATAAGGAATATATAGAAAAAACTCTGCCGAACAAATTTTTGACAAATTTCCCCTTCGAAGGGGGAAAAATGTCCCTATCATTCACTAGCTACGGCCTAAAAGTCAATTACTTTTAGACTAGGGAGCACGAAGCAGAGAGAACATTTTCTAATCATTTTCGTCGTATCTATTCAATGAGATGGAGGAATCGAATGGATAATTTTTTCCGTGTTACATCGGATCCTCTTGCTTCATCTCACAGTGGAAAATTTTTCTCTAAAAATTTGTTCTAAGAGTTTATTCTCTAGATTATTTGTTCTCTGGTATCGCTCGGTTGGCATGTTTAACTTTCATAAAAAGGAAGTTAAGAATTGAATTATAGACAATATTAATGTTAGATATTATTTTACACCTTTCCGATGTAGAATCAACGGTCCGTTCTCGAAAAACTGTGAAAAAACTGATGTACCAAAGGTCAGTTGCTTGTCTGATTCATCGAAGGAAATGTCGGTCTAATGTAATACATGAGACCCAAAAGATCTTCTAATGACACCCAATGTCTTTGGATCAATCCGTTTAGTGGAAACCGTAATCACACATGTACGGATGGATATCCATACATCAATTTTTTCATGTCTTCTAAACACACTGGCGGAATTCATTATTGTGTATAACGACAGGCTGTTGGCGTATAGCCTTTTAGTTTCCCCATATAGGGTATAAAAGCGCTACAATTGTTAAAATTCGTTCGTAAAATACTTTATACACTGCAATATTATAAATGTAATTGAGCGGCGAACAGTTGTATCAAAATTCCTCTTTGAAGTCAAACTTTTCAATAAGATTTTTTAAAATGTATTCCAATCGGATTTTGATATATGAAAGATTTATGTAGAATAATATTCTAAATAACTTTTGTTCTTGAACTTTTTTGATAACATGTACGGTTTTTCAGATATTTGCAAAAAACGTTTTCGTTCGTATGGGGGGTACCCCCCCTAATGGTCCATTTTTTCCCATTAACGAACTTAGCCTCGCATTTTACGAAAAACTAATCTGTGCAAAGTTTCAAGTCTCTAGCTCAATCCGTGCGCCTGCAATCCGCGCCACAGACAGACGGACGGACAGACAGACGGACAGACGGACGGACAGACAGACGGACGGACATGGAAAATTCAATTTTTTTTATCATTCTAAACACACTGGTGTAATTCATTTTTGTGTGTGATGACGGGATCTTGGCGTTACAAACGGTAAAGCAAAGTTAATATACCCTTTGGTTTCACCATACGGGTATAAAAAAAGTTGAATTTAGCATGTCCGTCCGTCTGTCCGTCCGTCTGTCTATCTGTCCGTCCGTCTGTCTGTCTGTGGCGCGGATTGCGGGCGCACGGATTAAGCTAGAGACTTGAAAGTTTGCACAGATCCGTTTTTCGTAAAATGCGAGGCTAAGTTTATGGGCAAAAATGGACCATTAGGGGGGGGGGGGTACCCCCCATACGAGCGAAATCGTTTTTTGTGAATATCTCAAAAACGGTGCATCTTATCAAAAAAGTCCAAGAACAAAAGTTATTTAGGATATGATTCTACATAAAACTCCCATACATCAAAATCCGATTGGAATAAATTTAAAAAAATCTTATTGGAAAGTTTGACTTCAAAGTGGAATTTTGGTATACCTGTTCGAATTTTGATACGAATATCACCATACGGGTCTCCAATGATTGCCAGATTGGCAATTATAGCTTTTGTTATGTTTTTAGTAATATACGCTTTACGTACAATATAATAGAAAACAGGCAAGAAATTTTTCAATTTAGAACAAAAACTTTTGTATACCTTCAATTGACATCAAGTTATTTTTCTTAGCGGTAATTTATTTCGAATTAGAAGAAACTTTATAATTGCAGGTCGAACCCTTTATTCTTACACGAAACTGAATTTTTTCCCAAAAACAAACATTCTTAACGACATGAAAGTAAGACTATTCGAGTACTCTAACAATTCTTTCAATAAATATTTAATTAACCCCGAAGGGCAATAGGGGACAATTAATTTAATGCGTTCAAAACTACCCATAAAAGTGAAATATGACGATAATACTACTTTTTTACTTCCTTGAAAGGTTTTTTCTCAAATATCATTTTTATACCGGTATGGTGAAACCAAAGGGTATATTAACTTTGCCTTACCGTTTGTAACGCCAAGATCCCGTCATCACACAAAAAAATTAATTACACCAGTGTGTTTAGAATGATAAACATAACAAAAGCTATAATTGCCAATCTGGCAATTATTGAAAACCCGTATGGCGATTTAAGTGAACAGCGAACAGTTGTATCAAAATTCCACTTTGAAGTCAAATTTTCCAATAAGATTTTTTAAAATTTATTCCAATCGGATTTTCATGTATGTGAGTTTTATGTAGAATCATATCCTAAATAACTTTTGTTCTTGGACTTTTTTGATAAAATTCACCGTTTTTGAGATATTCAGAAAAAAAGTTTTCGTTCGTATGGGGGTACCCCCCCTAATGGTCCATTTTTTCCCATTAACGAACTTAGCCTCACATTTTACGAAAAACGGATCTGTGCAAAATTTCAAGTCTCTAGCTCAATCCGTGCGCCCGCAATCCGCGCCACAGACAGACGGGCGGACGGACGGACAGACGGACGGACGGACGGACAGACGGACGGACATGCTAAATTCAACTTTTTTTGTCATTCTAAACACAATGGTGTAATTCATTTTTGTGTGTGATGACGGGATCTTGGCGTTACAAACGGTAAGGCAAATCTAATATACCCTTTGGTTTCACCATACGGGTATAATTATACCCGTATGGTGAAACCAAAGGCAGGGGCGTGGCGTGAGTTTTGAAGCTAGGGATGCAAATTTTAATTTTTTGGAATTTAATTGCCAACTTAAGGTTTTTATGTTATTAATAAAGGTATTTTTTGTGTTGTGCAAAAATACATCTCTCGTTAGCTACTTAAATGAATGACAATAAAATAATAAAAAGTTCAAAACACTAAAATAACTTGTACTTTATGATTATGAAAATGATTATGAAAAATGCATCCGATCTTTGATCCCCAGACTACGAAATTATAATGTGTTTGTTTTTAATTCGAGACACTTATATATCCGAATCGAGAGAAAAAGTAAATTGATGATCTTTTTGTATAAAAAATACAGTTATAAAATAAAATATTTACGATTGTCCGCATAAACCCGGATACACCAAGATCGTTCTTAACTCAGAATTGCTAATTAAACAGCTTTATGAAAATTATTTAAATCGCTGTAACTTACAGATTGCCAAAAAAAAGTAAACAAGGTCAACAAAATAACTTTTGCTTATTTGCACAACCGCAAAGCCAATTAAAATCTTCGTAAACTTTGACCGAAAATCGTCTCGTACAACTTTTATTTACTGTTGTTATATTTAACTCTGGTTTTGGTCTCCCGCGATCAAGAATATTTTGTTTTTCAGAAAACGAGTGCGAACTAAATGATTGTTTTAATAAGCTATCGATTACACAACAATCTGCCATTTTTACTAAACTATTGAAATCACAAAAATCACACAATAAAAAGACACGCTAAAAAATAAACAATTTAAGACAATACTCACTACGCATGCAGAAACGCTACTACCAATTTGCCTTAATGCATTTTTTTTTTACTTATTTTCACTCGGAAGCAACGATTCGAATTGCTTATTTCACATCTTCCTGTTGCATATGACATTACGAGGCAAAAGAGAAATGATCGCCCGAAGGAAATTTTTATTTTTGGAATGGTTTTTTTAAACGCGAAAACCGCGTATTTTTTCTTCAAAAAGGTATGAATATTAGATATAGAATTACTCAAAACAAAATCATCTAAATGTCCTCCAAAAAAACTTTTTAAATACGGATCTTAGTTTTTTAGTTATTTAAATAAAAGCGCAAATTATTTGACTTCTGCTGAGGTGGAAGCAATTTTTATTTTGCATCCACATTTTCTCTTTTCTCCAGTCGTTAACATAGGTTTTCATCTCTTAAAATTTAGTTTCATTTCTCTTCGTACAAAACTCATAGATGCAACAATAATTTCTGCTTCCACACAGTTTCAAAGGCAAGTTAAGAAATTCTCTCTTTTTTTAAGGGCATTCGCAGTTGAATATATCACGACTGTATGATAAAATGCATTTTGTGCCGTACTGAAGCTACAAACGGCACAAAACAGTAACTCTAAGTTGTATTGAAGCTACAAAGGGCACAAAACAGTAACTCTGACAATAAACTCAAACTTAATTATGATCGAATTTTGAAAAAAAAATGTTTCATTAAAAACTCAGTTACCAATATTTTTGTGAGATTTGTAAGGGATGCAATGCATCCCTTGCATCCAATGACGCCACGCCCCTGACCAAAGGGTATATTAACTTTGCCTTACCGTTTGTTGTATAATTATACCCGTATGGTGAAACCGTATGGTGAAACCAAAGGGTATATTAACTTTGCCTTACCGTTTGTAACGCCAAGATGCCGTCATCACACATAAAAATGAATTACACCAGTGTGTTTAGAATGATAAACATAACAAAAGCTATAATTGCCAATCTGGCAATCATTGGAGACCCGTATGGTGATATTCGTATCAAAATTCGAACAGTTGTACCAAAATTCCACTTTGAAGTCAAACTTTCCAATAAGATTTTACCCTAGACCAAAATAAAATTAGCGAGGAAATGTCTGAACAGCACACGACTTTCTTATACCACAAAAAATCGATTCTTAAATATAAAAATACACTATTTTAAAGACTCGGGTTTTTTATTTGTATGAATGGGACATAGATGAACTAATTCTTTGGATTTACAGTTAATTTGAACTATAATTACTAAAATCAATATTATTAATATCTTCGTCAACTCCAGATTGTTCAAAAAGTGGCATCGTTTCTATCGCTTGTCCTATTTTTTTTGAATCTAGTTTAACAAGTAATATGTCTTCTAAAAGATCTGAATTGTATTTTTATATTTAAGAATCGATTTTTTTCGTTGTATAAGAAAGTCGTGTGCTGTTCAGACATTTCCTCGCTAATTTTATTTTGCTCTAGGGTATTTTCCTGAAAAAAAAAAATTTTTTTTGTATAAGAAAGTCGTGTGCTGTTCAGAAATTTCCTCCCTAATTTTATTTTGCTTAGGGTATTTTCCTGAAAAAAATTTTTTTTGTTGTATAAGAAAGTCATGTGCTGTTCAGAAATTTCCTCCCTAATTTTATTTTGCTCTAGGGTATTTTCCTAAAAAATTTTTTTTTTGTTGTATAAGAAAGTCATGTGCTGTTCAGAAATTTTCTCCCTATATTTATTTTGCTCTAGGGTATTTTCCTAAAAAAAAAATTTTTTTTTGTTGTATAAGAAAGTCATGTGCTGTTCAGGAATTTCCTCCCTAATTTTATTTTGCTCTAGGGTATTTTCCTAAAAAAATTTTTTTTTTTGTTGTATAAGAAAGTCATGTGCTGTTCAGGAATTTCCTCCCTAATTTTATTTTGCTCTAGGGTATTTTCCTAAAAAAAATTTTTTTTTTTGTTGTATAAGAAAGTTATTTGCTGTTCAGGAATTTCCTCCCTAATTATACCCGTATGGTGAAACCAAAGGGTATATTAACTTTGCCTTACCGTTTGTAACGCCAAGATCCCGTCATCACACACAAAAATGAATTACACCAGTGTGTTTAGAATGATAAAAAAAGTTGAATTTAGCATGTCCGTCCGTCTGTCTGTCCGTCTGTCTGTTTGTGCGAGGCTAAGTTCGTTAATGGGCAAAAATGGTCCATTAGGGGGGGGGGGGGGGGGGGGGGGGGTACCCCCCATACGAACGAAAACGTTTTTTGCGAATATCTCAAAAACGGTACATGTTATCAAAAAAGTGCAAGAACAAAAGTTATTTAGGATATGATTCTACATAAAACTCCCATACATCAAAATCCGATTGGAACAAGTTTTAAAAAAATCTTATTGGAAAATTTGAATTCAAATGAAATTTTGATACGCCGTTCAATTAAATCACCATACGGGTTTTCAATAATTGCCAGATTGGCAATTATAGCTTTTGTTATGTTTTGAGTAAAAAGCTGGACTACAGTGGACGTAATGTTAAAAAAAAAAAACACTTTAAAAAACAAGTTTTATAACCTTATACACTTTCAAAATGCACTAAAAAGTAAAAACCAAGTTTAAAGTTTCACAAAAAAAGTTTTTATAAATTGCGTGTTGTTGTGAAAATATAAAGTGTGCTGCGTTGCACAGTATGAAACCGCTATTACAGATTCAAGAGCAAATGCAACGTCACACACTTTATATTTTCACAACAACACACAATTTATAAAAACTTTTTTTGTGAAACTTTAAACTTGTTTTTTACTTTTTAGTGCATTTTGAAAGTGTATAAGGTTATAAAACTTGTTTTTTAAAGTGTTTTTTTATTTTATACTTTTTAGTCTTGAATTAGCCTACCAAAAACCTCCAGAAAAGATCTTTCGCGGGAAATTTGAGCAAAAGGAAACTCACGTTCTCTTTGCAGGACATTCCGTTATCCTTACAGAATTTTAAATGTCAGAATCGGATTCAGCAACCCCAAAAACCCCCTAATGCCATTTTTTCCCGGAAAAAATGGGAAAAGGATATGTGCGTCATCCGTACAGGACCTTCCGTTTTGAATTTTGAAAATCTAACACCGAATTCGTGATCAGCGACCCCGAAAACCCCCTGATGTCAGTTTTTCCCGGAAAAAATGGGAAAAATGATATTTGCGTTATCCTTACAGGACCTTCCGTTTTGAATTTTGAAAATCTAACACCGAATTCGAGATCAGCGATCCCGAAAACCCCCTGATGCCAGTTTTTCCCGGAAAAAATGGGAAAAAGGATATTTGTGTTATCCTTACAGGACCTTCCGTTTTGAATTTTGAAAATCTAACACCGAATTCGTGATCAGCGACCCCGAAAACCCCCTGGTGCCAGTTTTTCCCGGAAAAAATGGGAAAAAGGATATTTGCGTTATCCTTACAGGACCTTCCGTTTTGAATTTTGAAAATCTAACACCGAATTCGGGATCAGCGACCCCGAAAACCCCCTAATGCCATTTTTCCCGGAAAAAATGGGAAAAAGGATATTTGCGTTATCCTTACAGGACCTTCCGTTTTGAATTTTGAAAATCTAACACCGAATTCGTGATCAGCGACCCCGAAAACCCCCTGGTGCCAGTTTTTCCCGGAAAAAATGGGAAAAAGGATATTTGCGTTATCCTTACAGGACCTTCCGTTTTGAATTTTGAAAATCTAACACCGAATTCGTGATCAGCGACCCCGAAAACCCCCTAATGCCATTTTTTTCCCGGAAAAAATGGGAAAAAGGATATTTGCGTTATCCTGACAGGACCTTCCGTTTTGAATTTTGAAAATCTAACACCGTTTCGGAGATATAAGGTTCCAAAGATTCCAGAGATAGACACATATGTAGGTAGGTAGGTAGGTAGGTAGGTCGCGACAATCCAACTTAATAGAAAGTGTAATAAAATAAAAAATTTTAATTTTTTTTTTGTTTTAAATGAATTCTAATAACTTAAACATCATTAATTTGTATAGAGAGAATCTTTAATCCCCATAGAAAAAAACATGTACCGAACGGGTTAAGGTTTGCTCTACGGCACCTGCCGTGAAACGATAGCCAATTACTGCCACCTTATGATAAAAGGTTGAAACTGTTAAATTTGCCACAGCTACGATGAGGCGGGAAGTATTCGCTGTTTTGTTTCTCTTTAAATTGTTGTCAGGAGAGATTAACTCTCCGATGCTATTGAGCAATTTCATTATTACCTTTAATTCAAGATCTAGACATAGAAATGCTCTCTTTTATATAGACTTTCACAGAACAAATTACGGACGTTCTGAACCAGTTTCAGCCATGTCTAAAATTTTCAATAATTTTTTTAAAATTATTGATTTTCATAAAAATATAAGCATTATCAAGAGATTGTTATATAATAATTCATGAATTAATAATTATTATGTCAGAATTTTTAACACACTTTAAAATAAGTTTCAAGTTTTTTTTTTATTTTATTTAGATTGTTAATTAGCAGCCATAAATAAATTGTAAAATGTTGTAACAAATTCAGATGGTGCTTCGCACCTGTTGAAATAAATAAATAAATACCACATAAAACATTTATACATAAAAAAAATCATATTTGAAAAATTTGTAACATACCACCATCATTCACTCGTGTCTTCAATTTAAACAAAATTCTATTACTGGATTCTGAAAGAGAATTTTGCGCTGAAAGACATTTCCGAACAATATGTCCACCTCGTCAAGTTTTTATACCCGTATGGTGAAACCAAAGGGTATATTAACTTTGCCTTACCGTTTGTAACGCCAAGATCTCGTCATCGCACACAAAAATGAATTACACCAGTGTGTTTAGAATGATGAAAAAAGTTGAATTTAGCATGTCCGTCCGTCTGTCCGTCCGTCTGTCTGTCCGTCTGTCTGTCCGTCTGTGGCGCGGATTGCGGGCGCACGGATTGAGCTAGAGACTTGAAATTTTGCGCAGATCCGTTTTTCATAAAATGCGAGGCTAAGTTCGTTAATGGGCAAAAACGGACCATTAGGGGGGTACCCCCATACGAATGAAAACGGTTTTTGTGAATATCTCAAAAACGGTGCATCTTATCAAAAAAGTGCAAGAACAAAAGTTATTTAGGATATCATTCTACATAAAACTCCCATACATCAAAATCCGATTGGAATAAATTTTAAAAATTCTTATTGGAAAGTTTGACTTCAAAGTGGAATTTTGGTACAACTGTTCGAATTTTGATACGAATATCACCATACGGGTCTCCAATGATTGCCAGATTGGCAATTATAGCTTTTGTTATGTTTTAAATGATCCTTAAAGTTTTCAAGGAGTTATCATTCAGAAATTCACTGAATTATCTAGTTTAGTTGTAGAAAAGTTGTTTTTAGCATATTTGGAGCTATCAGAAATATTTTATAGGCCTAAAAGAATAATGGAAATGTCTTTTTTTCGACTTAATTGTCTTATAACTTTCGAAATTTATTGCGTTCGGATTCTATCTCAATCCTTTCGAAATTTATGGAGACGGACAGACAGACGGACGAACATGCGGAAATCAAAATCTTTTGTCATCCCTATCACCCGGGTGTTGTTCATATTTGTTCTATGCGTTACAAACGGTATACAGTAATCCCTCGAACTGCGCGGTAGATACGTTCCACAAAAAGAGCGCGCACTGCGAAACCGTGCGCTGTGAACCCTAGTTTGTATGAAATATTGGGGTTAGGTCCCAAATTCTAATAATTAATTTTATTTATTGTTTTCTCAATTGTATTTATTTTATTTAATACAATAAATTATTTTTCTTACTTACCTAGTTCTCCAAAAACAGAAGAATTAGATAAGAAAATTATATCTAAATCAGGCCTCGGCACCATGTATGTAGTGATTTACTATTACTCGAAGAAATTTTATGTTTCTTCATATACTATAACACGAAATGAGAAAACGCATCTTTTTCATTTTTTACGCTCTTTCGCTTTTGATGAAGACGTTTAGGAACAGTGGACTACACAATTTATCATGATGCGATTACAAAAAAATAATAAGTTCCGTCGTGCAAAAAAAACTTGTGGGGACGTATTTCCGGTTCTGTGCTTAGCAAAACATGCGCTACATTGCATTTTGTTACCTGATAGGACAGCTGTTGTAATGGCGTTCTAGATTGAATTTTTTATTCGACATGTAACTGCAAACTAGACATTGACGGTTATCATTATTTGTGGTTATTAAATATTTGTTTTCCCAATCACACGACATAGTATTTGAATTTGAATATGAGCGCTCCATAATGGAAAATGAAAACTAAAAAAATCGAATTTCTGAAAAAATTTCGTACGTCAGTGTACTTTGGGAAGCAATTAGGGTTTTGGGGAGCAAATGTATACATCCGCATGCATCATCAACAGAAATTATACTGAATGACTGTCGCAGGCTCGCTCCGTCGATTGTTAGTCAATCGTTTAATTTCGGCTGCCGAAGTGGCCGTCGTCTACGAACACGTATCATTGCGTTGGAGAGTCGAGTAAAAATGTTCATACATTGATTGTATTCTCGTAAAATTTGAATAAAAATGTTATCGTTGTGAGGAGCCAGACGAGCCAAGGAGTGCCGAGCTCTGATCTAAATCTTTAAATTGAAAATGATAACAAATTTATTCAATAATAAAATAATAATAAACAATAATAAAATTAATTATTTTATTAGAAAAATTCCAAAAAAAAATAGAAAAAAGTTTGTATTTAACGACATAGTTAAAGTAATACAAAGATATGATATGTATTACTAATCTTTTTGAAAAATTAGTGATTGATTACCCGATTTTGGTTTTTCATTATGCATTTCTACGTATGGGGCTAAAGCGACTGTCAAATTTCACCGAAATTTTAAGGCACGCTCCATATCATGGTCCATATTAAGAGCTTCTTATTAAAGTTGACTACCAAGCATTAAAAAATTTGTCAGTTTTTCGTGCGTAAGGTTTTTCTTTCTTATAATCTCTATAACTTCACTTTCATCATTTTCGTCGTTATAATTATCGCCAAACTATGTCAAAATATCGTCAGCAGTCATATTTTTTTCATTACTTGCAAGGACTTCCATGATATCTTTTGACTGTAAGTCTTCAAATCCGGCCCCACCAATTGTTCTACCTACCCAAGAAACAATTTGTAATCGTGGTTACAAAAAAACCTTCAATTTAGGTTATATTTTGGTTACATTTCAGATGGAACCCGCCAAAAACGGTTATTGTGAAACCAGCTTCTAAATAGGGTCTCTGAAAGGTTACAGAAACCGAATTTTGAGTTTTGTTACCATGGTTTCAAATACGTTTCTTAACCGGAATGTAACCTCAAATTGTTACTTGGGTAATGTCACAATTTCCACTAAATATAAGTGCGAAATTACCAAATATGTACGAAGATACCAAATTACCAGCTGATTCCTTCTTGTCGGGGATTCACCAAAATATATGTTCAGAACATGTTTTTTAAACGGAAATTATAAAAAAAACCGCGCAGCTGCGAAATTTTTACCGCGCAGTTCGAAATTTTGGTATTAAAAACTTAACCGCGCAGTTGCGAAACCGCGCAGTTCGAGGGATTACTGTACTAAATGTAATATACTCCAATATGATTTATAATATAGAGTACTAGCAGACCCTTTTGGCAGCTTAAAGTTTTTTGTATAAATTTTAGACTGCCAAGAAACCATAAATAACTTAAAAACTTTTGGGAAAAAACGTTATCCTTACAGGACCTTCCGTTTCGAATTTTGAAATTCCAACACCGGATTCGTGATCAGAAACCCCAAAAACCTCATAATGCCAATTTTTCCGGGGAAAAAAGGGAAAAAGGATATTTTGTGTTATACTTTCAGGACCTTCCATTTAGAATTTAAAAAAATCTAATACCGGATTCGCGATCAGCGACCCCGGAAACCTCCTTATGCCGATTGTTTCACGGAAAAACGGGAGAAAGAATATTTGCGTTACCCTTATAGGACCTTGCATTTCGAATTTTGAAATTCCGTGATCAGCGACTCCAAAAACCCTATAATGCCCACTTTTCCGGGGAAAAATGGGAAAAAGGATATTTGTTTTATCCTTACAGGACCTTCTGTTTCGAATTTTAAAATTCCACCACCGGATTCGTGATCAGAAACGCCAAAAATCCCATAATGTCGAGTTTCCCGGGGAAAACGGGAAAAAGGATATTTGCGTTATCCTTACAGGACCTTCTGTTTCGAATTTTTGAAAATCTACTACCGGATTCGTGATCAGCCACCCCAAAAACCCCCTAATGCCGATTTTCCCGGGAAAACAAGAAAAAGGATATTTGCGGTATCCTTTCAGGACCTTCTGTTTCGAGTTTTGAAAATCTAACACCGGATTCGTGATCAGCGACCCCGGAAACCCCCTAATGAATGGTTTTCAAAAATGAAAGTTTGTTTGTAAATGATCTTCAAAAAAATTAAAATATGTTGTTTAGAGATATTCAGGGTCAAATGTAATATGTCGTGACCTTGAATTTAAAAACTATCCAAAATTCAAAATGTTACATATGAAATGAAAGCCTATAAAATCAGGGTTTGAATTGCTTTGCCTAATTTTCGTGCTGATGCTGTACTGTGCTGTGCTGAAGCACTCGAGGAACATTAAGCATCATCAAAGCAAAAAAAATGCTACATTGCAGCAATCAAATGGAAAATGCTGTGCTGAAATTTGCTCAGCAAAGCTTGAGAAATGCTGCTTTGCTTTAGTTGTTTACCCTAAAAAAAATAATATACAAAAGATGAGGGTTTCTGGATGTCGTAGATGCTTGAAATTCCGACGGAGGGTAGGGCGACCTATCTTCCCCATTGAAGTTAGGAAACATTGAAAAATAGTTTTTGAGAGCTTTAGAGGGAGAGTTAATCAAAACGGTGGGTTTTTCGAAATATGTAATCCCCCCTTCCAATTACCCCCTCAAATTTTCTCCGCCGACCCCCCTCCACCAAATCCCCTCTCAATTATTCCCCACAAATCCCCCCATCCATCTCATTACTCGCAAATAATTCCCCTATCCCCTCCCACCACTCCATTTCCCTTCAAATGGCAAACAAAGCTGAAACCAGATTAAAGTTGTGCTTAAGCACAGCAGAAAGCAGTTCAAAGCACCAGCAGAACGAAGTACAACTGAGAAAAAAAAGAAGGTGTCTGTCTCGTAGAGACGGCCAGAAGACGTGGATCCGCCTACAACAATCGCCAATAGATATTTAAGTAAGAAATTTTCGTGAAAAGAAAATTAAAGAAACCTAATTTTTATTTAAAAATAATTTTATTTATAACTAGCTTGCATACCCGTCGTTGCTGGGTTAAGTTTTTTCAATTTTTTTTTTGTTTTTTGATGGCCTATGTTGGAGCTAAACTTCAGGCCAATCGGCTTGGTAGTTTACCCGCGAAAGGATAACATAGCGCAAAAACTAAGTTTCGAAATCACTTTACCCCCTCGCCTTACTCCCCCACCGCTCGGGCTACTTTTAATGGATCTGAGCGGCCCGTTGGTTGAGTGATTGGTGTCAAGTAGAGATGTGATGCTAGGTATGTTGTTTCCGAAGAAGGCTTTAGATCTGGAACAATATTAACAGATGTTTGCTGCTCCATTGTGCGCTGCAATAGCCACAAGTCTCGCTCGCCTCTTCCTTCCAAAGGTGTTCTTTGGCCCAAAGTGTATGATTAGTTCGTAGTCGGAAAAGAGTAATGCATTGTTCTTTCGTAAGAAGTCGGCTGTAAGACATTTTCTCGCCACTTGGGTTGATGACTCTCAGGAAAGTGGCTTGTCTTACCCATTGATCTTGAGCATTTCGTTTGGCCTGTGTTTTAGCTAAAAATAATAGAGCGCTTGTTATGGAAGGACATGGGGGAGGGATGTTTGTGGAAGTTTCTGGCTTCTCGATCTGCTGCTTCATTACCAGGAATACTTATATGGCCCGGTATTCACACAATTTTTCTATACTCTCCGCCCAGCCATATGCGGATTGCCGTAATCAAAACTTCCCGATTTTGAGGGTTGTAGATATCTTTTATACTGGCTAGGCTGTCCGAAAAGATGATGACTTTGTGGGCTTGCTCGTATATTGGTGTGGCTTCGTATATGGCAAGCAGTTCTGCAGCAAAGGGTGAGTACCCGTCTATGAGGATACCCCCTCTCAGTAGTTCGAATTCTGTCGAATTGTTTTGGGAGACGATAGCAAAACTAGCGGAGTTGGCTAGTTTTGACCCATCGGTGTAGGCAAAGGACCAGCCTTGGTGTTGTGCAAGGAATTTACAAAACCGTTTTCGAAATGCGATTTCACAAATGTCTTTAGGACTCCTGGTATTAACTAGCGTTGGGTCGAAACATGAGCTAAAGAGGTTGAGCGTGCTGGTACTCTCGATGTGCTGGGAAGGCCTTGAAGTAGTTAAGAAAAGGCTGTTACTGCCTTATTTAAGGCCAAACTCGTCTTCATCTCGATCGGTGGCTTGTCTACTGCCTGTGGGAGACTAGGTCTGTAGAAACAAAATTGTTTAATAACTAGCGTGCCCCCGATCACGTATGCAATTGGAGTGGTCTTTAAGGCGCCTGTTGCAATTCGCATGATGATATTCACTCCAGCGTCTAGCTTTTTCAAGTGTCTTTTTGCTGCGTGCCCGTAGATTGTTAAAGCGTAGTCAATTGTTCCAAATGTTAGGGTTTTCGCGACATAAATCGCATCCCAGTGTACGCCTACTTTCTTGCGGCAAATAGGTTTGAGAACATTGGATATTTTTTTTAGTTGGGTCATGGTGTCATTGATATGTGCACGCTATGTCATGCGTCTATCAAATCTAATGCCCAGTAACCTAAGTGTGGTTTTTCCTTCAAGAGTGGTGTTATTGATAGACAGTAAAAGATCATTGCATTTGTATTTACGGCAGATGTGAAGAAGTTCTCCTTTTTGTAGCGGTATATAGCCTCGATGATCTTCTGCCCATTTGTGGGAGATACAGGCTCCTTGTTTTAGTGCGTTGATCACCTCAATGTATTTATCTCCTGCTAGTAAAAGAATGTTGTCGGCATATATCCAGGTGTGAAGATCGTATCGCCGTTCTAACTGCGAGGCCAGTTTGAAGATATAAACGTTAAATAGCTGTGGCGAAATCGGTGATCCTTGCGGCAAACCAATTTCCAGAGGATGATAGTTTGATTGAAAACCATTCACTTTTACGCAGATTGGTTAACGGTTCACTTTTACGCAGATTGGTTAACGGTTCACTTTTACGCAGATTGGTTAACGGTTGGCTAACGGTTGGTTAGGAACGAGAGAATCGTGCCACAAAAATTCCTGTCCATTCCCCATTTCATAAGTTGTTCAATCACAAAAGCTGCTGGTGTCCTTTCATACGTTCCTTCGAGGTCCAAGGAAAGAAGACCGCAATGGTTCTGTGCTGAGAATTGCTTGGCTATCGTATCGTCCAGCTCATGCAAAAGCGATATGGTACCCTACCTCTTCTGAATTCGTGCACATTTTGGGGAAGTTTATCTTCTAAAAAGTCGGCTAATCTTTGACTTAGAATCTTTTCTAGCACCTTGGATAGGCATGGCAATAGTGAAATAGGTCTAAAACAACTCGGAGTAGCCTGATCTTTGTTCTTCTTCGGGATTGGAATGAGCGAAGCTTTTTTCCCTTCCTGCGGCCATGTTCAGTTCAACAGGATAAGATTGCATACGTGGATTAGGCGAATCTTACTAATGACAAAACAAACTGGACAAAATTCCAACAACTATTTGAAAAAACCTTCTGCCCTCATATCAAATTAAAATCAACGGACGACATTGACAATGCATTATCATAGAATGTGCTCAACTAGCTACCCTACACACAAAGCCCTTCCAGACAGAACCCTAAACCTTTACAACAAACCCATCCTGGAATTACTAGAAAACAAAAGAAAGGCTAAAGCTAAATGGCTAAAATCAAGATCACCGCAAGCCAAAAAAGACCTGGCTAGTGCCACCAAGCACCTCAAAGCAAAGTTACCCGCAGACAGGAACGACAGGATTGAAGACTTCGTATCTGGATTAAACCACACGGCGGACACTAACTACTCGATATGGAAAGTAACCAAGCTAAAAAAACCCATCCACTCAGACACCCCCATAAGAAATCCTAAAGGGGATTCGATTGCTTGTCCCAAAGAAAAAGCTGAAACATTCGCACGACACTTGGCTGAGGTTTTCAAACCAAATGCAGTTCTCACAACCCACATCCCTAATAATTACAATCATGAACAATCAAAGTCTTTGAAAGTCGCTGTTAAAGACGTTGAAACAAAAATCAATCAAATTGCGAAAAATGGGGCATCAAACTAAATGAAAACAAATGAGAGCAAATCACCTTTACCTTAAGGAAATCCACATGCAAGCCAATACTAATTAACAACAACAGGTCACACTGAAAAATGACGTGAAAAATGCAAACCTAGGTTTGCACCTAGACAGAAGACTGACGTGGAAAACTCACATCAGCAAAAAATGTGAGCAACTCAAGCTATTAGCCATAATAATAATAATATGTGTATGGAGTGGTGCTTTCTCGCTGCCATATCACCGCGACCTTAAGATCTATTGTGACTTCCCCATTTTTACGTTAGCCACCCCTCTTCTAGATCTTTAATGAATCTTAGAATGGTTTTGACTGGAGTCCTCTTTATGTCTTCTGGTTGTAGTCTCTGCAGTTATGTCTCTGCACTCTGCCTACAGTCTGCAAATGTTGTCGGCGGTTATGCCTATGTTGTGTAGGTGGTAGTTTACTAGTCAGTGACCTGTGAGGAGGCCCACCGCTGTCCTCAGCTCCTGCTTGTTGAGGTTTAAAAACTCTCTTGCTCTCTTTTTGAAGTAGTGGATGAATCTTTTTGATTGTCTTGATCCTGGAAGGCTTTCTCAGTAGGCTATGGTTTCCTTTTCCTCCCAATTATTGATCTCCATTTTCTGGAGACTGCGGAATTGCGTAAAAAGGCTCTGGGCCAATGTGTATGGATTCAGCACCTTTCTTGGCCAGGAGGTCGGCTGCCTCATTGCCTTCGTGGCCTGGCACCCATATTAGGGTGAGCTTATTGCGTTCGGCTGATTTTTTCAGAATTGTCAGGCAGTCCCATACGAGCTTTGCGGTGCACATGTACCCTTTGATTGCTTTTAGGGCCGCTTGACTATCTGATATTATATAGATCTTTTGTCCTAGTGGTCTTTTAGATAGACACACTCTGGGGGACAGCTCTATTGGATAAACTTCAGCTTGGAAGATTGATGGATACTGCCCTAGGGCTTTGGATATGTTACATATTGGACCTGCTATTCCGATTCCGGCTTTTCCGTCCATTTTTTATCCGTCCGTATACCAAACTAGAGATCCTGTCTCCAGTCTTAGGCCTCCTTCCAACCATGTTTGGCGGTCAGGTATGACCACTTCAAACATTTGGTTGAAATTGGTTTTAATTGGCATGCGGTCGGATAGTAAAAATGGTGTTTTACTTCCGTCGATTTGATCAAGTATTTTCATATGTCCTGTTCGACTGGATGTGGTTATTGCTCCATTCGCTAATAATCTTAGAGCACTAGATAGCGCCTCCAGTTTAATTGTTATATCTAGCGGCGGCATGTTTAATATAGCTTGTAATGCTGCTGTTGGACAGGTGTTCATTGCTCCGGTGATTCCTAGGCACGCAAGCCTTTGAATCTTTTGGAGTTTGTTCTGTATTGTTTTTTGTTCTACTTTAGGCCACCATACTAATGTGGCATAGGTGACCATGAGTCTTATTACCGATTGATAGACCCAATGAACCTAAAAATCGCAGAAAATTTGAAGATTATTAATTTTTCCGTTTCATTTTCCGTTTCGAATGCGTTTTCAAAGTTCTTTTCCATCTTTTTACTTGATAAAAATATTTGCAACAACACTCAGAAAACATAAACAACTGTCACCGCTTCCAACCGCGTCTGAAAGTAGAAACTAGACCTACTCTTCGCACTATTGTTAATTTTGTTTTTATGTGGGGTCCAGGTCATTTTCTGATCTAGGATAACCCCTAGGTATTTAACTTCGGTTGAGAAGCTGATCATTGTATCGTTAAGGGATGGAGCCTTCAAGTTTAGCTTTTTCCTCTTTGTAAATGGTACAATGATTGCTTTGTTCTTGTAATAAAAATACATTGTAAAACTTCCCGTCTTTTGCATAAAGTGCATAGACCCAGCAAAGAGAGCATACGGGTCAGATAATTCGGACGAAAATCTTTTAATCATGCCTAATGTTCGGAATGCACGGTTGATAACAGATTTCCGATGGAGATCAAATCCTAATTTATGATCCAACAATACTCCAAGATCTTTGACAGAACTCACCCTACTTATTTTATTAATATCGAACATATAGTCAATGGAATAAAAATTAGATCTCATTTGATCTCATTTGAAAAGATATTGACATAATTATTTTTTGATTAAAAAAACGTAGCCTACTAAAAAATAAATTTTAAATTATTTTTACAGTTAAATTTGATATAACTGTATGGGGGCGGGGAGAAGGAGTAATGCAAAATAATCGCACTGTATACATAAACCATCCTCTCTTCAAAACATACTTTATGTATAAGTTTGAACTCAATCGGACTGGTAGTTTGTGAGTTTCGTGGAAACAAACAGAAATCCTTACAGACAAATATTCATTTTTATATAAAGATTTACTTAAGTTTAAGACTAGAAAGTTTTTGTTACACCAGATAAAAATATCAGTTGTGGTCAACACAAAACTTTCTTCTACAAAATCTACGACCCTGTGCAATTTACGTTATAACTCTGTCGTATTGTCAATCCAATACAACCTCCCAATAAATTGTTGGTTCATCCAAAAATATCAAAAACGTACAAAATTTGAGATAACTTGAGAACGGTATCAATTTACGGTAAATGGCAAAAAGGTAGAAAATTTTAACATCTCCAATTCTTCCTTATACTAAGTTCAGACCGACACAAAATCACGTAATTTTGAAGATTTTCGTAATTTTGAACGAAATCTTGCTCGAAATCACGATATTTCCAGTACATAAACCTGTTTTCAAAAATCACTAAAAGTATGCAATTTCCACAAAATTAAGAACGAAATCAAGCAAAAACAATGAATACAACCCTGCATCACTCATTCAGCTCTCTTGAGTACATCAGTTTTGACATTTGTGCTGGATTGGAAAGACGGAAATACAAGAAAAAGAAGCCGTGTTCCGCACGCGAAGAGGATATATTAGTAAACAACCTACGCGGGGAAAAAAAAATTGACCTGTTTTTGATGCGATTAGATATGAAATGGAAAATAATTGTTTATTTTCATTACAGATAATTTCCATTGTCGTCTAAAGTGTCTAATTCTATTTGCACATATTTCATCGATGTTTTGAATTGTATTATTCATCATATTACTAAAATTCATAGTAATCCTACACTAAAATTCATAGCAATCCTGTAGTTGAAATGTGAAACAAAATTACCTTATTCTCTGTGTGAACACTTTGGTTTAAGATCTAAATCATTTCGCAAATTTACGTAATTTTGTGTCGGTCTGAACTTAGTATTAAATTAATTTGTCGAAAAATCGTTAGTTTGCAAGTAATTTGCAAAAATATATTTTTTTATATTTTAATCTAAATATCTCAATAACGGTAAAAGATAACGGATAGTGGTAAGAAACAAAATTGTGCAGAATGCCATTCTCATTAATTCACTTCATACATTCAGTCAGCAAAAACCCGTTAATTTTCGAGATAATCGCAAAAAAGCAAGGTGTCTGTCTCGTAGAGACGGCCAGAAGACGTGGATCCGCCTACAACGATCGCCAATAGATCTTTAAGTAAGAAATTTTAGTGAAAAGGAAACTAAAGAAACAATTTGATTGACCGTAATGTTACGGGATTTGACTTTCCGTTTGGTGAATTTTGGCATCTTGTACCTAAAAATCAAATTTCACTTGTAACACAACGAACAAATGTTTAATTCTGAAATGTTATAGGGCATTTTCATAAATGTACTCGGAACTTACGCAAATTGCACAAAACATTTTCTTCGTAAACTAAACGAATAACAAGTAAACTAAACGAATAACATAAACTGGGTTTTTTATTAAGAAAAATCTTTTGTGTTATTTTTTAATCAAAAATCTTTTTTTGCAGAACTTGAATTTATGAAAACGCCCATAGATAAAAAACAAATAAAAATAAAATAAAATTACACGATAAAAGCAACGAAGCAATTTCAATTTAGAGCAACTAAAAACAGTGTTCAAAACCATGGCCGAATTATACAAGGTCTGTTTGACAGCTCAGTTGCTTCTGGCTCTGACGTCATCGGCAAGAAATTTTTATACGATTCAATGGGAATTTTCCCCTTTTTATATGAAATACTATTGAAATTAGCGCACACACAATCAACATTAGAAAGAATGCACCGATATTTCTTGCCGATGACGTAGCAAAATGGTGGCTGTTAAAAAGCAACCAGCAGACCTGTGTTTAATTCGGCCATGCGATCGATACACATTTTTCCTTCTCCCCCCAAGTTAAGATCGAAATTGTTTCTCTTTAAGTTTCCGCTCTTGTTCAAAGCGGTTTGTATGCTTTGCATAAAAATGAATGAAAGGTTCGAGCGATGGCTGCTGTTGGGTATGATGCACACTAGATTGCCCACAAGATATATGAAATGTGTAAAGTTGTAATTTTTGTTGCTCCCCGTCCATTTTCGTGAAGTTTAGGTCAAAAAAATAAGATTTAAAAAAAAAAGTAGGAATCTGTAGTGGAAAAAACCCAGCCGGTTTTTCATTGCAGTTTCAAAAATACACTTTAAAATGGTGAATCGCTTTAACTGTCCGTAACTCCTATAATATTTAATTTTTCGTTGATGATCTAAAGACAACTTTTGTAGAGGATAACTAGACGAACATCTAATTCTCACGAAGTTTTGACCTACGGTTGAAATTTAATGCTTTTTTGGTCCCAAAACAGCAATTTTTTAAGAACATTTTCATGAATTTTTTTCTTTAAATGTATTTTTTGCACTTTCTAAAGGGTGGAATATTTCTTCTGGTAAGCCTATGTTCTAGAGAATGAAATGTAGATTAATTTAAAAAAAAAATGAAGCCGATCTAAAGTTATACGACATAGATACAGACCGACAAACAGACAGATTTATGGATATCCTAAATTTTTTGTCTGAAACGGATTTTGTACTGGTCAGAAGTATTGAAAAGTATATTTTTTTTTAAGTTTTTCCGATATTCTTATTTGTTATAAAACATTTTAACCCTTAATTTATGAGGTGAAAATCATATGCGTACATGATGAGGTGGTTTTCAATGGACTTGTTCTAATCACATACTAAATCCGTGCTTTTAACTCGGCACACAACACCATACTTTATGAAGGTACTGAAGATTTCAGAGTCACTGTGCTGAAGTCAATTTTGGACCCACCTCATCAATGAAGGGTTAAAATACAAAATTTAATGGAATTTTTTTTAAATTTTTTTCTTGAAATTGTTCATAATTTTTTGTTAAATATTCAATGAATTTTGCTTTCGAATAGCTTTGCATTGATATTTGTTTATAATGCTGTTCCATCGCATGCAGGATATACTGTTTTTGTTGCTCCTGGTGCGTTGGAACAGTATTATATCGAGTCATCAGAATTGTGCGATTTTGTTAGTAATAACAATAACACATACTTTTTCTTTGATAAAATATTAAATCAAGAAATCACTGGTATAAGGAACAATTTTTTGACTGCCGATCCAGCAACATGGGAGGAAGACGAGAACTACATCGCTGCGAAGGCAATGATTAAAAATTTACTTGTGGTGTATGATATAGCAGAGCGTGGAGTAGCTTTGATGACTCGATATAATACTGTTCTAACGCACCAGGAGCAACAAAAACAGTATATCCTGCATGCGATGGAACAGCATTATAAACAAATATCAATGTAAAGCTATTCGAAAGCAAAATTCATTAAATATTTAACAAAAAATTATGAACAATTTCAAGAAAAAAATTTAAAAAAAATTCCATTAAATTTTGTATTTTAACCCTTCATTGATGAGGTGGGTCCAAAATTGACTTTTCTCTCTTTGCTATTTCTCATGTTTTCAGCACAGTGACTCTGAAATCTTCAGTACCTTCATACAGTATGGTGTTGTGTGCCGAGTTAAAAGCACGGATTTAGTATGTGATTTGAACAAGTCCATTGAAAACCACCTCATCATGTACGCATATGATTTTCACCTCATAAATTAAGGGTTAAAATGTTTTATAACAAATAAGAATATCGGAAAAACTTAAAAAAAAATATACTTTTCAATACTTCTGACCAGTACAAAATCCGTTTCAGACAAAAAATTTAGGATATCCATAAATCTGTCTGTTTGTCGGTCTGTATCTATGTCGTATAACCTTAGATCGGCTTCATTTTTTTTTTAAATTAATCTACATTTCATTCTCTAGAACATAGGCTTACCAGAAGAAATATTCCACCCTTTAGAAAGTGCAAAAAATACATTTAAAGAAAAAAATTCATGAAAATGTTCTTAAAAAATTGCTGTTTTGGGACCAAAAAAGCATTAAATTTCAACCGTAGGTCAAAACTTCGTGAGAATTAGATGTTCGTCTAGTTATCCTCTACAAAAGTTGTCTTTAGACCATCAACGAAAAATTAAATATTATAGGAGTTACGGACAGTTAAAGCGATTCACCATTTTAAAGTCTATTTTTGAAACTTCAATGAAAAACCGACTGGGTTTTTTCCACTACAGGTTCCTACTTTTTTTTAAATCTTATTTTTTTGACCTAAACTTCACGAAAATGGACGGGGAGCAACAAAAATTACAACTTTGCACATATGGGCAATCTAATGCACACACACATATAAGTATGCATTTCATTAGTAAGAGAGCGATATCTCGGTCCCAGCATTAAAGTTGTGTTCTCAAAGCAAATTAAAACCATAATTTTTTCTCGTTCTTTGGAGCGTTTTACTGAAATTCTGAATTTCGTTTTCTCGAGAGTGATTTTTATTTTCAATTTTTTTCAATTCCTTCAAAGCGAATTGAACCGAAATAATATGAATAGCCAGAATCAGAACAAACCATTTAGAGAAGAGAAACAATCAAGTTCTATATGAGATTCAATACACACAAAGAAAGCATAAAAAGAGTATACATGTGAAATCTGTACTGCAAGCAGCAGACACAGCATAACAGCGGAGTAAAAATTTTGATTTTCCTTTTTAAAAACATAATTGAACATAGTTTAACATAACAAAATACCCTATACAATGCTTGAATGTAGCCCTCACCTTATAACACAGGTTTTGTTCAGATATCACCACAAACTATCGAGTTTCATCGATTGCAAATTTGTTATCATGGCAGCAAGCCGATTTTCTAATTTGTACCCCCATTACCAAAATCCAAGACGTATCCACGTCAAAACTGTTTTTTTGGAAATAACGGTTTATCTCGATAACAGGTTGAGATATCGAGTTATAGCTAAAGACAAAAGTGTGGGAAATTTTATTTTCTCCAAGTTTTGTCATACGTAAGGCCACTAAAAAACGCGTAGTTTGGGAGTAAATCGAGAAAAACGAAATTGCGATTTTTGAAAAACCGCCATTTTGGATACTTCCGGTTAACGGATTTCCACCAAAAGTTGATAGGATCGTCCCATTTCAGGACCCAACATGCCTATAAAATTTCATGGCGCTAGCTCTATTAGTTTTTGAGAAATCTTGTACACAGACTGACAGACAGAACGACATTTTTTAATATGACTCCAATCGACTCGGGAAATGTGATCGGGAAATGTTTTTTAGGCAAAATTAAGTGGTCAAAATTTTTCATGAATACAATACTTTATTATACTCCGTAGAAGAAAGTAAAAATTATTTAAGTCATATTGGAGTTGGTTAGTGTCATCCATTCTTTAAAGCTCGACCGTTGATCAATTTATGAAATGTACTTGTTTCCTTGGGTTACTCGGTCATCGAATTAAACTAATTAATCCTTTTTAGAACATTTTTATTGAATGCCTCAACGTTTCGCCTACTGTCGTCAGGCTTCTTCAGGAGGACTTTTATTCTGCCAATACACTTTGTTGTTACAATTGATTTTGCCAAAAATAAAATTTTTTTATACTTACAATTAATAAGAAAAAACGAAAAAAAGTACAAAATGTACACATGTATCACTTTTTCACCAATAAATAAATAAAACAATGAACTGTGAAACATGGAAATTAAATAAATAAATAAATTAAAGTTTATATCGTCGATATTGTTAAAATATTGTGTCCAGAATCAGGACATCCGCCTTTGTCAATGTTAAAAAACTTTTTGTGTCAAATTTAAACATTATTGCTCAATTCCTCTTTAGGAGAGCACAGTAAGTTTCATTTATGTTGTCAGTGTCCGCTCTTTTATTGACTGTATCGTTAGATTGGTAAATGTGTAGAGCTTCTAGCGTCATACGTTTGTGGTAATTATTCTCTTTGCATAAAATTTTTACGGAAGCATAATCAGGAGCATGGTTCAAAGATAAACAATGTTCTGCTAAAGCCGTCTTGTTCATATTTTTAGACTTTATGTCGGATTTATGACCAGAAAGTCGACTTTTTAGAAACTGCCCTGTCGTTCCGATGTAGTTAGCATTACAAGCATTACTACTATTTCCTGCACATGAAATTTTATAAACAATGTTTGATTCGCAATCTTTCGGAGTTCTGTCTTTTAGTTTAGTGTAACAATTATTAACGGTTTTTAACGGCCTATATGCCAGTGTTATGTTACTATTGTAATTTTTAAAAACCTTACCAATGTTTTCCGAAAGATTGGGAATATAGTTGACGCTTTTATATATTTTTGGCTCTAAGTTATTTGGAGACATATCAACATTACTAGAATTTAACTTACGTTTTATTTTTTCTTTGACTATGTTAATATGTCTTTTTATAAATTGTGTTGGATATCCATTGTTTTTTAGATTCTCAGTAATTGATTTAATGTTTTTCCCGTGAAATTTCTCATTGCTTATGGTCAAGACTTTATGAATAAAATTTTCGACTGTGTTAATTTTTTGATGTTTTGGATGATGCGAGTGGAAATTAATTAAACGACCTGATGCTGTTGGTTTTTGGTACCAATCAAATATTAATTTTTTCTCACATCGTATCACCTTAACATCCAAGAAAGGTAGCGTGCTTTCAACCTCTTCCTCCACCGTAAATTGTAGTTTTGTATGGAACCGATTGAGAGCATTATGTAAAACGGAGACATTTTGTTTTGGTAAAATGGCAAACATATCGTCAACATATTTTAAAAAAATTTTAGGTTTTTCATAAAGTCCATCAATTGTGTCATTTAACAATTCTTCCATCGTCAGGTCAGCTAAAATGGGTGAAAGGGGGCTCCCCATAGGTAGTCCAAAAATTTGTCTATATAATTCATTGTCAAAAGTAAAATAATTGCAATCTGTTATACAGAATTTTAATGCGTCAATGAATTTGTTTTTAGGAATACGCGTATATTGTGAAATTTCATCCCATCTTTTATCAACAATTCTTAAGCATAAAATCAAGGGTATATTTGTAAACAAAGATTTTACATCGAAAGACACCATGATTTCACTGGGATCAATTTTTAATTTCGAAACTAAATTCTTAAATTCTATTGAGTTTTTTATGTTGTATTTTGAATTTGAAGTTAAGTTTTTTAAAATGTTTGCTAAAAATTTAGATAATTTATATGATGGTGAATTGATATATGACACAATTGGCCTAACCGGACAATCTTCTTTGTGTATTTTTGGCAAAGCATACAACTTTGGTGATGTTGCCGTGTAAGTTGTCATTTTCTTTTTATCAATTTCATGAATATAGTTATTACTTAAGAAATTTTTCATTATTTCATTGTTAGCCTACAAAACAAAAACAATGAAATAATGAAAAATTTCTTAAGTAATAACTATATTTTTCTGTGAAATTTTTCATGAATACAATACTTTATTATACTCCGTAGAAGAAAGTAAAAATTATTTAAGTCATATTGGAGTTGGTTAGTGTCATCCATTCTTTAAAGCTCGACCGTTGATCAATTTATGAAATGTACTTGTTTCCTTGGGTTACTCGGTCATCGAATTAAACTAATTAATCCTTTTTAGAACATTTTTATTGAATGCCTCAACGTTTCGCCTACTGTCGTCAGGCTTCTTCAGGAGGACTTTTATTCTGCCAATACACTTTGTTGTTACAATTGATTTTGCCAAAAATAAAATTTTTTTATACTTACAATTAATAAGAAAAAACGAAAAAAAGTACAAAATGTACACATGTATCACTTTTTCACCAATAAATAAATAAAACAATGAACTGTGAAACATGGAAATTAAATAAATAAATAAATTAAAGTTTATATCGTCGATATTGTTAAAATATTGTGTCCAGAATCAGGACATCCGCCTTTGTCAATGTTAAAAAACTTTTTGTGTCAAATTTAAACATTATTGCTCAATTCCTCTTTAGGAGAGCACAGTAAGTTTCATTTATGTTGTCAGTGTCCGCTCTTTTATTGACTGTATCGTTAGATTGGTAAATGTGTAGAGCTTCTAGCGTCATACGTTTGTGGTAATTATTCTCTTTGCATAAAATTTTTACGGAAGCATAATCAGGAGCATGGTTCAAAGATAAACAATGTTCTGCTAAAGCCGTCTTGTTCATATTTTTAGACTTTATGTCGGATTTATGACCAGAAAGTCGACTTTTTAGAAACTGCCCTGTCGTTCCGATGTAGTTAGCATTACAAGCATTACTACTATTTCCTGCACATGAAATTTTATAAACAATGTTTGATTCGCAATCTTTCGGAGTTCTGTCTTTTAGTTTAGTGTAACAATTATTAACGGTTTTTAACGGCCTATATGCCAGTGTTATGTTACTATTGTAATTTTTAAAAACCTTACCAATGTTTTCCGAAAGATTGGGAATATAGTTGACGCTTTTATATATTTTTGGCTCTAAGTTATTTGGAGACATATCAACATTACTAGAATTTAACTTACGTTTTATTTTTTCTTTGACTATGTTAATATGTCTTTTTATAAATTGTGTTGGATATCCATTGTTTTTTAGATTCTCAGTAATTGATTTAATGTTTTTCCCGTGAAATTTCTCATTGCTTATGGTCAAGACTTTATGAATAAAATTTTCGACTGTGTTAATTTTTTGATGTTTTGGATGATGCGAGTGGAAATTAATTAAACGACCTGATGCTGTTGGTTTTTGGTACCAATCAAATATTAATTTTTTCTCACATCGTATCACCTTAACATCCAAGAAAGGTAGCGTGCTTTCAACCTCTTCCTCCACCGTAAATTGTAGTTTTGTATGGAACCGATTGAGAGCATTATGTAAAACGGAGACATTTTGTTTTGGTAAAATGGCAAACATATCGTCAACATATTTTAAAAAAATTTTAGGTTTTTCATAAAGTCCATCAATTGTGTCATTTAACAATTCTTCCATCGTCAGGTCAGCTAAAATGGGTGAAAGGGGGCTCCCCATAGGTAGTCCAAAAATTTGTCTATATAATTCATTGTCAAAAGTAAAATAATTGCAATCTGTTATACAGAATTTTAATGCGTCAATGAATTTGTTTTTAGGAATACGCGTATATTGTGAAATTTCATCCCATCTTTTATCAACAATTCTTAAGCATAAAATCAAGGGTATATTTGTAAACAAAGATTTTACATCGAAAGACACCATGATTTCACTGGGATCAATTTTTAATTTCGAAACTAAATTCTTAAATTCTATTGAGTTTTTTATGTTGTATTTTGAATTTGAAGTTAAGTTTTTTAAAATGTTTGCTAAAAATTTAGATAATTTATATGATGGTGAATTGATATATGACACAATTGGCCTAACCGGACAATCTTCTTTGTGTATTTTTGGCAAAGCATACAACTTTGGTGATGTTGCCGTGTAAGTTGTCATTTTCTTTTTATCAATTTCATGAATATAGTTATTACTTAAGAAATTTTTCATTATTTCATTGTTAGCCTACAAAACAAAAACAATGAAATAATGAAAAATTTCTTAAGTAATAACTATATTCATGAAATTGATAAAAAGAAAATGACAACTTACACGGCAACATCACCAAAGTTGTATGCTTTGCCAAAAATACACAAAGAAGATTGTCCGGTTAGGCCAATTGTGTCATATATCAATTCACCATCATATAAATTATCTAAATTTTTAGCAAACATTTTAAAAAACTTAACTTCAAATTCAAAATACAACATAAAAAACTCAATAGAATTTAAGAATTTAGTTTCGAAATTAAAAATTGATCCCAGTGAAATCATGGTGTCTTTCGATGTAAAATCTTTGTTTACAAATATACCCTTGATTTTATGCTTAAGAATTGTTGATAAAAGATGGGATGAAATTTCACAATATACGCGTATTCCTAAAAACAAATTCATTGACGCATTAAAATTCTGTATAACAGATTGCAATTATTTTACTTTTGACAATGAATTATATAGACAAATTTTTGGACTACCTATGGGGAGCCCCCTTTCACCCATTTTAGCTGACCTGACGATGGAAGAATTGTTAAATGACACAATTGATGGACTTTATGAAAAACCTAAAATTTTTTTAAAATATGTTGACGATATGTTTGCCATTTTACCAAAACAAAATGTCTCCGTTTTACATAATGCTCTCAATCGGTTCCATACAAAACTACAATTTACGGTGGAGGAAGAGGTTGAAAGCACGCTACCTTTCTTGGATGTTAAGGTGATACGATGTGAGAAAAAATTAATATTTGATTGGTACCAAAAACCAACAGCATCAGGTCGTTTAATTAATTTCCACTCGCATCATCCCAAACATCAAAAAATTAACACAGTCGAAAATTTTATTCATAAAGTCTTGACCATAAGCAATGAGAAATTTCACGGGAAAAACATTAAATCAATTATTGAGAATCTAAAAAACAATGGATATCCAACACAATTTATAAAAAGACATATTAACATAGTCAAAGAAAAAATAAAACGTAAGTTAAATTCTAGTAATGTTGATATGTCTCCAAATAACTTAGAGCCAAAAATATATAAAAGCGTCAACTATATTCCCAATCTTTCGGAAAACATTGGTAAGGTTTTTAAAAATTACAATAGTAACATAACACTGGCATATAGGCCGTTAAAAACCGTTAATAATTGTTACACTAAACTAAAAGACAGAACTCCGAAAGATTGCGAATCAAACATTGTTTATAAAATTTCATGTGCAGGAAATAGTAGTAATGCTTGTAATGCTAACTACATCGGAACGACAGGGCAGTTTCTAAAAAGTCGACTTTCTGGTCATAAATCCGACATAAAGTCTAAAAATATGAACAAGACGGCTTTAGCAGAACATTGTTTATCTTTGAACCATGCTCCTGATTATGCTTCCGTAAAAATTTTATGCAAAGAGAATAATTACCACAAACGTATGACGCTAGAAGCTCTACACATTTACCAATCTAACGATACAGTCAATAAAAGAGCGGACACTGACAACATAAATGAAACTTACTGTGCTCTCCTAAAGAGGAATTGAGCAATAATGTTTAAATTTGACACAAAAAGTTTTTTAACATTGACAAAGGCGGATGTCCTGATTCTGGACACAATATTTTAACAATATCGACGATATAAACTTTAATTTATTTATTTATTTAATTTCCATGTTTCACAGTTCATTGTTTTATTTATTTATTGGTGAAAAAGTGATACATGTGTACATTTTGTACTTTTTTTCGTTTTTTCTTATTAATTGTAAGTATAAAAAAATTTTATTTTTGGCAAAATCAATTGTAACAACAAAGTGTATTGGCAGAATAAAAGTCCTCCTGAAGAAGCCTGACGACAGTTGGTTAGTGTCATTTAGATTAGAGATCGCTTTGTACATTTTAAAATCGTCAGCATACATTAAAATAAGAGATTAAATTAAGACATAGACTACATCATTAACAAATAATATAAATAACAGAGGTCCAATATGGCTACCCTGGGGAACACCGGATGTGACCGATATTACGTCAGATAACACATTTCGGAATTGCACATATTGCAGCCGTCTAGATAAATAACACAAGATCCATAATAAAAGTTTGTCAGGAAAACCGAGTACACGAAATTTAAAAATTAATAGACCGTGGTCAATTCTGTCAAAGGCCTTGGAGAAATCAGTGTAGACCGTGCCAACCTGCTCATGATCAAGGAATTTCGGAACTGTGAAATTAACAAATTCGCATAAGTTTGTGGATGTGGAACGCTCTGTGAAATTAACAAATTCGCACAAGTTTGTGAGAGCGCTCTAATTCTAGCTTTGTGAAAAGAAATCGGAGATAGTAACAAAACGAATGATTCTTTTCGATTCTTTTTCACTCGCGAATCGAAAAGTAAATTTTCAAGAGGTTTCGATTCGCTCGCGAACAACTAAAAATCGGTTTCAATTCATTCGCGGGCGAATCGAAAAAATAAAATTCTCTGTGAAAAGAATCATTCGCGAATTTTATTTTATATAATTCGATTCGCGAACGATTCAAATGCTGAAGAATTTAATTTTTGATTCCCGAACCAAATTTTTTTCTTATCCTGCTTCTTAACGTCAGAATCGAATTCAGCGACCCCAAAAACCCCCCGATGAGATTTTTTTCCCGGAAAATTTTGGGAAAAGGATAATCACATGACCTTCCCTTATCCTTACAAGGACGAATTTGTATTGTCATCATACTTATATATGTGTGAAAAATTTCAATTTAATCGGATTACTGGAAGGAGTCAAAATTAGATTGCAAGAATTGACCCTGACAGTGAATGTTGCGAGAATAAATGTAGGGACATATTGTAGTAAATTAAATGTATGACAATTTCTTACAAGTTTTTTAGGTAAATCGAGCCATTTAGAAGTTCTAAAGCAATTAAGTCGCAAAAATGACATTTCCATAATCCTTTTAATATTTCTGATAGCATTTGTAAAATGATAGTAGAGCTCAAATTAACCCTCTAGTGCATAAGTTTTTTTTTCTTAAATAAAATTAATTTTAAGAATAAATTGGGGTAGCAAAACACGAATCTGAAGTCCTTTTTTTGATCCTAGATAACAGTAAGCCGGTATACTTTAAAATGGCTTGTCCGCCTTTTGGCGGGGTCATGCACGAAGTACTGAAATTTTTAGAAGGAGAAAAATTGAAAAAAGAAAGTGTTACTGATAATTATCTTATTTCTTTAGGAGAGTACAGGAAAAAGAAATTGAAAAATTGATAAAGAAGATCCCACAGAATATTTCATTTTGTATGGAACTGAATAAAGCAATTTTTTGTACTGCTGTTACAAAGAGGGATGTTGCATTTCGTACAATATGACTGCGTTTCCGATTTGCAAGGCTTATTACGACATTGACGTTTGAAACTTCTATCGCGGAATGTACACCAATGAGCAATATTATCGTATCTTACATCAGGTGGTGGCAGGTATAGCAATTTTGCCGCCTTTGGTTCTCCTTCGTGAACTTCTTTGCTCGCATTCGTCGGTCTACCCACCTTCTTCTTTGCAGTATTGATCAGAACTAGAGTTTGAGCCACTTTAGTGCAAAACTCGGGTAACTCAATACGTTGAAGATGATCTTTATTCTCATTTATCCGGTGGTACAAGACATATGCGTTTACCATGGCTTGGTCAAGCATATGATAGAAAAGACGAGATGGCCACTTAGTAGTTTTCATACGAATTTTGTAACTTTTTAGGCAAAATTAAGTGGTCAAAATTTTTCATGAATACAATACTTTATTATACTCCGTAGAAGAAAGTAAAAATTATTTAAGTCATATTGGAGTTGGTTAGTGTCATTTAGATTAGAGATCGCTTTGTACATTTTAAAATCGTCAGCATACATTAAAATAAGAGATTAAATTAAGACATAGACTACATCATTAACAAATAATATAAATAACAGAGGTCCAATATGGCTACCCTGGGGAACACCGGATGTGACCGATATTACGTCAGATAACACATTTCGGAATTGCACATATTGCAGCCGTCTAGATAAATAACACAAGATCCATAATAAAAGTTTGTCAGGAAAACCGAGTACACGAAATTTAAAAATTAATAGACCGTGGTCAATTCTGTCAAAGGCCTTGGAGAAATCAGTGTAGACCGTGCCAACCTGCTCATGATCAAGGAATTTCGAAACTGTGAAATTAACAAATTCGCATAAGTTTGTGGATGTGGAACGCTCTGTGAAATTAACAAATTCGCACAAGTTTGTGAGAGCGCTCTAATTCTAGCTTTGTGAAAAGAAATCGGAGATAGTAACAAAACGAATGATTCTTTTCGATTCTTTTTCACTCGCGAATCGAAAAGTAAATTTTCAAGAGGTTTCGATTCGCTCGCGAACAACTAAAAATCGGTTTCAATTCATTCGCGGGCGAATCGAAAAAATAAAATTCTCTGTGAAAAGAATCATTCGCGAATTTTATTTTATATAATTCGATTCGCGAACGATTCAAATGCTGAAGAATTTAATTTTTGATTCCCGAACCAAATTTTTTTCTTCTCCTGCTTCTTAACGTCAGAATCGAATTCAGCGACCCCAAAAACCCCCCGATGAGATTTTTTTCCCGGAAAATTTTGGGAAAAGGATAATCACATGACCTTCCCTTATCCTTACAAGGACGAATTTGTATTGTCATCATACTTATATATGTGTGAAAAATTTCAATTTAATCGGATTACTGGAAGGAGTCAAAATTAGATTGCAAGAATTGACCCTGACAGTGAATGTTGCGAGAATAAATGTAGGGACATATTGTAGTAAATTAAATGTATGACAATTTCTTACAAGTTTTTTAGGTAAATCGAGCCATTTAGAAGTTCTAAAGCAATTAAGTCGCAAAAATGACATTTCCATAATCCTTTTAATATTTCTGATAGCATTTGTAAAATGATAGTAGAGCTCAAATTAACCCTCTAGTGCATAAGTTTTTTTTTCTTAAATAAAATTAATTTTAAGAATAAATTGGGGTAGCAAAACACGAATCTGAAGTCCTTTTTTTGATCCTAGATAACAGTAAGCCGGTATACTTTAAAATGGCTTGTCCGCCTTTTGGCGGGGTCATGCACGAAGTACTGAAATTTTTAGAAGGAGAAAAATTGAAAAAAGAAAGTGTTACTGATAATTATCTTATTTCTTTAGGAGAGTACAGGAAAAAGAAATTGAAAAATTGAAAAATTGATAAAGAAGATCCCACAGAATATTTCATTTTGTATGGAACTGAATAAAGCAATTTTTTGTACTGCTGTTACAAAGAGGGATGTTGCATTTCGTACAATATGACTGCGTTTCCGATTTGCAAGGCTTATTACGACATTGACGTTTGAAACTTCTATCGCGGAATGTACACCAATGAGCAATATTATCGTATCTTACATCAGGTGGTGGCAGGTATAGCAATTTTGCCGCCTTTGGTTCTCCTTCGTGAACTTCTTTGCTCGCATTCGTCGGTCTACCCACCTTCTTCTTTGCAGTATTGATCAGAACTAGAGTTTGAGCCACTTTAGTGCGAAACTCGGGTAACTCAATACGTTGAAGATGATCTTTATTCTCATTTATCCGGTGGTACAAGACATATGCGTTTACCATGGCTTGGTCAAGCATATGATAGAAAAGACGAGATGGCCACTTAGTAGTTTTCATACGAATTTTGTAACGGCCGATCAAACTGTCCGTCAAGTCTACACCTCCCATGTGTTGATTATATTCTTTTACTATATTTGGACAATCAATTTCTTCATAACATTTTTTGGTACGAGTCCAGCGACGAGCTTTAAGGGGTTGTTGTTCCTTGTTTGGTAGAAAAGGCTTCACTCCTACATATGTGGACGCTAATCGAACTCCTTTGCTATCTTTCCACAAAGTAGTTGAAATATCGATACCATATACAGTGCCAACAAATTCCTCTGCATATCCTCGAGGTCTGTTTTTATCTGCCAGCTCTTGTTCAGTAGACAGCTTGCAGTTTGGTATTCGAGTAGATTTAAAAGTTCCGAGGGAATAAATTCCTCTGCTTTTCAAATAAATTAACAGGCCAAGCGAAGTATAAAAATTATCGAAGTATACAATATAGTTTGCAAAATCTGGTATATTTCGTGACAATCGGACTACGACATTCGAAGTAGCACCCAAATCCGGTACTCCTTCGTGAACAACGTTATCACCAGCACCACAGTAAACCTCGAAGTTGTAAGCAAAACCTTTTGTGTCACATATAGAGAATATTTTGAATCCCCATTTATGTGGTTTTTTGGGCATATATTGACGTATATTGCTTTTCGACATTTTTGTTGCGCACATTTGTTCATCCACGCTCAAACGCTGAGCCATTGGCACCGAGGAATACCTACCATTCATGTATTGAGTTACTGATCGAATATTATATAACACATCGTAGTTCGGTTCTCCTCTAGACGGTCGTCTAGAATTATCAGCAAAATGAATATTTCTGCGGATTTCCTCGAAACGATTGACAGTCATGGCAGTACGAATTGATTCAAAACTATATTGGCCCCAACATGAACGAACATTAGGATACCGGAACACAGACATGAATATCAAAATTCCAATGTACTTCCTGATTTCATTTGATGTACAGGAGAATGTTGTTGCTATATTCTTTTGATAAGCATATAAATTACTTTCATTTGCAATCATTTCCAATAAATCGTCATCCACAAAATATGTAAAGCAATCATATGGTGTGATCAATGATGCAAACTTTGACATATCTGGTGGTCTAAATGCTAGCTCTGCTACATCTATTTCCATGTGTTTTTTTTTCCACAGAATATTTTTTATTTCCGTAGATTTATTGCCAATTACGGTAACATCACCTGAGAAACGACCAGTAGAATATTCTCTAGGCTGATCTCCTTGAAATTCCTCGGTCGCCTCAGACCGAACTCGTTTATGTGGACGGGTGGTAACGGGTTTCGGTTCACAAAAATTCTGTTCAGAATTTGCTTGTGCAGGTCCTGTTTCGTCAGGAGATGTTTCGACAGGAGATGTTTCGACATTAGTAGTACCTTATATTTCACCTTCACCATCTGCTGTACAAAGTTCTAGATCTGACACGAGAATACTACTTGTCAACGCATTTGAAAAAAAATCATCATGATCATCAACTACATAATCGGGATCTTTTACGCTATCATCGCTATCAAAATCTGCATCACATTCTTCCCCGCTTTCACTGAAGTCTTCACAAAACTCCATGAAACTAGCGATTTGTTCCTCTGACATTTTTTCAATATCATACTTCCTTTTTGAATCCCAACGGTACATGATCCTAGTAATTGGTATAAACAATAAAGGTAAAAATAAATTCCAAACAAACTGAACCAATATTAAAGTTTTTTGGAGTTACTGCATAACACTACTGGATACGCCCCCCATCAAAAACAATTATTCATTTTTTTTCCATGAATTCTTATACTCCAAGCTTGAAGCTACTCACCACTAATTTTTTTAAATAAATATTCCTATTGCAAATGCCTCAAAAAAATAAACGAAAAACAATGAATTGAGAAATGTAATTATTCCGACAGTTCACCTCGGTTTCCTCCACTCAAATAAATTTATTTGCCAAACGAAAGGAGATGGAATAGTAGCACCCAAGCGAATAATGCACTAAATTAACCGACTTAAGTTTTCCGTATGCACTGAGGCTGTGAAAACTATTCAGTGACGTTTTGCCTGCGTTTCAGGCATGACCCGCCTTTAGGCGGCATTATGCACTAGAGGGTTAAGCTGAAAATCACCCTTATATGATGAATAGAAATTTCTGTAAATTTCTGAATGATAAATCCTTGAAAACTTTAAGGGCCAATTACTAAAAAAACTTGACGACGCACTATAGCATATTTTGCGATTTCATCGCCATAAAATCGATTTTTTCATATACCCCAATCTAAAACATAACAAAAGCTATAATTGCCAGTCTGGCACGAATGGCTAATTTACTTTTGCAAGTTTTAAAATTTAAACTATATTTTTTCGCATCTTGTTGGTTTTTGGCTTCATTTTCTTAAATTTTTTAAAGATCCTTCAATGTCTGGCAGGATTTTAGTTCAGTTTTGAACATGTGAATATCCTTGTGACCTACAAGCAAAGGTACTCAGGTGTCGCTCTCCATTTTGAATGATCTTGGGATATGCTAGATTTTTGAATTTTCCTGTAAAAAACCATAGGGTTTTATTGGACACTAATAATTTTCGAATGCAAAAAAACAACGTTAAAATCGGTTAAAGATTACTGGTAAAAGTCGATCTTACAATTTTTGTTACATACTTTCATACGCACAAACACAATCACATACAGATGTGGTGACGCGGAAATCGGCTAGAGCTAATATCTACAAAGGTTATTGAAATTGAATAAAAGTTCATGCCGCAATGATATATTTGTAATTGTGCAAATATTGCAATATTACCTGATTGACAAATTAATTTCTTAAGAATTAATATTGCTCAATAAGAAAATATATGCATTCATCATGCTGAATTGCAAAAGGGTCATTGTACGGTAATGACGTCAATAGGTAATTTCGATTAATTTGAAGAAACCAAGTCACCACATCAGACAGTCGTTTTAAGGAAGTCATGAAAGATAGTTGTTTTTGATTTAACCGGTTGACATTAGTCAGTTGTTTTTAAGTAGTAAAAATATCGTTATGTAAGGCTTGTCCCGAAAAGTAACTGGAAATTTTGAATAGGTGTAGCCCCACTTCTAAACAACTTAGCTCAATCAAGTTTTCTTTATTTGCAAGTGTTAGACTCAACTTAAATTTTGTAGTACATAGTTATTTTATACGTGGTACGGCTGAGTTAAGAAAATGAATCGAAAAGATAGACGTGGAACTGTAATTTCCAAATGGCGCGAAAATCCTTTGCGCCCCGTAAATTTGATCGCAAAAGACTTGAAAATGGCTCGAAGTTCCGTATATTTGATTTTGAAAAACTATTTTGTGACTTTGAGCGTCGAACGGAAGCCTGTGAACGGAAGACCTTCTGGTGCAAATGACTCTGCTCTCGAAAAAAATATCGTGACTACCATTCAGCGGAATCGAAGTATGTCGCTCAGAGATGTGGCCAAAAAAATGTGGAACTACCAGGTCTATGGATCAAACAGTTAAGCACCGAGCAGGTATGAAGACTTATAAAAAACAAAAGGTACCAAGAGTATCGGAAAAACAACGCTCAATAATCAAAAGACGTGCCCGAAAACTTTATGATTTCCTTCGAGCGGAAAAACCTCATTTGATAATGGACGACGAAACCTACAGCAAAGCTGACTTTTCTACGCTTCCTGGACCACAATATTATACAGCAGCTAAGGGAGAGATCCTTTCTGAATCAGAAAGAGCAATTAATATTGGGAAATACGACGAAAAGTATCTCGTATGGCAGCCCATTTGTGAATGCGGCAAAAAAAGCTCAATTTTCGTAACCAAAGGCACGATTAACAAGGAAATATATATTAAGGAATGCCTCAAAAAACGTCTTCTTCCGTTTATTCGAAGTCATGATGTCCCCACGCTGTTTTGGCCCGATCTCGCTCCGGCTCATTACGTTAATGACACAATGCAATTCTTAAAGGACAACGACGTCAAATTTGTAGAAAAAGAGATGAACCCACCAAATGTGCCGCAGTGTCGACCCATCGAGCATTACTGGGCTCTAGTGAAAGGTATTTTAAGGAAAACGGGTAAGACTGCCAAAAACCTTGACGATTTCCGGCGGAAGTGGTATGCTGCGGCCGGAAAAGTCGATGAAGCATCTGTAAAAGCTGACATGGAAGGCATCCGCAAAAAGTTGTACCACCAGTACTCCAAAAGAGATATTTAAAAAAACCAAACATAATTATTTAAGTTAATTGTTGTTCTTGTTATAAAAACAAAGTTGGAGGTTGCCGTTATCATATTCACAAAGTTCTATTCGTTTGAAATTTCCAGTTACTTTTCGGGACAAGCCTTAGTTAGATTCAAACACAATTTACTTCTTTATTAATTTACTTTTATTCTTGATCTTAATTTCACAGTCTCTCGTGTTACTAGATCTAACTACCTTCTCTATTTTCCCTCAAACAATGTCTCGTATTACCAGGTTAACATTCTTATACATATCTGGTTCTTATCATAATACCACGTCTACAACTCGGCCATCCTGGCCTTCAATCGACTCGATTGATTTCAATACATTTAACTGAATATTTCTTAGTAATAAAATAATTAAATTTTTCAAGTATTGTTAATATTCAAAGTAATTTTGCTTTTAGTAATAGCAATTTAATTGATTCTTTATATATGACTAATACATGTCAGTGGCGGCTTTATAGGGGAGGCAACGGAGGCATTGCCTCCTCATAACATTTTATAAAAATGTTTTTCTAACGTATGCCTTTAATTTTTTATACCATAATGGACTGTATAAAAATCTGTATGTTCAAAAAATAATAATTTAAAAGAAAATCCTATTCTGTCATGTCGAATTCTATAAAACATAAACTACAAATTCTGTTCATAGAGGCTAGCCTCCGATTCGTACAAATACTTTCATACAGCTTTTGCTAAGAACAAGCATAGCCACATATAGAATACGAACACCAATCTCTGTTTCACTTTTCCCCTCCAGAAGAATAGGTCTTCCTACATAATTCGGAATACGTCTTCCTACATAATAAAAACTTTTATAGAACTAAAAAAAACTTTGCCTCCTCATTTCAAATATACACGAGCCGCCACTGATACATGTAAGGATATACATTTTATTATTAATGGAATAATTTTTTTTTTTTTTTGAATAATAGAATAAAGAGTAATGGAGAATAAAAGGAATACTATGAAAAATGAATAATCTTTTCGAATAATTAATTTTAATAACTTTGGAATAATTTTGAAATAATAATGCTGGATTCGAGATAAACTGATAATTTCCATTCTTAATCATTAATAATAATAATTATTTTTTTGAATAATCATAGGAATAATAAGGTGTAATGTTTTTGCTTTCTAATATTCCCTCATACGAGATTTGAGTTACTTGATAATTACTGTCTATATCTATAACAACATAACGATTATAAGGTAATATCTTTTTAATTTTATATGGACCCTTTCTTTTGAGTAGTAATTTTTTAATTTTACCAGGTGCAGAGACATGATTTTTAATCATGACCAGATCATCAACAGAATATTTTCTGGGTGCTTTCCTTTTTTTTGTCAAAGTATTTTTTATTATGCTGCTGAGTTCTTAAGTTTTTTTCGTTAGCCTTTTTTCTGACTTCAGACAAATCTCTTTTTTCAGTTGCAATTTTTTTTTCCAAATATTCTTTCAAATGGTCATTAATTCTTCCGCGTTGATTTAAACCAAATAGTAATTTGCTAGGTGTTGTGCCTATGGATCTATTCACAGTATTATTTATTGCGTATTCATTAAGGGTTTTGTACCAATTAATGTTTTTATTTTTGTCAGTTAATTTAGCGAGCATGGGAATAATGACTCTATTCATTCTTTCTACTTCGTCGATTGGGCCCAAATATGAATAACATCGAATGGCATTTCGCTTTTCGGAGTATTATTTAGAAAACCTAGCACTTTGCCACTATCAGGTGAAAAAGTGATGCATTTAAGACAGTTACTAATATGAGTTTTGATTTTTGACTTGAGATTTGGGAACCAATAATTTCTGGAAATTAGTTCAAATGTTTTCTCGACACCGATATGACCTACATCATCATGACAAGTTCTAATCACATTGTTTTCCATGCTTTCAGAGACATAAAATAATATTTATACCCGTATGGTGAAACCAAAGGGTATACTAACTTTGCCTTACCGTTTGTAACGCCAAGATCCCGTTATCACACAAAAAAATGAATTACGCTTGTGTGTTTAAAATGATAAAAAAATTGAATTTTGCATGTCCGTCCGGCTGTCCGTCTGTGGCGCGGATTGCGGGCGCACGGATTGAGCTAGAGACGTGAAATTTTACGCAGATTCGTTTTTCGTAAAATGCAAGGCTAAGTTCGTTAATGGGCAAAAATGGACCATTAGGGGGGTACCCCCCATACGAACGAAAACTATTTTTGCGAATACCTCAAAAACGGTGCATTTTATCAAAAAAGTGCAAGAACAAAAGTTATTTAGGATATGATTCTACATAAAACACCCATACATCAAAATCCGATTGGAATAAATTTTAAAAAATCTTATTGGAAAGTATGTCTTCAAAGTGGAATTTTGGTACAACTGTTCGAAATTTGATACGAATATCACCATACGGGTTTTCAATAATTGCCAGATTGGCAATTATAGCTTTTGTTATGTTTTTTCCTTGATTTTACGGTATATAATACCGTTTCTCATTTCGTAAAGGGAATGCTCAGATTTTTCCAAATCACGCCTGAGACTTTTTAAAATTGGATCGCTAATTTGGGGTATCGATAATGTTTGTTCGAATGTATTTTGTTCTAATACTAAGACGTTTGTTAGCCTGCTTAATGCATCGACATGACGCATATTTATTCCTTTACGATGTTCTAGGGCATAATCGTAGTTTTGGAGTTCTAGAACCCATCGTGAAATTCGGGGATTTATCTCTTTTTTGTTTAATGTTAAAGCCAATGCATTACAATCTGTAACTATCTTAAATTTAATTCCCTGCAAATATATTCTAAATCTCTGTAGCGAATAAATCATTGCTAAAGTTTCCAATTCGAAACTGTGGTAACGACTTTCTGTTTCTGTAGTACGTCGGGAATAATAAAAGATAGGATGAAATTTACCATCTTCCTTTCTTTGCACGAGTATTGAGCCAAATCCAAAAGCACTGGCGTCGCAATGAAGCGCAGTTTCGTCTGTTGGACAGTAAATGGCGAGTACTGGAGACTTAATTAATAGTTTCTTAAGTGTTTCGAAACATTCAAGCTCCTTCGCACTGAATTTAAATTCATTGTCCTTTTTTAATATGTCATAAAGAGGCTTGGCCAAAATGGAAAACCCCTGGATGAATTTTCTAAAATATGAACAGAGCCCCACGAAACTGAACTTCCTTTTTGTTTTTGGGTGTGGGAAAATTAAGGACACTTTGAATTCCAGAAGCTGTAGGGCTTATTCCATTGGAAGATATGGAATAGCCAAAATAATCAATTTTCTCAAATAAGAAACCACATTTCTGAATGTTTAATTTTAACCCGTATTTAATCAATAAGTCAATAACTTGTTTTAATATGTCGATATTGTCGTCTATAGTCTTGGTTGCAATCATGATATCGTCAAGAAAAACGATAATCTTTCCTGAATCAATTAGTTTAAAAATGTGACAAATAAATCTTAGGAAATCAGCTGTTCCATTTCGAAGCCCAAAAGGAAGTTTAACAAACTCGTGTTGTCCGAAGGGAGTAATAAACGATGTATACTTTACAGAGTCGCGATCAGGGGCGTGGCGTGAGTTTTGAAGCTAGGGATGCAAATTTTAATTTTTTGGAATTTAATTGCCAACTTAAGGTTTTTATGTTATTAATAAAGGTATTTTTTTGTGTTGTGAAAAAATGCATCTCTCCTTAGCTACTTAAATGAATGAAAATAAAATAATAAAAAGTTTAAAACTTTAAAATAACTTGTACTTTATGATTATGAAAATGATTATGAAAAATTCATCCGATCTTTGATCCCCAGACTACGAAATTATAATGTGTTTGTTTTTAATTCGAGACACTTATATATCCGAATCGAGAGAAAAAGTAAATTAATGATCTTTTTGTATAAAAAATACTGTTTTAAAATAAAATATTTACGATTGTCCGCATAAACCCGGATACACCAAGATCGTTCTTAACTCAGAATTGCTAATTCTGAAGAGAATTAAACAGCTTTATGAAAATTATTTAAATCGCTGTAACTTACAGATTTCCAAACGTTGTTATCCTTCGAAAAAAGTAAACAAGGCTAACAAAATAACTTTTGCTTATTTGCACAACCGCAATCTTTGTAAACTTTGACCGAAAATCGTCTCGTACAACTGTTATTTACTGTTGTTATATTTAATTTTGGTTTTGGTCTCCCGCGATCAAGGATATTTTGTTTTTCAGAAAAAGAGTGCGAACTAAATGATTGTTTTAATAAGCTATCGATTACACAACAATCTGCCATTTTTACCAAACTATTGAAATCACAAAAATCACACAATAAAAAGACACGCTAATAAATAAACAATTTAAGACACTACTCATACGCATACGCATGCAGACACGCTACTACCAATTTGCCTTAATGCATTTTTTTTTACTTATTTTCACTCGGAAGCAACGATTCGAATTGCTTATTTCACCTATTCCTGTTGCATATGACATTACGAGGCAAAAGAGAAATGATCGCCCGAAAGAAATTTTTATTTTTGGAATGGTTTTTTTAAACGCGAAAACCGCGTATTTTTTCTTCAAAAAGGTATGAATATTAGATATAGAATTACTCAAAACAAAATCATCTAAATGTCCTCCAAAAAAACTTTTTAAATACGGATCTTAGTTTTTTAGTTATTTAAATAAAAGCGCAAATTATTTGACTTCTGCTGAGGTGGAAGCAATTTTTATTTTGCATCCACATTATCTCTTTTCTCCAGTCGTTAACATAGGTTCTCATCTCTTAAAGTTTAGTTTGATCTCTCTTCGTACAAAACTCATAGATGCAACAATAATTTCTGCTTCCACACAGTTTCAAAGGCAAGTTAAGAAATTCTCTCTTTTTTTAAAGGCATTCGCGGTTGAATATATCACGACTGTATGATAAAATGCATTTTGTGCCGTACTGAAGCTACAAACGGCACAAAACAGTAACTCTAAGTTGTATTGAAGCTACAAAGGGCACAAAACAGTAACTCGAACAATAAACTCAAACTTAATTATGATAGAATTTTGAAAAAAAAAAATGTTTCAACTTAAAAACTCAGTTACCAATATTTTTATGAGATTTGTAAGGGATGCAATGCATCCCTTGCATCCGATGACGCCACGCCCCTGGTCGCGATGTATTGGAATATGGTGAAATCCGTTCTTCAAGTCTAATGAAGTAAAATATTTCTTCCCTTTAAGTAATTGCAAATGGTCCTCGATTAATGGCATGGGAAAATTGTCTCTAATTGTGATTTTGTTTAATAGTCTATAGTCGACGCATAGTCCGAGAGATCCATTTTTTCGTTTTACTAGGGTAATTGGAGGGCAATATGGTGATTTGCTTTCGCGAATAATATTTTGGCTTGTTAAATCTTCAAGAATTTGTTTAAGTTCGCTTTTCTCATAATATGATAAACGACGAGGGTTGAAATGGAATGGTTCACTATCAGTTTTGGATAGACGAATCTCCACTTCAAACTCTTGTACAGTATTCAAATTTTCTCCATTAGCCTCTAACAGTTTATAATATTTATCAATCAAATTACAACATTCAATTCATATGGAATAATCAATATTTTGACTGACATTAATATTAATATCATTAATAGAATAAATATTATTTGAGTGAGAATAATTAATTGCCATTATCTCTTCTATTTCTAAACTTAAATCTACATCTGTAATAATTTTATTCTCCTCACAGTTATACAAGTTTATATTTAATAATTTTAAAGTATCTATACCGATTAATAAGTCCGTTTTCATAGTGTTTTTATCCACCACCATAACATTATTTTGTATTATTTTATTTCCTATTATCTTAACTTTAGTATTATTTATTCCATAATAATCATCGTTCAAATCATATTTTTCCCAAAAGTGTAACAAATGTTTTTTAATTAATGTTATTGGGCACCCTGTGTCCAATAATGCTACTATAGTTTTTGAAGGATACAAACACTGATAATTACTTACAGTAAATATGTCAGTCGGCTCTGGTCAATCTTTCCGTCCTTCGTTCGTTTTTGTTGGTGGGCGTCTGTAACCGGACGTACCAGCCTCCGTAGATCTATCCGTCTTTTTCTCCTGTTGCTTTCTTTGTGGACAATTTAAAATTAGATGTCCCTGTTCTCCACATTGATAACAACTGCCTTTTTTTCCCTCACCGGTCGTGTGCACTGGCCCAAACCATGACCAAACTGTCCGCAATTGTAGCAGCGTACCTTCTCTTCCATTGACTTAATTAACCCTGGTGTTGTTTTTTTCACATCCTTAAAAGACAATAACAAATTACTTTTCGTTTGGATTTTTAAAATTCTGGCCGTATTTTCCAGCTGTAAATCTCCAAATCCATCAATAATTGCAGAAACCAGGTCTTCTTCCGTTAAACCCAACTGGCCTGCTAAAATGATTTTTTCGTAAAAATATTCGGAAAACGCTTCGTCTATTTTTCATTTGCGTAAATAAAATTTTCGCGGTCTCTCGGAACCCGAAGCTTTATTCCCAAATAAAGCTTCTAAGGCATTAAGAACCTGCTCCGTAGTGGAAACCAAATTCGATGGTGTGGCCTGAAACCATTTCTTCGCTTTCCTAGTTAATTTTCGTATGATCAGTAATTTGATTTCATGTGGACCCAGCTGGTAGGTTTCTTCAATAATTCCAATTTGATGTCGCCACATTTGGAAATTGTCTTCTATTCCCGAAAACTCGAATAATAGCTCCGCCATATTGTTCAAGGCAAAGCTCCCCTTTCCTTCATGTGTTGATTGTTGTCTGCGTTTTAGAAGCTCGTTTTCTCTTTAGTTCCTCCATTTGTTTTTGTAATGAAGCGAGATTTAATGCGTTGTCTCCCTCTATGGCGTCATCGTAAGCGTCGTCGGAATCGACTTCACCGTACCGTGGCGTCGTAATTTGCGCAGCGCCAAGAAGTCGCTGTACCAAATCCATCTTGTTACCGCCAGTCAAGAGCCCCTTCGCCTCACACTGCGCAACAAGTTCGTCTTTCTTTAATTTCAGTAATTCACCTTCATTCATTTTGATCTGCGGGTCTGAATTCCACTTCTGATGTTTGTAGTTAGATTCAAACACAATTTACTTCTTTATTAATTTACTTTTATTCTTGATCTTAATTTCACAGTCTCTCATTACAACCATTTCTAGAATAATGCGTGTTACCTTCTATATTTTCCCTCAAACAATGTCTCGTATTACCAGATTAACATTCTTATACATATCTGGTTCTTATCATAATGTCACGTCTACAGTTAGTTGTTTGTTTTGTTAGTTAAAATCTAATTAGCTGTTTTAGACAAGTAAATTAAAGTTACTAAGTGAATGTGAAATCAAAGAAAATAAATAAATTAAACTTAAATTGAGTAAATCTAGTGTTTAAATTCTAAAACTACTTCCCAAGATCCACCAAAAAGCAACACGACATTTGGCGCAGCCGGTATCTATTTTTAAAATACCAAAAATCTACGAACGTGCGTGCATGGGAAGTGTTTAAAATAATAACTCGAGATATAATAATAACTAATATAAAAATTAGAGTGAAAGAATAATTTCGGAATTTTGATCGAGCTTCATTTGAATACGAAACATAAAGGGAAGTTCAAGTGAGGAAGAACATCAGAAAGTTTCATCGGACAGCATACAGTGACCATAAGGAACGAGCAGCAACGAGTGTGGCAGTGAAAAACATCAGCGGTTGTGGAAGTGAATGCAGCAAAACTGGAACAGCGATATCGGAAGCAGCAGTGGAAGCAACAACTGAGGCAGCGACAACTGAACTGGAAACAACAACAGAAGTGGAAACAGTAACCGAAGCAGCGAAAGAAGCAGTTAAAGATTGAAAACATCAGCAAGAATATCAAATGAAGATTTGGTTGGGTATGTTTTCCTTTTTATTCAATTTTTATTGTTCTTTTTGTAAATTTTATTAAAAAAAAAAATAAATAAATAAAAAAAAAATTAGAAATACATATTATAAACGGGCATAAGTTCAAGTGAATATAAAAAATTGTGAATTGAAAACCCGAAATTTAAGTGGAAGTCAGTAAAAAATTGAACATTGAATTGCAGTGAATTGTATTAAGAATCACTACATTCCCAATGCTGAAAATTAACATTTAGTTAAATGTATGTATTGAAATCATTACTTTTTTTTGAAAATTTGTTGCCTGGTTCATGGGTGATCGGGGTAAAAATGTATTAACGAAAGAAAAATTAGACAAATATTTGAAATTAGAAACCGAAATAGTTCAACTTCGAGAACGAAAAGAACATTATAAACAATTAGTGCTCAGACTAACTGAAGATTTCGGTTACATTCAGGAAATTCTGTTAGGTGAGTTAGGAATAGTAGCTGATAGGGAACAAGTAGAAAACTTGAAATATATTGTAACCCAAAATCCAGAGCATTTTTCATGCGTTAAAATGACAGAGGAGTTGTTTAGGTCTTATATCGAAGCTGTAAAAAAGTCAGAAAATAATAAGAAATAACTATACGCATTAGTTGTAGCCGAGAAAAATTCTTTATTAGAAAAGGTGCAACAGTTTAAAAAATATCTACAGGAAGCTGAGAATACTAATGAGGAGCTTTTATACCAAATAGATCACATAGTAGATAAAATTACGACGTGCTCCCAAACAAAACTCAATTTAGAATCAGTAAAAAAGGTTTTCTCAGAAATTAAAGACTTAACAAAAAACAACAATTTAGACAAAAGTAGTAGCCTGGGGGAATCATCTGAAGCAAAAGATCAGATAGAAAAATTTAGAATTACTATTGAACAATTAAAATTAGAAAATCAAAATCTAATCAAAATGAGTCTGGGAGACAGTCAAACAGGTTCAGCGACGAGAAGTAATGAAACTAGTCAAAAGGTAGCAATGAACGAAAGCTTAAATTGTAGTATGTTAGAAAATGATAAAACGCAGTTGATTATTGACTTCATAACTCGACAACTTCCATCATTTTCGGGAGCTCCTTCGCCCACTAGAAGGAACGACGTACAAAGATACCTACAAATCGCTAAAAGTTTTTATCAAACTCTAAAAACACATGAACAACAAGCGATGTATGTAGCATTTATATCCACTATCCGCAGGGTGAGGCTTATACCTTGGCCCAAATATCAAATATTAGTACTTTTGACGAGTTAGAGAAATTGCTAATTATAACATATATGCCGTCTAGGAAGCCAATGGAGCTTAGAGATGAACTAAGACAGTGTCATCAAGCGGCGGGAGAAACAGTAGAAGCTTATGGCAGAAGGGTATTACAAATTCTTAACGAATGTAAACAAGCTGTCAAGGCAAAACTCCCAGGGCAGGAATCAGTTTTTTTCACAGAATTCGATGAAATAGCAATTCGAACTTTTAAGCTAGGGCTACGTAATCCAATGCTTAAACAATATGCTCATACCCAGGAAGTGGAAATCAAAAGCTTGATCAAAAAGGTTGTCGATATAGATAAATTTGAAGGTCAATCCGCTACAGATTATGTACTTATGAACAATTCAAATAGGTATTTAGATTCAAGTCTTCAAACCAACCCTGAACAGCGATTTAACAATAATCACAACGGACAATATTACCGACAATTGGAATTAAATAATTCTAGAAGCAACTTTCAGTCACATTACAATAGCAATATCAATGGTCAAAATTCTCGAAATTTCGGTATTAACAACTCCCAAAATTTCAATAGTTCAAACTTTAATAGGAATCCGAATGTTCCAAATAATAATTTTGCACAACGATATGGAAATCGACAAATAAATACTCCGCAAAACATGGTATGTTTTAATTGCGGAAAAACAGGTCATTTTAAAAAAATTGTCCTAATAGTCAACCGAATAATCCATATGTTTACTGTAATAGGTGTAAAAAACAAGGTCACGTCGCACAAAACTGTAGAATGCCCCAAGGTCAAAAGAATGTAAGATGGATTGAACCAAATACTTGTGATTTCTGGGACGATCATGGCATTGATTCTTGTTATCCGTATAAAAGGTGGATAGAGAACCAGGCTAGTGTGTCGGGAAACGGTCAAACGGTGGCTGCAAACACCCCAGTCAACCATTAAATAATTCGAATCGGTGTTCTCAGTACTCCGAGATGCGTCCTCTAAAAACGCCAATGGTAACGTTACCGTTGGATATAGTAAATAAAGATGCATCTGAATTATTAGTAGATATGGGGCTGAGGTTAATGTAATTAAAAAAGGAAGTTTGAAGTATGGAATTAAAGTTGATGATACGAAAAAATTAAAATTGCCAGGAATGTACGGAAAAGGGGAAACACTTGGTAGTTGTAAGGGAAATGTTTTAATAGGACCAGGTATCCCCGGGGAATTTCAAATAGTAACCGATGGAGATGGCACCCCGGGAGATGGAATTTTAAATTCCGAGTCACAATTTCGCGAAAATGGCGTACCAGGAAACAATAGATACTTGAAAGATCATATAGGACACCAAGCCCATCTGATGGAATCAGTGGATAGTTCTTGGAATTCTAGGAGGAACGATAGTTCAAACTCCAGGATTTTCTCTGAGGAGACTGGAACGAATTCCTTAAACGAGTCAGAAAAAAAACACATTTATCTGAGGAAAACTGTTTTTCAAACTGAAGGCTCAAAGGAAAATGATAATAAGTTTGCATTGACACGAAATGTTTAAAAAGAAATCTCGCCCTGAGGGGAAAATTAACGGTAATGCCGAGGAAAAAATTGAAAAGAATAAAGTTTTAGATTTAGAATTTCCGGTAGAAATGAAGTCCGGGGTAGATACAAAAGCGTATAATAGCATAAAAGGAGATAAATGTTTAATAAGGGAAGTATCGATAAATACAAAAGAAAAAGATTTTAGGGGTAAAAAGAGCGGCGAGCCTAAGCATAACACATGGATCAATAAGTCCCGAGACTAACCCAGAGATGACGCTCGTAGTAAACCAGTAACCACGTCTTTCTAGAGTACTAACCTTTGCTTGAAACGTGTCAAAATTTTAAGTCGATCGGACCAGAAACAGCTGAGTTATCGAGGTTGGAGTAAAGTCGTTTTGTAGTTTGTTTAAAAAATGGAAAAAACCGAGTTTCGTGTTCTGATAAAACATTGTTTTTTAATGGATAAAAACACCGTGCAAGCGAAACAATGGATTGAAAAATGTTACCCGGACTCTTGTCCATCAAAAGCAACGATTTGTCGGTGGTTTGCCGAGTTTAAACGTGGTCGTACCGACACAAATGACGCGGAACGCTCGGGTAGACCTGTGGAAGCCGTTACACCGGAAAATGTGAGTGAAGTGACAAAAATTATAATGAAAGATCGTAAAGTGAAGCTCCGTGAGATTGCTGAGATAACACAGATATCATATGGAAGTGCATTTACTATCCTTCATGAAAAATTGAGCATGAAAAAGGTTTTTTCCAAGTGGGTGCCGCGATTGCTTTCGATGAAACAAAAACAGCAACGAGTCGATGATTCAGAAAGCTGTTTATCGCTATTTACTCGCAATAAAAAAGATTTCTTGCGTCGTTACGTGACCATGGACGAAACATGGATACATCACTACACTCCAGAGTCGAAGCGGCAGTCATCTGAGTGGCGCACAGCTGGCGAAAGCCGTCCGAAGCGTCCGAAAACGCAGCAGTCAGCTGGCAAAGTCATGGCGTCAGTTTTTTGGGATACGCATGGCGTGACGATTGTATCACCCTAAAAGGTGATTATATTGATGAATAAAAAAAAATTTTGCAAAAAAAATGTTGTTTTCATTGTTAGTCTCGGGACTTATTGATCCATGTGTTACTTCAAGTCATTTGAACATGAAAGTTACAAAAATACCAGCACGAAGTCACATGATTATCGAAGTTCCATTCAACGGAAAGGAAGACGTAATTTGTTTTAAAAAACAATTAAAACAAGGGGTTTTTTTGGGAAATTGTATAAGTCCAGTAAGAAATAATAGAATTTTTGTTAGTATCTTGAATACTACCGAAAACAGTGAATTTTTTGAAACTGTCGTTGTGGAGACATCGCTGTTGAAAGATTTTGAAATAATGAATCCAAGGGATTGGGAATTGACAGGAAAGGGAAAAACAAATGACTTGGCAGGAGTTAGGGTAGTGAGAACGCGGGGAAAGAGAGAGTTCGTAAATTAATTACGGAACTAAAACTCAATGAAGAGTATAACGCCGAAGAGGGTGTGGTATTTATAGATATCTGACGAGAATTTAACGACATTTTTCATTTACCGCGTGATCAATTAACATTCACTAATGCTCAGACACATTACATTCCGACTAAACCGTGTCATCCACCCACAAACCAAAAAATGTACAGATTGCCTGAAACGTAACGACAGATAATTCAAGAGCAAGTATCTGATATGCTAAGAAATGACATTATTGAGCCTAGTAACAGTCCGTGGAACTCACCCTTGTTGGTTGTTCCGAAAAAAGCTGGTCCTGATGGTGTAAAACGCTGGAGAGTCGTGGTGGACTACCGAAAATAAAATCGTGGTGGACTACCGAAAATTGAATGAAATTACGGTGGGACATGCACATCCGCTACCTTGTATAGAGGATATTTTGGATCAATTAGGGCATTCCCGGTACTTTACCACACTCGATTTAGCAAGCGGGTATCACCAAGTACTAGTAAACGAGAGCGATAGGCCTAAAACAGCATTTAGCAATCAATTTGGACACTATCAGTTTAAAAGGATGCCTTTTGAATTGACAGAAGCCCCGGCGACGTTTCAGCAAGTTATGAATTATGCTCTTTCCGGTTTACAAGGGATAGAATGCTTTGTTTATCTAGATGATATTGTCATCTATGGGAAAAATCTGTATGACCATAATGTAAAGTTAAGAGCCGTACTGAAAAGATTACGGAGATATCATCTTAAATTGCAGATAGAAAAATGTAAATTTCTGAAGAAAGAAATTATCTATTTGGGACATAAATGTAATAATGAGGGTGCTCAACCAGACCCAGAAAAAGTAAAGTGTGTACAGACATTTCCTCGTCCAAACACTGTACGCAGAGTACAATCTTTCCTAGGCCTGGCTAATTATTATAGAAAGTTTATACCAAATTTTGCAAAATTAGCAGAACCTTTAAATAAATTAATAAGAAAAAACACACCATTTAAGTGGACACCAGATTGTGACAGAGCATTTATCGCTCTGAAGCAAATGCTTATCAATCCACCCCTACTCGTATATCCTGATTTTACCAAACCGTTTATCTTGACTACTGACGCTAGTAATGAGGCGTTGGAGGCGGTGTTATCGCAAGGAAAAATTGGTTCTGACAAACCAATTGCTTATGTGAGCCGAACTCTAAGCGACACTGAAAGACGGTCTTCTACAATTGAAAGGGAACTTCTGGCCATAGTTTGGGCCACAAAAAATTTCCGATGTTACCTTTACGGTAGGCCATTCACCGTGGTAACTGACCATAAACCCTTAAAAGGCCAGTGTAAAGTGAAGGATACAACGTCTCGATTAATGAGAATCCAACATAAACTTTCCGAATATAACTATAACGTTGAGTATAAACCTGGAAAGTATAACACTGGCGCCGATGCTTTAAGTAGAATTCCGGAACCAGATTAAGAAAATCTAGAAGGAACTATTCCATGTTCAATTAGAACCGTAGAACAAGCAAGAGAACTGGTAAACAAAATTAGGGAAGATTTTAAGGATTTAAAACCTAAATGTTTCGTTACGACGCGATATCAAGAAAGGGTAGGAAAAGAAAAATCAATCGGGAAGGAAAGCCTAGGTGACGAAAACAACGATACAGTATCAGAGGAAATATACGCAGAAAAAGTATTTTTGTCCGATAATAATAAGAAACCTGGTATTCAAATACTTAGGGACAAAGATGAGATTAAAGAAATTCTTGATTCTTATCATGACAAACCTTTGGGGGGCATCAGGGAATATTGAAAAACTTTCGAAATATACGGAGGAAATATCGGTGGAAAGGCATGTTTAAAGATATTTCCGAATACATAAAGCGCTGCGAAACCTGCCAGAAAAATAAAAGTGGTAAATCTCACATAATACCTATGGTAATTACTTCAACTTCATTTATTCCATTTGATAGAGTGTCATTAGACATTGTAGGACCACTGGATGAAACACCCGAAGGCTACAAATACAATTTAACTTTTCAGGATGACCTGACAAAGTTCACCGATTGTTATGCCTTGCGAGATACTGAGGCAAATACAGTGGCTAGGGTATTTTTCGAACAAATCATAAGTAGATATGGCATTCCCAAATCGTTACTAACTGATCAGGGATCTAATTTTCTGAGCGACATGTTCAAACAAGTCTGTAAACTACTGAAAATTGAGAAATTGCAAACCACTGCATACCATCCGCAAAGTAATGGAGCTTTGGAGAGAAGTCATAAACCCTTAGTGGAATATCTAAGGAGTTTTATAGACAAGAACCCCCGAACATGGAACAGACATCTTCGTCAAGCCATGTTCGTGCATAATACTACAATTCACCGTAGTACAGGGTTAACTCCAATGGAAACTCTTTTTGGATTCACTCCTGAAATTCCAACGGAATTGAAACGAGAACCTGAACCAGTTTACAATTACCAAAATTATGTATTTGATCTACGAAAGAAATTGCAAGAGGGGTACAAAATAGCTAGAAAAAACCTTATATCAAGCAAAGAAACGAATAAGTCATATTATGACAAAAAAGCGAATCCAAACATTCAATTTCACGTTGGCGATAAAGTACTTTTAAAAGATGCAGCTAGAAAGGGAAAACTTAGTCAGATTTGGGCAGGTCCGTATGTCATAGTAGATATACCAAATGACGTTAATTCGGTACTGTCCATAAAAAAGAGGAAAAGAAGAGTACACAACAACAGGTTAATTGTATTTTGAATGATAGAGAATACTATAGACACACAAAAACAAAAAAAAAACTTTAACGCTTGAAAAAATACTAGAGGGGTCAGGTCTTTTACAATTTAAAAGTTTAGAACAAGTAATTATAGATGATTTAAAGCTCCCTGTAGTAACAGATAGTCCGGACAAAGACGAATTTCAGTTTTATGGAGACCTTACCAACCAAAAAGCTAAACTAATCGAGAAGTCACGTCCTATCGTACCGACGCAATTGTTTTTAATTAACGATTACGATTATATCACCTTCCTAAAAAATAACATTCCTAAGTTAACCATAATATCAGTTTGAAGATGGGGAAAGTACGTTGGAAACTCAAACCAAAGTCCAAGATGACTACCTAACGTGGCAAGTTTACGGAATAGAGGGGTTCATTGTAATCACAATAATAATAATAATATTTAAAATTTTAATTAAATACAAATGCATTTGTAAGAAAAAAAGAAACCTACCAGTTAAGGCCTCAGGTTATAGATTAAAAACAAAACGGGAAGACAAAGAAATCGAAACCAAATTAACGGAACAGGAATTAAATAACAAAGCTGGGGTTGTAGAAATAGAACTAGGAGAATTACCGAGACCGTTAAGAATAGGTACAGAAAAAACGAATCACCACTGAAAAAAACTAAAAGCAGTAAAAAATTCTCTAAAGTAAATCAATATTTTGATGAATAACCTAAGAAGGTATACGGATTTTTTATAGTATAAAGGAAAAATAATGATTTTTAATAATTGCATAAATTGATAATTAGGTACAGTTACACATAAGTATATAAAGCAAAAAAGAAAAACAAATTAAGTAATACACGAAAAATATATATTTTCCATGTAAATAAATAATATTAATATTCAAAAAAAATAATTGCTACAGTCATTCAAAAAAAAAATTGTTATAAAACAAGAGGAAATAAGGAAACTCTAATAGATATAAAACAAAAAAAAACCAAGTCACCACATTAGACAGTAGTTTTAAGGAAGTCATGAAAGACAGTTGTTTTTGATTTAACCGGTTGACATTAGTCAGTTGTTTTTAAGTAGTAAAAATATCGTTAGTTGTTTGTTTTGTTAGTTAAAATCTAATTAGCTGTTTTAGCCAAGTAAATTAAAGTTACTAAGTGAATGTGAAATCAAAGAAAAATAAATAAATTAAACTTAAATTGAGTAAATCTAGTGTTTAAATTCTAAAACTACTTCCCAAGATCCACCAAAAAGCAACGCGACACAGACATGTTGCAGACTCATCGAACTGAGTCGTGGGGTATATGTCGCGGGGCTTCGTTATGATTTCGGTTTTGAAGTTATTTAAAAACCTTTCTTATACCTTTTCTATATAGAAGCTAATTAAATAATAACTTTCTTGTATATTACAGTCAAAAACCACCTCAAAATCAACCCCAATTCTCTTTAGCAAATGATCGTCAACGAATCCCCCCAATGATTTTAAAGAAAACGGGGTCCAATAGTCGGGTAGCAGGATTAACCGGTTCATCAACAAGTGCTTCATTAGGGCAATCAGCAGTTGTGGCTCAAACACAAGCGGCTACTAGTAAATCGTTCATTGATTTGACTGATGAAGATGATACATCGACTTTGAAAAAACAAATCATCGCCTCAAACAATTTACCAGCGTTGGTGGCAATCCCAAAACAGATTACTAGTGCTCCAACATCTGCAACTCGTGTCACATATGTTGTCAACAAGCCGAATAGCGCTCCACAACGCGTAACAGTTACTCAGCACAATACCAATTCGCAACGCATGCCAGTATCAAAAATTGGTGCCCAATATGGTAAAGAGTTGGTTTTTTCTAAATATAAACTATGAATACATTTTTTCGTTATTAGTGGCTATTGCTCCAAAAATTTCTACTGCTCCAACATTAGCAGCAATAAGTCCTTCACGGTTAGCAACCAATATTCGACAACGTCATCCTGCTCCCTTGCCGAAAGCCCCAACAGTAATGAGTAATCCAGGATGGAAAATAATTCCACCGCGGCCATCAATACGCATTAACAACATTGATAGTGGAATTGTCATATCATGGACTATGGACGACATGAACGAGGCCCACGCGGAGGTTGTTAGTTATCAAATTTACGCTTATCAAGAGACATCTGCACCGCCCCAGGTTGAAGCATGGCGTCATGTTGGAGACGTCAAAGCTATGCTACTACCAATGGCTGTAACATTAACGCAATTTCAAGAGGGACAACGTTATTATTTTGCTGTTCGTGCGGTTGATAACCATAACCGTTATGGACCATTTAGTATGCCCAAAACCTGGGTATAAAATAATTTTTTATTGCTTTCATTTAAATTTTAGAACTTGAATTTTTCAACTCTGAGAAATAATTATTCATTAAGGTTTAATATTAAATTTTTTAGATTCAAGTCTGGCATATTTAAAAAAAATAAAAAAAGGTATTCAAAGTAAACATTTATCTTAAACATAAAAATTGGAGTAAGGTGATGTGGAATAGTTTCATACATGGGGCACTATCATACACTGAAAATTTCCCCTCAAATATAATCCCACGTAATAAATTCTTGTAATCAAAACTTTCTTCAGAGAACAGTCTTACTATTTCTGGTTTGTGTTTTCCTAGAGCTGTATAAAATTGCCCTTTGTATAAAACAGACCACCTACCTAAACAACCAAATAAATAATCATAAATAAAATGTAATAATACAAAAATTTTATAGAAAAAAAAACAAAAAAATAGTATGTGTAATTATTGAAACAGCTGAAACAGCAGTTTTCGGTTTAATTGAATCTTTAATCCTATGTAACGTTAATATCAAACATTTATAAAGCAACATTCATAATATCTTAAATTACTCAATAAATAGGCTTATAATAATCTTGAAATGTTATCTTTAAACTTTTTATATTTCTATATTTTTTGTGATTTTTTTTTTTTTGTAAATGCGAAATTATTTCGACTGCTCAATGAATTTGTTTTGCATGAAATTTTTTCTGTTAACCTGCTATAGGTTCAGCGCACTGTGGCATTGTTTTTATACCCGTATGGTGAAACCAAAGGGTATATTAACTTTGCATTACCGTTTGTAACGCCAAGATCCCGTCATCGCACAAAAAAATGAATTACACCAGTGTGTTTAGAATGATGAAAAAAGTTGAATTTAGCATGTCCGTCCGTCTGTCCGTCTGTCTGTCTGTCTGTGGCGCGGATTGCGGGCGCACGGATTGAGCTACAGACTTGAAATTTGGCACAGGTCCGTTTTTCATAAAATGCGAGGCTAAGTTCGTTAATGGGCAAAAATGGACCATTAGGGGGGTACCCCCCATACGAACGAAAACGTTTTTTGCGAATATCTCAAAAACGGTGCATCTTATCAAAAAAGTGCAAGAATAAAAGTTGTTTAGGACATGATTCTACATTAAAGTTCCATACATCAAAATCCGATTGGAATAAATTTTAAAAAATCTTATTGGAAAGTTTGACTTCAAAGTGGAATTTTGGTATAACTGTTCGAATTTTGATACGAATATCACCATACGGGACTCCAATGATTGCCAGATTGGCAATTATAGCTTTTGTTATGTTTTTTGAATGCGAAAGGTTTTGCGCTTGCGCGAATTGGAAATTGAAAACGAAATAATTTCATTATAAATATAACATAGGGAAGGAGAATAAAAAGGACTTTCCATCAAAACAGTGAGAAAATCTCGATTTGACACACGGTTAGAGAGCCATTTAAAAAAACAAAGCTTTTCGTCTTCCTACAAATGTGCATACCCATCTCTTGAACGAAAATTCGAAAAATAAAACAATTTCTCGCTAAAGCTTACTCGCTGTTTCAATGGACATTATTCGTCGTTCGCTGTAAAGGCCCCCATCCAGGGCCGTATCGAAGGTTCTGGATTGGGGGGGGAGACGTCTCAATTTTCCCAACTCGAACATCTAATTTTTCCCAACTGGGATGTACATAATAAAAATTCCTTTTCCTTGCCCAGAATCTCTGACAAGAAACAACTGATATAATGAAATATCAGTTGTGGTCAACACAAAACTTACTTCTACAAAATCTACGACCCTGCGCAATTTACGCTAGAGCCCTGTCGCGTTGTCAACCTAAGACGACATCCCAATAAATTCTTGGTTTATTCAAAAATATCAAAAACGTACAAAATTTGAGATAGCTTGAGAACTGTAAAAGATATCAATTTACGGTAAATGGTAAAAAGGTAGAAAATTTTAACATCTCCAAGTTTTCCTTAAATTAATTTGTCGAAAAATCGTTAGTTTGCCAGTAATTTGCAAAAACATATTTTTTTATATTTTAATCTAAATATCTCAATAACGGTAAGAAACAAAATTGTGCAGAATGTCATTCTCATTATTTCACTTCATACATTCAGTCAGCAAAACCCCATTAGTTTTCAAGATAATCGCAAAAACTGTTTTTTTTTTGGACATAACGGTTTATCTCGATAACAGGTTGAGATATCGAGTTATATCTAAAGACAAAAGTGTGGGAAATTTTATTTTCGTCGTACTTAAGGCCACTAAAAAACGCGTAGTTTGGGAGTAAATCGAGAAAAACGAAATTGCGATTTTTGAAAAACCGCCATTTTGGATACTTCCGGTTAACGGATTTCCACCAAAAGTTGATAGGATCGTCCCATTTCAGGACCCAACATGCCTATAAAATTTCATGGCTCTAGCTTTATTAGTTTTTGAGAAATCTTGTACACAAACTGACAGACAAACTGACAGACAGACTGACAGACAGAACGACATTTTTTTAATATGACTCCAATCGACTCAGGAGTGATCGGGAAATTTTTTTAGGCAAAATTAAGAGGTCGAAATTTTTCATGAATACAATACTTTATTGCACTCCGTAGAAGAAAGTAATTTTTTTTTATTTTTCACAATTAAATAAAGGGTAAACACTAATAATCTTATGCGACTTGTGACCACAAGAAGTACATTTGACTTTATATCGCTTATTTTTGGCACTTTCTTTTGTATTCAGATTTTATCCGAATCCAGTGTTGACATAAACTTATAAGAAATTAAATACATATTACTTGAAACAGTTTTTACCTATTCATTTGTTTAAAAAATCCGAACACCGATGGTACAACAATTACACTATATTTTCAAAACTCACTGTTTCAGCACGAATATACTAGATCGCTCGATTTGCTGTCTCAAATGGTCCCATTTCAATACAGTTCAATGAATCAAAACGAGTTAAGTAAGAGCGAGATAACCGTATGACTATAAATATAGTCCTTTCGTTTAAACCGTGAGCTGTCAAAGGAAAATAGACTTTCGGAATGGTGTTGGCGCATAAAGTTAGTCTCAAACTTGTGAAATTTGAATTTCGCGGCGGACGAAATTTGAATTTCGCGATATTATACAGTTCAGTGGATGCGTTTAAGTATGATAAAGAGGGAAATACTTTTGGGACAATTTTTCAGCAGAGCTTTGTGTCACCATACTATGTTATATAGTTCTGTGCCATAAACTGATGAGAACATTATACTCCCCCCATGGTCGAGTGTCTACTCTACTCTTTCAAAGCCTTTTATTCATTCTCTCCCAACTCGCTGTGACGCTGTCGCCAAAGCAGAATGGCATGTGGAAACACAAACAAGTCATAAAACACGCCTTTGTTCACTAATAGAAAATTTGAGGTAGAAAAAGACAAGTTGGGATTTTGGAAAATCGACAAAAGAGATTTCCCAACTTGGGAAATCTCACATCTTCAAGAAGTGAGATTTCTCAACTCCTAAGGGTCAAATTCCCAACTGAAGACTTATTGGGGGGGGGAGCCTCCCCCCCCATCCCCCCCCAGTCGGTACGGCCCTGCCCCCATCCACGAGATACATGTATGACATACATCGGTGTTTGCGCACACCAATTTGTTGGTGGATGGGCAAGTATTCCTGTTTGCGCATGCATGTATGACAAAATCAAAAGTTTTTGAAAGCCGTCATGCCGCATGATCATACCGCATACATGCGTTCTCGTGGATGTTTGCGCCTACATGGCGTGGTTAGTACGTTGCTTACTGCCGACAAGATGACAACCTCAATCGGGAGTAATGTATTTTGGCACGAGTTTTTGGAATTATATAGAGATTTGCCGGAATTATGGAAAGGGAAAAGTGAAGCATATAAGGATAAATCAATTAAAAATGCTGCATACGGAAGATTAGTGGAAAAATTCAAGGAAATGGAATCGAATGTAGATCGGGAAATGGTTCGCAGAAAAATAAATAGCATTCGCTGCAGCTACAGGCGGGAGCTGAAAAAAGTGGGAACATGCGAAAAATCCGGAGCAGGTGTTGATGACACTTACACGCCGTCCCTATGGTATTACAATCTTCTCGATTTTTTGCGTTTCTCGATTTTTTGAGCGATGTGAAAATCGCTGCCGTTTTGCCAAGAAAATTTTTTTTCCAGTTTTCATTTTTTTGTTTTTGTTTTAGGGCCTTGTAAGCATTCAAAAATTATGTGTCACAGTGTTTTGAAAATCACAAAATATTACGGGAAACGTAACATACTCAATGATTACCATTGACAAACTAACGTATGCACAGTGGATGGGATATTTGCATGCACAAATTGGCATGCGCAAACAATGTATGTCATACATGTATCTCGTGGATGGGGGCCTTAAGGCAAGCATTTATATAGGCTGTCTTGTGCCTGTTCGGCACAATAATTGTATGTTTTATTGAAAAGTTTTGTCGTAAAAGGCTCCATAGATTTTGATGCAATTTGGGTATCGTAAAATGTCTGTTCTACATTAATTTTATTCAAATGAAATTGACTTTAATTAATGTAAAGAAATAATAAAAAAAGAGTCTTTCAACAAGGACATAACAATTTTGTATTTAAATAAAACACAGAATAATTGAGATATTGGGCTGAAATTTATTCCAGGTGTAGTGGACATGTTACATTTAAGTGTTAGGATGACAAAAACTAGGCGCGATGAATAAAACATAATCATACTAGATAATACAGAAATCAGTTTATTCGTTATTTAACATTACAGGGTATAGATGTAGTTTCCGATGTCGTGTGCCGGTCCGGTTCACTCCTGTAAATAAACGAAAACAACACGTAAGTCTATAAGACTTAGTGAGGGCTTACAGCTACCCGCCCTCTACCTCGGACACGACGAACGTGTCTCTTCCTTCTGGACCTCTGACGACAGGATAGTCAGCGACACACGTTCACCTTCTCTGATTCGTCACCTTGACCAGCAACTCAACAAACTGACGGACAGAATGCAATCCCAACTATCCAATTGTACCCTTCCCGAATCATCCCCAAAGAACGACTACAAATATTAACTATAATCTATCTTTACTACATAATAATTAACTATAAACACTCATCTTTTCCAATCGCGGTTCGTCACAGCGGCCAACTGTCACTACTCTAACTATCCAGGCTACTCTGACTATGCGATTTAAAGTGCATTCGAGTAAGCTATATAGCGAATCCCTATTTATAATAATTACCCTAATCCGTAACAACTCGGCCATCCTGTGTTGGATCGTCCTCGATACTAGTCGAAACAATTTGATTGGTTCAACTCTTCGTCCTGATAGTCTTTAACAGCTATCGTTTTCAGAAATTTCAGCAAATCTTCCGGATCATCATAATGGCCCACTTTAGCCGCAGCCTCAACGTTAAAATCGGCCAATCCAGCTATTATACAGGAAACTGCTTTCTTTTGGTAGATTTCGCAATTGTTAAGCAACGCCAATTTTGCATAATAGTACTTCAATACAGTCTCGTGTGGTCTTTTTATTCTGCTATTCATATCGGTCAACAATTTCGCGTAATCCTGCTCGGTGGGAAAGGCTTTTAATAACTTTACCTTCCATTCTTCCCAGGTGAATTTGATCGAAGGAAGTGAATCGTGCCAAGCGCGAGCGTAGCCTCCTAAACGGCTGATGGCATGATAAGTCGTAGTTCTTTCATCCCATCCGTAGACTTCTTTGAGTTCATCGACCTTGATAAGCCAACGCCGCATATCCGCATATTCTCCGGTGTGAATAACGGAATCAATTTAGCTCCGGCCCGGCTACCTGTACTTACACTGATTTGACTAACTTGGCTTGTGAGCGCCGCCATTAGCTCAACTATGTTGACCAAATTTTCGTTTGTCGCTAAGTTTTCATTATTTGTAGATGTCGGCCCATTTGCTGCATTTGGTTTTTACTTTCTTCTACGGAGTATAATAAAGTATTGTATTCATGAAAAATTTCGACCTCTTAATTTTGCCTAAAAAACATTTCCCGATCACTCCTGAGTCGATTGGTGTCATATTAAAAAATGTCTTTCTGTCTGTCAGTCTGTCTGTCAGTCTGTCTGTCAGTCTGTCTGTCAGTCTGTCTGTCAGTCTGTCTGTCAGTCTGTCTGTCAGTCTGTCTGTCAGTCTGTCTGTCTGTCAGTCTGTCTGTCTGTCAGTCTGTCTTTCAGTCTGTCTGTCAGTCTGTCTGTCAGTCTGTCTGTCAGTCTGTCTGTCAGTCTGTGTGTCAGTCTGTCTGTCAGTCTGTGTACAAGATTTCTCAAAAACTAATAGAGCTAGCGCCATGAAATTTTATAGGCATGTTGGGTCCTGAAATGGGACGATCCTATCAACTTTTGGTGGCAATCCGTTAACCGGAAGTATCCAAAATGGCGGTTTTTCAAAAATCGCAATTTCGTTTTTCTGGATTTACTCCCAAACTACGCGTTTTTTAGTGACCTTAAGTATGACAAAACTTGGAGAAAATAAAATTTCCCACACTTTTGTCTTTAGCTATAACTCGATATCTCAACCTGTTATCGAGATAAACCGTTATTTCCAAAAAAAACAGTTTTTTGCGATTATCTCGAAAATTAACGGATTTTTGCTGACTGAATGTATGAAGTGAATTAATGAGACTGGCATTCTGCACAATTTTGTTTCTTACCGTTATGCGTTATCTTTTACTGTTATTGAGATATTTAGATTAAAATATAAAAAAATATATTTTTGCAAATTACTTGCAAACTAACGATTTTTCGACAAATTAATTTAAGGAAGAATTGGAGATGTTAACATTTTTGCCATTTACCGTAAATTGATATCTTTTACAGTCCTCAAGTTATCTCAAATTTTGTACGTTTTTGATATTTTTGAATAAACCAAGAATTTATTGGGAGGTCGTTGTCAACGCGACAAGGCTCTAGCGTAAATTGCGCAGGGTCGTAGATTTTGTACAAGAAAGTTTTGTGTTGACCACAACTGATATTTTCCTTTTTCTTCCGGGTTCTCCTGTATTTGATGCCATCACAATTGAGCAAATTTTTTTAAAACTATCGACTTTTTTTTGACAATCAAATTTTTTCCGACAATTGATTTTTAAAAAAAAAAACAACTCTTGCTTTGATTAAGAAAACCAATCACTTTAATTAAAACCATTACACAGCGGTTTTTCATACAGAGGAGCGAAAAGGACAGCACACGACAATCAGACATCTCTTTATCCCACTTCTGAATATGTTAGGATGACAAAAACTAGGCGCGATGAATAAAACATAATCATACTAGATAATACAGAAATCAGTTTATTCGTTATTTAACATTACAGGGTATAGATGTAGTTTCCGATGTCGTGTGCCGGTCCGGTTCACTCCTGTAAATAAACGAAAACAACACGTAAGTCTATAAGACTTAGTGAGGGCTTACAGCTACCCGCCCTCTACCTCGGACACGACGAACGTGTCTCTTCCTTCTGGACCTCTGACGACAGGATAGTCAGCGACACACGTTCACCTTCTCTGATTCGTCACCTTGACCAGCAACTCAACAAACTGACGGACAGAATGCAATCCCAACTATCCAATTGTACCCTTCCCGAATCATCCCCAAAGAACGACTACAAATATTAACTATAATCTATCTTTACTACATAATAATTAACTATAAACACTCACCTTTTCCAATCGCGGTTCGTCACAGCGGCCAACTGTCACTACTCTAACTATCCAGGCTACTCTGACTATGCGATTTAAAGTGCATTCCAGTAAGCTATATAGCGAATCCCTAATTATTTATAATAATTACCCTAATCCGTAACATAAGTATGAAATTCGATGTCGTTCATATGGCCACCGCGAGCACGTTTGCACTGATTGATTCTTTGGAGCTAATTTTCCACCACTCTTCCATACATATCAGCCGGAACGTTGGCAATTTCGCGTTCGATATTGTTCCTGAGCTCCTCTAACGTTGTTGGCTTGTTGGCATAAACCAACGACTTAACATAACCCCATAAAAAGAAATCCAACGGCGTTAAATCGCATGAGCGAGGTGGCCATTCGACCGGACCATTTCTCGAGATTACACGATTACCCAACTTCTCCTTCAATAGATCAATTGTTTGACCAGCTGTGTGGCATGTGGCACCATCTTGTTGGAACCACATATCACTGATGTCAAGTCCATCAAATTCTGGTCAAAAATAGTCTTCCAACATGGCACGATAGCGAACCCCATTGACCGTAACATGGCGATCATTTTCATCGACGAAAAAATACGGTCCAATCACACCTCCGGCATGAAACCCACACCACAGTCACTTTTTGTGGGTGCAATTGAGTCTTTTGAAGCACATGTGGGTTTGTTGCTGTCCAATAACGCATATTTTGACAAAACCATTAAGCCAGAAATGAGCTTCATCGCTGAAGATGATTTTTCGATTAAATTCAGGATTTTCTTCAAAATTTTGTAGAGCCCAATCGGAGAAGTTTCGACGCTTCAAATGATCAAGAGGCTTCAATTCTTGAGTTAATTTGATCTTGTAAGGGTGTAGACCAAGATCTTTACGCAAAATTCGTCACAATGTGGACTGAGAGATTCCCAATTCCTGTGAACGGCGTGAAGTCGACTCATTTGGCTCATTTTGAACTGAAGCACTTACGGCTGCGATATTTTCGGTACTTCGACCGGTGCGTTGTCTCACTGGCACAGAAACATTCAATAGTGAATATGAACATTCAATAGTGAATTTATCCACTATAGCAGGCTGTGCGTCTAGGACGACCATTACGACCGAAAATTGGAGTAAGCGTTCTTAAAGTTGCGAACACCGACTCAGAATTTCGGTAGTAAGTTTTAATAATTTCCAAACTTTGCTCGTTCGTGAACTTCACCATGATAAAAATGTAAAGCTTCACTGACGTTTTAGCATTGCCAGATCATAACATAACAAAAGCTATAATTGCCTATCTGGCAATCATTGGAGACCCGTATGATGATATTCGTATCAAAATTCGAACAGTTGTACCAAAATTCCACTTTGAAGTCAAACTTTCCAATAAGATTTTTTGAAATTTATTCCAATCGGATTTTGATGTATGGGAGTTTTATGTAGAATCATATCCTAAATAACTTTTGTTCTTGCACTTTTTTGATAAGATGCACCGTTTTTGAGATATTCACAAAAAGCGATTTCGTTCGTATGGGGGGTACCCCCCCTAATGGTCCATTTTTGCCCGTTAACGAACTTAGCCTCGCATTTTCCGAAAAACGGATCCACGCAAAATTTCAAGTCTCTAGCTCAATCCGTGCGCCCGCAATCCGCGCCACAGACGGACGGACAGACAGGCAGACGGACGGACATGCAAAAATCAATTATTTTTATCATTCTAAACACACTGGTGTAATTCATTTTTATGTGTGATGACGGGATCTTGGCGTTACAAACGGTAAGGCAAAGTTAGTATACCCTTTGGTTTCACCATACGGGTATAAAAAAAAGTTTTAGGGTGCGTTTTTATTAAGATACAAAATTGTTATGTCCTTGTTGAAAGACCCTTTATTTTATTTTTATACCCGTATGGTGAAACCAAAGGGTATATTAACTTTGCCTTACCGTTTGTAACGCCAAGATCCCGTCATCGCACAAAAAAATGAATTACACCAGTGTGTTTAGAATGATAAAAAAAGTTGAATTTAGCATGTCCGTCCGTCTGTCTGTCCGTCCGTCTGTCTGTCTGTCTGTCTGTCCGTCCGTCTGTCTGTGGCGCGGATTGCGGGCGCACGGATTGAGCTACAGACTTGAAATTTGGCACAGGTCCGTTTTTCGTAAAATGCGAGGCTAAGTTCGTTAATGGGCAAAAATGGACCATTAGGGGGGGTACCCCCCATACGAACGAAATCGTTTTTTGTGAATATCTCAAAAACGGTGCATCTTATCAAAAAAGTCCAAGAACAAAAGTTATTTAGGATATGATTCTACATAAAACTCCCATACATCAAAATCTGATTGGAATAAATTTTAAAAAATCTTATTGGAAAGTTTGACTTCAAAGTGGAATTTTGATACAACTGTTCGCTATTCACTTAAATCACCATACGGGTTTTCAATAATTGCCAGATTGGCAATTATAGCTTTTGTTATGTTTATATTACGGCAAAGTTTTATCATAGCACAGACAAGAGAGATATCAGATAAGAAAAGCAGTAGAAAAATTTGGTTAGTATAAATTGTTAAAATTTACAGCAGATTGTCTCCAAATTGACATGCGACATCTGTCGGCAGCTTAAGTATGCAATGTTGGTGGGAGTGTAACCTCGAACCACACCAAAATTGCTGCGCAAGAGGAATGCAGGGAACAGAAAGTTGATCTCTATCAGTGCTTGGTGTTTCCATTTTCCGTCCGCGCGTACAAATACAGTTTTCCTTGTGTGTCGTGTTTAATTTTACTTGCATATACAGTGTGACCTCGGTAAACGCAACCCTCGAAGAACGCAACACTTAAAATTTTACACTGTTGACTCAATAAACGCAACTTCCAAATAAGGTTGACTCGATTAACGCAACTTTTTTATAATCTGATACTGTTTTGGCCAAAAAAGATAAAAAATAATTACAGGAAATCTTTTATTGACTTTATTCTCTTTACCTTGTTCTTATTTATTAAAGAATGGCTGTTACAAAACAAGTCTGTGCCAACAAAAAACCACACGAACACTAAAATTAGCAGGCAATCGTACAATTTGTGTATTGCGAGATTATAAACTCTCAAAGTGGAATTTTTGAATTGGATCATAATATTCCAGTTTAATTTTTTTCAGGCTAATCCGACTGAACTCTAATGTATGAAAAACTTGGTGTAAATACTTTTGCAGTATTTACTATGTATTTATTTAGTATTTTAAATAATTTTGCAGCGTAAAAACTACTTTACAAATGGTAGAGATTTTATCCTATTTTTAGAGCTGTTATATTGTTTAAGAACTTATGTTTCCCTTTTTGACAGATAATGTTGTGACTTGGTTAACGCAACTGGGGTGCGTTCCTTTATTCCCGAGTAAAGTAAAGGTTGGGTTTGTCAAAGTTAGAACAGCTGATTGCCAAAGTTGAAATTTTACCGACGTTAACTTTGATTAAAAGAACGCGATTTGGTTAACTTTGACAGCAGTGATGTGCACAACAATACATTAAAAATATGTCGGACCAACAAATGATCAAAGCAATCTTTTTGGGAGCTGCGGAAGTGTTTGAAAACCAACAGAAGCTTTATATTGAAAACAATGAAAAAACTCATTGGAAACTACGAGACGAATTGACAGTTGATTGACAGTTGTAACCGTCTCGGTTAACTTTATCGCGTTCTTTAATTACAATTAAAGTTAACTTTCTCCAACTCAGCTCTCGAGCAGAGTTGAGAAAAGTAACTTTGACAGCTTAACTTTGGCATTTAGGAGCGGCGGTAAAGTTTACTGAGCGTTAACCGTAGGCATTTAAGAACGCATTTCTCTTTACCGCGGTTAACCACAGATGTAATTGGACTTCCTACTTTGATAAAATCGGTCAAATGTCCAACAAGGAATGACAGATGTTTAAACGCAAGAACTGAAATATGATAACTAGGGCTGCCAAAAATATGCACTAAAAAGGCGAAATATGCGCATATAATATGCACTAAAAACGGCAAAATATGCACTTAAATATGCACTTTAAAAACATTCAAAATCCGAAATATAGTATATTTCACCCAAAATAGTGAACGGAACTTGTTACAATGTGTTTAATTCGACTTATGTGGAAAATAAAAAAATTCAAAAAATAATAGTCTGTGAAAAAAGATTGACATTTTGACTGACAAAAAAATTTTTTACTTGTTTCTAAATTGCAACTGTTAAATTTTAAGTTATTTCGAAAAGATGTTCAATACTTCATATTGTCTATGGTATAATCGGGGTTAAAACTTGTAGAAAAATCTCAGTTGTGGCTACCACAAAACTTTCTTCAACAAAATCTACGACCCTGCGCAATTTACGTTATAGCCCTATCGTTTTATCAACCAAAGACGACCTCAAAATGTACAAAATTTTAAATAACTTGAGAACGGTAAAAGATATCGATTTACGGTAAAAGGTAAAAATGTAGAAAATTTCATTGCCTTTAATTCGTTTTTCAAAAGTTTTTTTTAAACGACTTCCAAAAAGGAAAAGGTTCTCAATTCCACCTGAATATTTTTTTTTATGTATGTTCACGCCTAACTTTTTACTGGGTTGACCGATTTTGGTCATCCCAAAGAGAAAGTTGTAGAGAAAGTTCCTGGTTGGACCCCGGTTCGTTCATCGGCAAAAATGGACCATTAGGGGGGGGGGGTACCCCCCATACAAACGAAAACGTTTTTTCCGAATATCTCAAAAACGGTGCATCTTATCAAAAAAGTCTAAGAACAAAAGTTATTTAGAATATGATTCTACATAAAACTCCCATACATCAAAATCCGATTGGAACAAGTTTTAAAAAAATCTTATTGGAAAATTTGAATTCAAATGAAATTTTGATACGCCGTTCAATTAAATCACCAAACGGGTTTTCAATAATTGCCAGATTGGCAATTATAGCTTTCAATAATTGCCAGATTGGCAATTATAGGAAGGTTCTTTTATATATTTCCCCCGTGTTAACCTACCCCTTCAAACCCCTTCCTGCTTGGGATATCGAGTAAAATTCTTTGTATTGTGTTCAGTACAATATCTGGAAGATTCTTTTATATATTTCTCATCTGCGGACTTATCCCCTCAAACCCTTTGTAATTTTACCTATATTAAAAATTGAAACTAAAAACGTTCGAAATAAAAAAAAAATTTTCTAAAAAAAATAAAACCGACTTTAAAAAAAAACTGAAAAGAGAAAAAAGCACTAAAAAGAAAAAAATAATTTCAAACTATGTCCATTAATAGCGTATTTAAAATTCGGCTTTTTTGGAGTGGCGTTAAATTTGCAACTAAAATAAATTACATACTTTCTAACCCTTAAGGCTAATCGTTTACATACTTTCTAACCCTTAAGGCTAACTAAGAACTAAGATCGACTCCAAAAATTTTGTTGTCAAACAGATTAACTATAGACACGGCTCTTAGAAGCACCAAAACTAAGTTCTTTTATGTCCCAAATTGGATTCCCTATTTTTAAGCAATCGCTATAAAAAAGCCCACTGTCTCATATGTTACTATTTTTTGTAGAAATCTATCCTATTTTTTGTCTCCATGTACAAACTGATTTTGTGCGAAACTTGACAATAGAAATTTTACAACGATTTTATTTAGTGTAAATTTAACGCCACTCCAAAAAAGCCGAATTTTAAATACGCTATTAATGGACATAGGTTGAAATTATTTTTTTCTTTTTAGTGCTTTTTTCTCTTTTCAGTTTTTTTTTAAAGTCAGTTTTATTTTTTTTAGAAATTTTTTTTTTTTTCGAAAAACTTAGTTTGCAAGTAATTCGCAAAAATATATTTTTTAGATTTTAATAAAAATATTTCAATAACGGTAAAAGATAATGGATAACTGTAAAAGACAAAATTGTGCAGAATGCCATTCTCATTAATTCATCTCATATATACAGTAAGCAAAAAATCATTTTTTTCGAGATAATGGAAAAAAATTAATTTTTTTGAAATAACGGTGTATCTCGATAACCGTTTGAGATATCGAGTTCTAGCAAAAGACATAAGTGTAGTATTTTTTTTTCTCTAGGTTTTGTCATACTTAACACTACTAAAAATGCGAAGTTTTGGAGTAAATTGACAAAAACCAATTCGCGATTTTTAAAAAGGCGCCATTTTGGTTACTTCTGGCTAACGGATTTCCACCAAAAGTTGATAGGATCGTCCCATTCCAGGACCAAATATGCCTATAAAATCTCATGGCTCTAGCTCTATTAGTTTTTGAGAAATCTTGTACACAGACTGACAGACAGAAAGACATTTTTGTAATATGACTCCAATCGACTAAGGAATGATCGGGAAATGTTTTTTATACCCGTATGGTGAAACCAAAGGGTATATTAACTTTGCCTTACCGTTTGTAACGCCAAGATCCCGTCATCGCACACAAAAATGAATTACACCAGTGTGTTTAGAATGATGAAAAAAGTTGAATTTAGCATGTCCGTCCGTCCGTCTGTCTGTCTGTCTGTCCGTCTGTCTGTCTGTCCGTCTGTGGCGCGGATTGCGGGCGCACGGATTGAGCTAGAGACTTGAAATTTTGCGCAGATTCGTTTTTCGTAAAATGTGAGGCTAAGTTCGTTAGTGGGCAAAAATGGACCATTAGGGGGGGTACCCCCCATACGAACGAAAACGTTTTTTACGAATATCTCAAAAACGGTACATCTTATCAAAAAAGTGGAAGAACAAAAGTTATTTAGGATATGATTCTACATAAAACTCCCATACATCAAAATCTGATTGGAATAAATTTTAAAAAATCTTATTGGAAAGTTTGACTTCAAAGGGGAATTTTGGTACAACTGTTCGAATTTTGATACGAATATCACCATACGTTGAATTAGAAAAAAGTTGAATTTAGCATGTCCGTCCGTCCGTCTGTCTGTCTGTCTGTCCGTCTGTCTGTCTGTCCGTCTGTGGCGCGGATTGCGGGCGCACGGATTGAGCTAGAGACTTGAAATTTTGCGCAGATTCGTTTTTCGTAAAATGTGAGGCTAAGTTCGTTAGTGGGCAAAAATGGACCATTAGGGGGGGTACCCCCCATACGAACGAAAACGTTTTTTACGAATATCTCAAAAACGGTACATCTTATCAAAAAAGTGGAAGAACAAAAGTTATTTAGGATATGATTCTACATAAAACTCCCATACATCAAAATCTGATTGGAATAAATTTTAAAAAATCTTATTGGAAAGTTTGACTTCAAAGGGGAATTTTGGTACAACTGTTCGAATTTTGATACGAATATCACCATACGGGTCTCCAATGATTGCCAGATTGGCAATTATAGCTTTTGTTATGTTTTTAGGTTAAATTAAAAGGTCGAAATTTTTCATGAATACAGTACTGTATTATACTTCATAGAAGAAAGTAAAAACACATATTTATTTATTTTTAATATTTCTTCTAACTGAAACAGTCGAATTATAATTTGAACTAGGGGCTGCGCCCCGAACCGCTTCGCGGTTCATCCCCCTTCCGCAGGTCGGCCTTCGGCCTCCCTGCCCCCGTCGGCCTACGGCCTCCACAACTACTCGGCCTTCGGCCTCGCCCCTCGCGCTTGAATTGTTGGAATTTGATGTATGCAGATGTTATGTAAAATTATTTAAATATATTTCAGCTCTCGCCTTCCTCTTTACTCGGCCTTCGGCCTCGAGTCAAATGCATATAGTTAACCCAAAATAAGGAAATTTTTTTAGAGACATTTTTCTTTTTGACCCAACGGTGTATTACAAAATCGTACTGTTTACTTACAATATATTCAATAACGGTAAAAGGTGGTTATCCACACGGGGAAAGACAATATTGTGGGAAATGTCATTCTTTTTAATTCATGTCATACATTGAAGCACCAAATCCCTTTAGAATTGCAGAAGATAGCAGGTGAGGGCTATACATAACGATGGTGTCTATACTGTTTTTCGCAGTATTATATTGTTTTTCAGACTCCAATACTGCATAATAGCTTTTTTCCCCAAAATACTGTATTTAAATACTCAGAAAACTTTAATTCTTTAACGTTTCGAAATTCAAATTTATTAATAGCAATGCAAAACGTCAGTGGCAACACAAAACAGTGGCAACACATGGCAAGTGTAAATACATTCAAACGACGAACAGCGAAGTATTTATGGCAACATGTCATATAGATTCGCTTCTTCCTTTCCCCATCGATTACTGTCTTGTCATTATTCATCCTTCTTCAGAACGCGTTACTTTGATTTTGCTTTCCATTGTTAATTTAAAAGAATAAAAATGCCGAAATTAAGAGCAAAGACACAAATTTTCATTGAATAAAATTTATACTGCGAAAAATACTGTTTTTTCAAATCGATTTACTGCTTTTTTAAATTTTTAGGTGAAATATACTGTTTTTTGTCTGAAAAAAGATACTATACATAAAAAAGAAGGGTAGATATTAGTGAGCAAAAATTTTTCCTGCGGGCTGACCTCTCTCATGGTCAAAACCGGATCCGAAACCCTTAAGCGCATAAAGAGGTTTCAAGAGAGGGAAAGGGGTTGCTATTAAACTGGATCCGACACCCTTGAGTAAGAGATATCAGAAGAAACGGGGATTGACATCAAAAAGAATCATATCCTTTATTCTTGTCAATAACTGTACCTGTGTGCAAAGTTTGATCAAAATCGGCCGCGCCGTTTTTGCGTGATGCCGGAACAAACATTCAGTCAAACAGACAGAAATACCGACCGACATACAGACAGATGTACAAACATAAATTTTAAGCATAACAAAACCTATAATATTCCTTGTGATATTCCTATTGTGATATTCCTATTGTGATATTCCTATCAAAATTCGAACAGTTGTATCAAAATTCCAGTTTGAAGTCAAACTTTCTAATAAGATTTTTTAAAATTTGTTCCAATAGGACTTTGATGTATGGGAGTTTTATTTAGAATCATATCCTAAATAACTTTTGTTCTTGGACTTTTTAGATAAGATGTTTTTGAGATATTCGCAAAAAACGTTTTCGTTCGTATGGGGGGTACCCCCTAATGGTTCATTTTTGCCCATGAACGAACTTAGCCTCGCATTTTACGAAAAACGCATCTGCTTAAAAATTAAAGTCTGTAGCTCAATCCGTGCGCCCGCAATCCGCGCCACAGAGTGACGGACGGACAGACGGACGGACAGACGGACGGACGGACATGCTAAATTCAATTTTTTTTTTATCATTCTAAACACTCTAATACCCAATTAGTTTTTCAGCCTCCTCACGGGCAAGCTAAAACCGTGTCTTGACTTGGGATTTTTCATCGCAGAGATTTTATAATTGACCAATCAGAGCTTGAGTTGATGACGATATACAAACGAAAATGTTTTTTGTGAATATCTCAAAAACTGTGTATCTTATCAAAAAAGTGCAAGAACAAAAGTTACTTAGGATATGATTCTACATAAAACTCCCATACATCAAAATCCGATTGGAATAAATTTTAAAAAATCTTGTTTTAACAACTGTTCGAATTTAGATACGAATATCACCATACGGGTTTTCAATAATTGTTAGATTGGCAATTATAGCTTTTGTTATGTTTTAAAATAAGGATCATCAAAATCGGAGCCGCTGGAGCACTGCGGAAAGAAATCCAAACAAAATCGCTTTGCCTTTTAAATATATAGATTCGTGATCAGCGACCCCGAAAACCCCCTAATGACATTTTTTCCCGGAAAAATGGGAAAACTGCATTATCCTTTTTTGATATTTGCATTATCCTTACAGGACCTTCCGTTATGAATTTTGAAAATCTAACACCGGATTCGTGATCAGCGACCCCAAAAATCCCCGAGTGATACTTTTCAGCCTCCTATTGAGCAGGATTCATGGCGAAAATCACGGTTTAAAAACACTCAAACCCCCTTTACCTCCCGTTCACCCCCTTAGCTATAAAATTTCGAAAAATCTCGATGGTTGAGACATATTCTGAAAGTTTCAAGTCTCTATCTTGAGGGGTTTGGGCTGGGCGTCAGGTTAAACGATTTTATATATAGAGCAGATGGTTTTCACTTTTTCCAATAAAGACTCAATTTCAACAAAAAAAAATATTTTGCCACCGCTTAGAATTGAACCCGTACCTGGCGCGATGTAGTTTACACTTATTCAGTAGTAAGAATATAAATTTTAAAGATAAATTAAGTAATAAAAAAACAGGCAGTCATTGGGGACTGCCAACAGAAGTGAAAACAATAATATATGTAAGGTAATTTTGTCGTGTACCTATATATATTTTTCAACCTGAAATTTCGAAAATATATGCTAATAAGCAGTAAATGTCAAATAAAAGTCAATATGCATATTAAGGTTTGAATTCCTGAGCAGCACATGATTTTCTTATACAACAAATAGCTACAGATATTTAATTCTTTCTGTATAAGAATGCCACGTGCTGTTCAGAAATTTTCTGTGTAATTTTATTTTGCTGTATATATTTTCCCAAAAAAAAATTTCTGTCTCATTTTATTTTGCTGTATGATATTTTCCAAAAAAAAAATCGTTTTTTTTTGTGTAAGAAAGTCATGTGCTATTCTGAAATTTCCTCTCTAATTTTATTTTGCTCTATACAGTCTTCAAAAAAAATCGATTTTTTCTGTATAAAAAAATCAAATGAAAGCAAATCAGCATTCTTAACCCATTTATTCACCACCCGGTAAGAATTCTTACCACAACTTTGAATGTTCATCAAAGCTCATCAAATTACTTTTTCGTTGATTGGGTAATTGGATTTTCCCACTTTTGGCCACAAAACAGACAAAAACCCTCCCAGAAACGTAAAAATACTCGTTTCTCGCCATTGGTAAGAATTCGTACTACAAAACCTTTTTCACATTTTTGTTTATTTTTTCGAAGAATGTACCGCAAAGCGGTAAGGGGTTGAGCCCTTAGATCATTTTTATTCCAAAATCAATAAAAATTTTCACGTTTTTCTGGAAAAAATACCACATATTGAGCATATCAGAGTATTGGCTATTTGTCGTGGTTAAGAATTTTTACCACAATTTTCCGGAAAACTGTGGGTCGGAAAATTCTGAAACTTTTTGAAAGTCATATTCGACCCAAAAGTAGCTTCCACACGAATTTTGATGGAAAAATTCCCACGCGTCTAAGAGCGGCGAAAAATGGGTTAAGCTGTTAAATTAGCATGTCGGTGACGCGAACTCAAGGTTTTACCCATCCAAAAATCGCACAACGCGCCTAACGAAGTATAATATAAATAAAATAGTAATTTAAGGTCAAAAAAAAATTAAAAAAAAAAACATTTTGCCACCACTCGGAATCGAACCCGCACATCTGGCGCATTGTAGTCTAACACTTATTTAGGAGTAAAAATGTAAACTTAAAGATAAATTAAGTAATAATATATTAATAAAAGTAAAAAAATCAAAAAAAAAAATTGAAAAGAAAAAAAAAGAATTTGTCATCGATAAGAATTGAACCCGGGCCTGGCGCGCATGGTAGTCCAACTTCTAACTCACTGCACTAATCGAACAGTACGGAATGTCGTTTTAACATTGAAGACTTAGTTAGTGGCATATTCATAATTTTGAAAGGGAAATAACTAATAAAGTATTATTAAAATATCTACAGCTATAGAGCTTTCATTTAAAAAGGATCATCGAAATCGGAGCCGCTGGAGCTCTGCGGAAAGAAATCCAAACAAAATCGCTTTGCCTTTTAAATATATAGATTCGTGATCAGCGACCCCGATAACCCCCTAATGACATTTTTCCCGGAAAAAATGGGAAAACGGATATTTGCATTATCCTTACAGGACCTTCCGTTTTGAATTTTGAAAATCTAACACCGGATTCGTGATCAGCGACCCCAAAAATCCCCGAGTGATACTTTTCAGCCTCCTATTGAGCAGGATTCATGGCGAAAATCACGGTTTAAAAACACCCAAACCCCCTTTACTCCCCGTTCACCCCCTTAGGGGTAAAATTTCGGAAAATCTCACCTTAGAGAGCGCCTACGCGATGGTTGGGACATATTCTGAAAGTTTCAAGTCTATCTTCATGGATTTGGGCTAGCGTCAGGTTAAACGATTTTATATATAGAGAAGATGGTTTTCACTTTTTCCAATAAAAGACGATGCGTAACAGATATTTTTAATTTTACGTTTAAAAAACTCAATTTCAACAAAAAAAAAATATTTTGCCACCGCTCAGAATGGCGCGATGTAGTTTACACTTATTCAGTAGTAAGAATATAAATTTTAAAGATAAATTAAGTAATAAAAAACAGGCAGTCATGGGGGACCAACAGAAGTGAAAACAATAATATATGTAAGGTAATTTTGTCGTGTACCTATATATATTTTTCAACCTGAAATTTCGAAAATATATGCTAATAAGCAGAAATAAAAGTCAATATGCATATTAAGGTTTGAATTCCTGAGCAGCACATGATTTTCTTTTAAAACAAATAGCTAGAGATATTTAATTCTTTCTGTATAAGAATGTCACGTGCTGTTCAGAAATTTTCTGTTTAATTTTATTGTGCTGTATATTTTCCAAAAAAATCGATTTTTTGTCATATAAGTCAACTGGTGTTCAGAAATTTTCTGTTTAATTTTATTTTGCTGTATGATATTTTCCAAAAAAAAATCGTTTTTTTTTGTTATTTTGCTGTATGATATTTTCCAAAAAAAAAATCGTTTTTTTATTGTGTAAGAAAGTTATGTGCTATTCAGAAATTTCCTCGCTAATTTTATTTTGCTCTGTACTGTCTTCCAAAAAAAAATCGATTTTTTCTTTATAAAAAAATCAAATGAAAGCAAATCAGCATTCTTAAGCTGTTAAATTAGCATGTCGGTGACGCGAACTCATAAGATTTTACCCATCCAAAAATCGCCCAACGCGCCTAAAGAAGTATAATATAAATAATTTAAGGTAAAAAAAAAACATTTTGTCACCACTCGGAATCGAACCCGCACATCTGGCGCATTGTAGTCTAACACTTATTCAGGAGTAAAAATGTAAACTTAAAGATAAATTAAGTAATAATATATTAATAAAAGTAAAAAAATCAAAAAAAAAAATTTGAAAAGAAAAAAAAAAGAATTTGTCATCGATAAGAATTGAACCCGGGCCTGGCGCATGGTAGTCCAACTTCTAACTCACTGCACTAATCGAACAGTACGAAATGTCGTTTTAACATTGAAGACTTAGTTAGCGGCATATTTATAATTTTGAAAGGCAAATTACTAATAAAGTATTATTAAAAATGGGGAAAAAAGTAAAACGGACATATCTACAGCTATAGAGCTTTCATTTAAAAAAAAAATCATCAAAATCGGTTCAATAGGAACTCCAGGAGCTCTGTCGAAAGAAATCCATACAAAATCGCTTTGCCTTTTAAATATATAGATTGTACAAAAAAAATTTGGTTGTTCATGAAAGTTGTAAAATATGCAACTAAATATGCATTATATGCATTTATATGCATTTATATGCAAATATGCACTAACGTGTCAAATATGCGAAATATGCAACAACAAGTGACCTTCATTCGCTTCTAAACTTATTGATTCGGATGAATAAAAAACTCCCGGAGCCGAAATCATAACGAGAAGAAATATGCAAATGCATATTTTTGGCAGCCCTAATGATAACATAAACAATTGTATCATTATCACAATTGTCACGCGTCTGACTGGACGGTTTCTGATTGAAAAGAAAAATAGAGAGTCTGGTAAGGCCAAGGAGTAGAGTAGTTTGGTTATAAGATGGCGGACGAAAGGTTGGACGTGTCGTGCGAATAAATGAATTTTTAAACCAACTAAAACCGTTTTCCTTTGGATCTTAATTTTATAACGTAGAGTCTTCGTGACAATATTTATAATCCAAGAAAAAAAAGATGAGACGCGAAGTGGAATTGTTGAGTGACGAAAAATTAAAAAGCGAATTGGAAAAACGTGGACTTTCGATCGCTGGCGAGCGAAGTGCGTTGGTGTCGCGACTAGTTGAGGCAATCGGAGAAGACGTGGAAATTGAAAGGGAGGAAAACGGTGACGGATCGACGTTGCACGATCTCCGTGAAAAGGTGGACCTCCTTACGAAATTGATTACCGATTTGGTTGTTCAAATGCCGCGGAGCACGCCGGCTCACGATACGAGCAAGAATAATTCGGACATACGTATTCGAGACACGGAAGTCTCGAGACAAACGATAGGGCCCCGGGTGCTCCCGAAACCCGCAGTGCGGTCGACTCGTCGGTTCAGTTGAACGATTCTCCGTTTTTGCGAGTAGAGGAACAACATGGAGGTGTGTGTGTGGAAAAACCGCCAAATTACGACAATGCCGGTGGTGGAAAGAAAGAGACAACTTTAGATGTTGGTGCGAATCCGTTTTTTCCTGAAACGGACACGAAAAACGTCAAGCGGGCCATGTTCAATAATGCTGATTTTGTTGGAGAAACTTCGCTGTTTCACGGTATTCGAGATATTGCCGAAATGTTGCCGTGGTTTGACCCGCTGGAACGAAATTCAATGACCATCGACGCGTTTGTAAACCGAATAAATCAATTGAAAAGTGCATATCGGTGGGATGACGAGGCGTTAATACTGGCTGTACAAACTCGATTGAGAGGTGTTGCCAAGCGCTGGTGTGACAATTCGAGGGTGATTTATCGGAAGTGGTCTGAATTTTCGAGTGATTTGCGAAAAACCTTCCCCTGTTTTGATAACGAAGCCGATTTTCATATGGAACTAATGAAAACGACGCGAAGCAACACTGAGTCGGTGGAGGAATATTACTATAGGATGGTGGCATTAGCGAATAAGGGTAATATTTCCGATGCAGCCGTTGTGAAATATATTCGAAACCGTCTGCGTCATTCAACGCTCCAAAACGCGATCGCGGGGATGGACTTGCAAACCTTGCCGGAGTTGCATTCAACCATTGTGCGTTTCCTTCGACATTCGAGTAAGATGGACGAAAAGACGAGTCGGTTACCATCTAAAATGCCTAGTACCATGAAAGAGAAAAATGAAGGCACAGAGACGACTTCATCTGGCATAAAGTGTTACAATTGTTCTGAGCGCGGACATTTGTCAAGGAACTGCCCTAAACCACAAAACGTGTCCGGAAAAACGGACACGAGTCAAATTTTCAAGGACGTGGAAATCTCCGAAATCGATTCTGGGAGTAGTCGATCGTTGATTCAAGACGGTTAGCTGATGAATTGGGCGAAATCCAAACGTGCGAACCACTTACGCTTTGTGGATTTGCTGGGGGATTGTTTAAATCCGATTCATTCGTGGAAAAATCGATTACGATGGATGGAATGACTATCGTCGCTAGGCTGCTCATCGTGAATGACGAATGTGTGCCTGATGATTTGTTGTTGGGGGCGGATGTCTTGTGTCGCCAGCAGCATCGCGTTGTCATCGAATCCGGAGATTGTAGGTTCGAGACACGAATCTCTCCTCAGTTGGCCGCGAGTGTTGCCGCGGGAGACTCAAAAGTGAAGTTAGAGAAACTTCTTCGAACATACAGTGACTGTTTCGCGAGGGACTTAAAGAGTCTGGGAAAGTGTCGCATCGGTGAGGTGAAAATCGCGGTGACCACAGATAAACCAGTCGAAAAGAAACCATATCGTATTCTGTTCGCAAAGCGAGAAACTGTTCGTAAGATGATCCGGGATATGCTCGATGCCGGAATCATTCGGAAAAGTTCGTCCGCGTATGCATCTCCCATTGTAATGGTGAAAAAATCAAGCGGTGAAGATCGATTTTGCGTGGATTACCGCGAATTGAACTCGGTTACGGTCAAAAAACCCTTTCAAATGCCAATCGTCGAGGAACAAATCGCTAAGTTGTCTGGTTACCGGTACTTCACAACGCTGGATATGATGTGCGGTTACCATCAGCTATCCGTACAAGAATCTTCACGAAAATATACGGCTATCCGTAGAAGAATCTTCGCGGAAATATGTAACGGACGACGGACATTTCTAGTACAACGTTCTCCCATTTGGATTGGTAAATGGACCAAGCGAATTTCAAAGGATCGCCAACGAACTGGTACAGAAAATGCCGCAAGGCGAAGTAATTTCGTATTTGGATGATTTTATCATCCCTAGTGTGACACCAGAGCAAGGACTGGAGCGACTTTCACGTTTCCTATCAGTGCTACGCGAGACGGGACTCACACTAAAACGAAGCAAGTGCACGTTTTTGGCGGAAGAGATAGCATTTCTGGGTCATCACATCACGGCGTCCACGGTCAGGCCAGGCACGGCCAAGACAGATGCGATCCGGAACTACACTGCGCCAACGGATATTCATGGAGTCCGACGGTTTTTGGGGCTCACGGGTTTCTTCAGGAAATTCGTCCCCGATTATGGACTAATTTCAAAACCTCTCACGAATTTATTAAAAACGAAAAATGGTTCTATTTTCAGATGGACTGAAGAGGCAGAAACAGCCCTCCAACGACTCAAGGAAAAGCTGTGCCACGAACCTCTCCTGGCCATCTACGATCCTGGAAGAACACGAGGTGCACACCGACGCCAGTGCTGTTGGACTGGCTGGCATTTTGATGCAGCGACAGGACAACGTTCTTCATCCTGTCTTCTACTACAGCAGGTACTGCACGGAAGCGGAGCAGCGGTACAGTAGTCACGAGCTGGAGGTTTTGGCTATCGTCGAAACCCTTGAACGTTTTCGCGTCTATTTATTAGGAAAACGTTTTACGATTGTCACGGATTGTTCGTCAATCGCAACGAAAACTAAACGACCGCTGATCCCTCGAATCGCACGATGGTGGCTAAAGTTGGCCGAATACGATTTTGTTTTGGTTCATCGATCTGCCGAGCGACTACGTCATGCTGATGCACTGAGTCGAGCGCCCTACGAAGAAGCTCGAGAACCTTCTGATGTCTCCAGTCTGGTTCTACGATCCACGAGCAGGATTGCGAGTCTCCAATACCAGGACCCCAAGTTATTAGAGGTACGATCCGTACTAATGGGACTAATCAAACACGTACAGACGAGACAACTAAAACGCGAATATGAAATCAAAGAGGGTCGATTGTATCGTCGTCTGGGAGAAAGGACAGCATTGGTAATTCCGTCAGCGACCCGATGGCGAATACTTAGACTCTGCCATGATGATCTAGGACACGTCGGCGTTGAAAACACTCTGGAGTCGGCGTTGAAAACACTCCCAGAATGCGTAATTACGTGAAGTCTTACCTCAACGCATGCGTCGATTGCTGGTTCAATAAGCGCACGTCGGGACAGACTGAGGGTCGACTCTACGCCGAAGAAATCGTTCCGATTCCCTTCAGAACTTTACACCTGGACCATCTGGGACCTTTTCGACGAAGCAAGCGAGGGTTTGTGCATGTATTGGCGATCACCGACTCCTACACTCGATATACCATACTGCGAGCTGTGCGATCCACGAAAACACAACCCGTCCTAACAGTTTTAGTGGAGCTAACCTCATTCTTCGGACTTCCCAAGCGCGTGATCACTGATCGAGGTACGGCTTTTACCTCTCGTCCGTTCGAAGATTTTTGTCAGAAATTCGAGATACAACACACGAAGGTGGCGACGAGAACTCCGCGCGCTAACGGGATCGTAGAACGAGTTAACCAAACGATCTTAACTTTCTTGCGAACTTCTGTTCAGGACGATGGTGATTGGGATGTTAATCTACCGAGGTTGCAGTGGACACTCAACACCCAGCGAAATTCAACAACTGGATTTAGCCCAAATCAACTCGTCTTCGATTTTCAACTACGTGACGTCACCGAAAATCATTTAGTTCAGGCGGTACAATCTGACGACTATGTGCTGCCCACGATAGACCAACGCAGAACGATGGCGAACGAGAATACCGAAGCTTGTCGGAAGGACCGTTTTGATCCACGGCATAGAGACAACCAAGGTATGCTGTAAACTTTTGATAGTCAGGTGTGACGTCATTTGTGCCGACTTTTTTTAATTAATTTTTATGTTTATTGATCACTATTTAATGCAATCAGTCCACTAATTTACAAATATTTAATTTAAATCGCACAAATTTAAAAAAAACCATCCAGAATACAAAATTCCTTCTGCATTTCACGAACTAATCGGCACAAGTGACGTAGCAACGAAATGTCAGATTTGAGTTTACAGCATACCTTGTTTGTCTCTATGCCGTGGTTTTGATCGACATCACCGAATTCCCCGAACATACGAACCAGGAGAGTTAGTCGTACTGGAACACGTTGCAACAGCTACTGGAGACTCGCGAAAACTGGAACCTAAATACCGAGGTCCCTACCAGGTCACCCGAGTTTTGGGACATGACCGGCTACGTTGTGACGAATCCGGAATTCCGATCTCGCGGACGTCGATTTATTTCCATTTACGAGGCAGGCAAAATGCGACCATGGTGCAGTCTTTCCCCTGAGCTGAATAACGCTGAAGAGGACGAGGACAACGAGGACGAGGTCTTGTTCGTCGAGTCGACGAACAGTCAGGAGTGGCCGAACTGTCACGCGTCTGACAGGATGGTTTCTGATTGAAAAGAAAAATAGAGAGTCTGGCAAGGCCAAGGAATAGAGTAGTTTGGTTATAAGATGGCGGACGAAAGGTTGGACGTGTCGTGCGAATAAATGAATTTTTAAACCAACTAAAACCGTTTTTCTTTTGAACTTAATTTTATAACGTAGAGTCTTCGTGACACAATTAAGTCACTCATGCAATTCAGTGAGAAAATCCAATGCACTTAGGTTTTGTTGACACAGCAGAAGGTAGAATTCACGGTCATGAAATGAAATGAAGTGCTGATCGGAATTAAAACCGTTGGACTAGGAAAGACCTTGAAATGTTTTAATAATAAATGAATATGTTTTTAAGAATATTGTAACATTTATGTAAGCGGAAGAATTCATCTTCCGCCTAGAGTAGTTATAAAAGTAAGTAATTGTAAGCTTAAGTTGGAAGTTTTAGTTGGAACAGTAAGTTGGAAGTTTTAGTTGGAACAGTAAGTTGGAAGAGTTAGTTGGAACAAGTTTTTTAGTTTTGAGGAGTCAGTTGGAACAGTTAGTCTGAGAAGTTAGTTTTTGGAAGCAGTTTTTTGGAAAGTAGAGTTATGAGCAGAGTTGCTTAGTTTTTGGAGTTGAGTTACGAGAAGAGTTGCAAATTAGTTGTGAATCAATTGAAAATTTATTGTAAAAGAAGTCGAGTTTAAGCCAAAATAAAATATGAAAAAGGAGTGAAAGTGTTTTGTTTTTGTTCCCCATTACCTTTACCAACTACACACCACACGATTACCGAGGTCACACTGTATTTTGAATTCAAAATTTCTGACTCTGGGGAGTTTGGTTAGGCAGTAATTTTCTATATGGAATTTTCATTGTTTTAAAATACGCAATCGACGATTTTGCGAGTTTTGATTGGCTGTAGAACCTAACAATTTTTTTTGTTGGCCTCATCTTTTATTTTCTGCATTTCCAATGTGCAATTTTTCCTAATCAAAACTAGTAAAAAAAATTTCAGAAAACTCTCCCTATGCAATTGCCAGAAAACCAAGTACAAAATTTTCTCTTCGTCTCTTCCACACATTTTTCATACAGAAACTTTAATAAATTTTCATTCTGCATATTTCCCTTCCAAAATTTTTTTTATTAATATTGATGTGGTGATAACATAACTCAAAAAATATCATGCTGGGATTTTTTAGAAAAACTTCTTGATTTTGGTGGAAAATTTTTTTAGATTTTATGAGGTATTCAGATGGCAAAACAAGTTGATCTTCTGAATTAACCATAATAAAAGCTGAATTAACCATAATTACAACCATAATTACTATTACGTATACTACTATCGTCGTTTGTTATTCCCAACCGATTGCAATTCTTCAGGTTCTAGTAAAAAATAGTTTTCATCGCATTCATAATTGGTTAAAGAAGAAAAACAAATTAATTTGTTTGACAATATTTTTCCAATTGTGCGATTAAACTCAAATACAGATGGGTTAAAATTATTTCCACCCTTCGATCGGACCTGTGTTCTATAGCGTCATTTTGTAATTTAGATGTTAACACGTATGATACATCTGCACCGAAAGAAGTGATGTCCAAAGTAAGGTTTAAAACACTATGAATAGTTTGAATTAGTCCTTCAATGCAAAAAATTTTATTTTTCGTTTGCACATTAATTTTAGAAATATATGTATTCGTCTCTTTCAATATTTTATTAGGTGTGTTATAATAAAATATTAAAAGAGATTGAACTGCTAGCTCAGTTAATCCTGGGGCACACCGAAAGGCTATCTAAATCGTATAATTCTTTAATAACATCCCAAAGAGGCAACGCCGTCTGGAGTAATTATATCATAGGTCAGTAATGTATTCCTAGTAGACTTAAACAAATGGGGTATATCATAAAAAGCATGGAGAAGCTTCCCATTAATTTTAAGTGTTGTGTCTTGGTGTGAGAAACCCAGTTCCTTATAGGCAGTTCTATTATGTGCTTGATCGCTAACTACCTAGGGTTTCCAGAGTTTCGACATTTTTTTAATTATAAGGTCTTTAAGCTTTTTCCTTGGAATTGGGTTTTCTGTAGCAAAATAGCTCAACGAATTTGCTAGAACTGAATAATCCTCTGAACATAAAAAGGCATTTACGAGGTTTGTTCAAAAAAAAGGTGACTTTATTTTTCTCGAAAAATATTTATTTATTCAACAATATATTTTTTGTCCCCTTCAAAGTAATCCCCCTCAGATATAATACACTTGTGCCAGCGCTTTTTCCAATCCTCAAAGCACTTCTGATATGCGCTTTTTGATATGGTGTTGGACTCTTCCAGCGATGCGGTCTTTATCTCCTCAATCTTGCCAAAACGCCGTCCTTTCATAGGTTTTTTCAGTTCCGGAAACAGACAAGAGTCGCAGGGAGCCAAGTCCGGTGAATACGGTGGCTGAGGAATGATTACGATCATTCAACAGCTCCTGAGCGATGCTCATGCGACGGTTCTTTTGGTCAAAATTTAGCAATTTCGAAACAAACTTCGCTGCCACACGCTTTATGCACAAAACATTCGAAAAAATTGCATGGCATGAGCCAACCGATATGCCCACATCATCAGCAACTTCCCTAACAGTCATTCGACGATTCTCCATAACAATTTTCTTCACTGCTTCAACGTTTTCGTCAGTTGACGTGCTGGGGCGTCCAGGGCGGGCATCGTCATTAACATCTTCTCGGCCTTCTGTGAAGAGCTTGTACCACTTATAAACTTTTTTTTTGCTCAAAATAGACTCACCAATGCCACAGTCAACAATTCAAGTGCGTTGGAGCACTTAATTTTATTTTTCACACAAAATTTAATATAGATTCTTTGATCCATTTTTTTCGATAGCAAAAAATCGCCAAGCACACCAAAACACGTCTAACCTTTGTATGTGTCAAAAACAAACTAAAAATGCAAAATGGTTTATCATGTCAACATATGTTGGGAACATATGTACCAACACAATAAAAAAACATAACAAAAGCTATAATTGCCAATCTGGCAATCATTGGAGACCCGTATGGTGATATTCGTATCAAAATTCGAACAGCTGTACCAAAATTTCACTTGGAAGTCAAACTTTCCAATAAGATTTTTTAAAATTTATTCCAATCGGATTTTGATGTATGGGAGCTTTGTGTAGAATCATATCCTAAATAACTTTTGTTCTTGCACTTTTTTGATAAGATGCACCGTTTTTGAGATATTCACAAAAACCGTTTTCGTTCGTATGGGGGGTACCCCCCCTAATGGTCAATTTTTGCCCATTAACGAACTTAGCCTCGCATTTTACGAAAAACGAATCTGCGCAAAATTTAAAGTCTGTAGCTCAATCCGTGCGTCCGCAATCCGCGCCACAGACAGACGGACAGACAGACAGACGGACAGACAGACGGACGGACATGCAAAATTCAATTTTTTTTATCATTCTAAACACACTGGTGTAATTCATTTTTGTGTGTGATGACGGGATCTTGGCGTTACAAACGGTAAGGCAAAGTTAATATACCCTTTGGTTTCACCATACGGGTATAAAAACGAGAATCGAATGTACGTGGCCCGCGAAATTTGAAAAGTCACCTTTTGACGTGGATACGTCTTGGATTTTGGTTATGGGGGTACAAATTAGAAAATCGGCTTGCTGCCATGATAACAAATTTGCAATCGATGAAACTCGATAGTTTGTGGTGACATCCGAACAGAAACTGTGTTATAAGATCCGGCCTACATTAAAGCATTGTTTAGGGTATTTTGTTATGTTAAACATGTTCAATTATCTTTTTAAGAATCAAAATCTAAATTTTCACTGCCGCTGTTATGCTGTGTTTGCTGCTTGTAGTACCTACAGATCTCACATTTATACTCTTTTTATGCGTCTCCTTTATGTGTATTGAATCTGATGTATTGAAAGCGATATTATTTCGTTCTTTTCGCTCTGAAAAGTGTCGCTCTTAACGGAAAATGATTTCTATTTAAGTTTTCGCTTCTTGTTCAAAGCGGTTTGTGGGTCTCGCAAAAAATGAATGAAAGCCTCGAGCGATGGCTTTTTGGTATGATGTACACACACATGTAAGTATGCATTTTACTAGTGAGAGAACGATATTTCGCTCCCAGCATTATAGTTGTGTTCAGGGTTGTGAGATTTTTGATCTTCGAAATCATAGTAAATCGGCCGAAAAATAGTAGTAGAATCGATGAAATAGTAGAAAATATATGTAAAACCTTCGTCATCTATACTTCTATACTTAATTATATAAAGAAGTAAAGTTTGTTTGTTTGTTCAGGGTAATCTCTGGAACCACTGATCCGATTCTGAAAATTCTTTCACTGATAGAAAGCTACACTATTCCCGAGTGACATAGGCTACTTTTTATTGACCTCTCCCTCTCCTTCGGTACCCCTTCCCTGATAACTTTCGAACCGTTCAACCGATTGGGGTGCGGCTTTCATTAATATAGAAGTCATTCCTCAAGGAAATTTTTCGCCCACTAATATCTACCCTCCCTCCTCTCAGTAAACCCCCTCGCCTGCTACCTTCTACAACAATGAGAGATTCGGATTCGGTTTTCTCCTTTAGGAAGGTCAGCCCTTAGGGAGATGTTTCGCCCACTAATATCTACCCCCCCCCCCAGGGGAAGGGGTAGGGGAAGGAGAAGGGGGAAGGAAGAAGTGGTAGGAGGGTGGTAGGTGGAGGGAGGAAGTGGAGAGAGGAGGGGATAAATTACTGATGTTTCGTCATACATTGCAATATATACATATCTATATATATAAAAAAAATAAAAATAAAAATTTTAAAAAAAAGCTTTTATTAAAAAAGAATGCACTAAAAAGAAAAAAATAATTTTCTGGACGCTGTGTATCACAAATATAAAAGCTTTTTAAAAGCGAGATAAATTTTTATTTTATTGTTTTATGCTTTATCTCGCTTTTGAAAAGCTTTTATATTTGTGATACACAGCGTCCAGAAAATTATTTTTTTCTTTTTAGTGCATTCTTTTTTAATAAAAGCTTTTTTTTAAAAAAATTATTTTTATTTTTTTTATTTTATTCTTTTTAGTCTTCGAATATATATCCTTACATTTGAGATGTTCTTACAGGCTTTTTAACTTGAGAATCGTATTCAGCGACCCCAAAAACCCCCAGAATAGATTTTTTTCCGGAAAATTAGGAGAAAGGGATAATCACGTTATCCTTACAGGACCTTCCGTTATCCTTACAGACTTTTTAATGGCAGATTCGGATTTAGCGACCTCAAAAACCCCCAGAATAGATTTTTTTCCGGAAAATTTGGAGAAAGGGATGATCACGTTATCCTCACAGGACCTTCCGTTATCCTTACTGACTTTTTATTGGCAGATTCGGATTTAGCGACCTCAAAAACCCCCAGAATAGATTTTTTTCCGGAAAATTTTGAGAAAAGGATAATCACGTTATCCTACAGGACCTTCCGTTATCCTTACAAGCACGAAGTAGTGAAAATATTTGTAAGACGTCGTTTGTAAGGTCTGTTTGCAAGAATTTTTCAAAACTCGCATAAACTTTAAGGATTGAATGAAGCTTGAGGCTCGTCGGTGTGGCACGCTGGCGTTTGCTGCGACTAAGCTCGCCGGATATGGAGTGGGTCTTTGACTTACCATCAAAACTAGTTCGCTTACATAAATAAATTTTCGTGCCACTCATGGACAACATAAAATAACTTTACTTAAGGGAAGGATCTAGGGATAATTCGGACTCAATAGATATTCAAGCATTTTTTATTGTTATCGGCGCTAATTTAGCTGACCAATTTAATTTTGCCGGATTATTTCACACCGCATATTTCTACCCACACCCACCTGAAATAAAACCCTTAATAAAACATTTTCGTTTTCCTCGCTTGTACTAAATATGTATTCTTATCAAAAAGGTTGCAACAAATAAGTTTTTTTAAGATAGACTTAAGTTATCATATACATATAATATTCTTGGTTTTAAATAATTGAAATAATATAATGATCAAAAAAAATTTAAACAGATAGCGCATACATAATAATTAGTTATATAAATATAAAGAAATTGTAAATATAGTTAACCATAATATTTTAAATAATGAAATTGCAAATATAATAAATAATATAATTTAAATAATGAAATTGTAATATAATAATGTATAAATCGATAAATATATTTAACTAAAACAATTACCCCTAATTTATTCACTAGGAGTTAAACCGAGTTAGTGAGTTAAGGGAGTTAGCTAGTGTTATTTTCCATGTAAAAGGTGAGTTAAGGGAGTTAAGGCGATTTAACTCCTAGTGAATAAATTGGCCGTTAGTGAACAAAGACAAAAGATTAACCTTATGAAAACTCATTATCACCACCGCATAAAATATACGCATAATGATTCAAGAACTTTCTTCGCGAAATTGGATCGATCAGAAAAAATTGAGCTCAGTTTTATCGATGATAAGGGAGTAGCATAGAATTTTGGCTACTTCGAAATTTCGTCGAAAGGTTAAACGCACGGGGTGAAAACGTTCACAAACTTTTAGCAAACAAAAAAAATCTTGGATTTAACTACTCTAAACTTTAATATAATTTTGTTGTTTTAAGTCGATTGTATTCTTTTTAAATTTAACAAATTTTCATGTTTTAGCACCAATAAAAAATGTAAAAAAAAAACTATAAGATGGCTGACTTACAGTAGTCGCAAAAATTTTCTTCTGTAAATTCCTGATGAAAAATGTGCTTCTTTTATAAAGTTGGAAGAACCGCTTCTAAATACCGCTACCCAAAAGTCCGGTTATTTCTGGAAACCCCGAAATTTATGAATTTTCTTTCCGGCTTTTCCAAGGTGAAAATCTTTATAGCCTCTGGAAATCTGCGGCAAATTCTGCACTCGGCAAACTGGAGTTTTCAGCAAAATTTTTATTCCCCGGGTGGAAAAGATTTCAATGAAATCGACGAAAAAAATCTCGCCTCTTTGTTCAGGCTTCACGAAGAATTTTAATTTTGTTTAGAACAAAATTAAAGTATTAATAAAATAAAATTCTGGCCTCGCCCTGATAGAACAGCCAAGAATTAGGAAAATTCACTCAACACCGAATAAAATTTGAAAATTTCTTTACCTGAGTTGTATTATTTGATCGAGTAAATGTAAAAAAAATTCCTTCGGCCAAGAACTTTCTGGCCATGCGGTTTTCCCTCTTTGTATCCAAAAATTTGCACTAAGGATTCGCAAAATATTAAACGTGAATTTCACCGCACTTTCCAAAGATTAATTAAACAAATCTTGGTAATTACTGCACCACTTGCATGAAATTAAACTGAAATTCTATTTTCTTTTTTTTTTTTTTAATAAATGGACATAGCAAAAAATTCGGTCTACGTCCTCACTCGAGGAACGAGGCCAGAAGAAAAAAATCGAGATCCTGAAGCATTTGGATCGAGGATCAGCTTCGGAGAATTATTTTTTTCTTCTCCCACTTTAGAGAATCTACCTCGAGATCGTTGGGTATCCATATCTCTTTTTGACTATCGGTTATGAAGGGAATATTCGCAATCATCTTGCACTATCTAATGATCACTGCAAGCCTATTTAATACTCATTTTCTCCCTGTAATGAGATTTTTCTAAAAACAATTCGGGAGTAAGGAAAATAATATCTCTTCTACATCCTAATAGTTTATATTGTACTTTTATTTTATAATGTTCTAAATAAATGCGGTAATCAAAGCGCTAATTTTGAATTCGCTATTTAATTTAGACCAATTCGTATATTTAGGTAAGTATTTCTATTTAAAAACAGATAACCGCCGAAATAATTTTGTAAACCTTTTAAGGAATTATCAGTCAACGCGAATATTGTTTATCCAAACTGTAATGAGATAAGAAAGTCTTCGAATAATGGAAAAGAAAAATCTTCATATTTTTTTGTTATCAATGGTAAGTTTGAAATGATTCTACATGTAATACATTCGATTGAAATTAAGATTCCTTTTACTTCCAGATTGTACATCAACTTTCTGCGAAATGAAAAACGATTCTTGCTGAAGCAAATGGAATGAAGCCAACGAACGACGAAAATAATTTCGTTTGCTGTTTGACCGATGGAACTGGTGGAAGTACCATCGACTTTGATTGCTAAAGCAGCAACAACACATCCAAGCAGCGATAGTTCATCCAAGCAGCAATTGTTCATCCCAGCAGCAATGGTGATAAGAAAATCTCTTATTACGATTTGCATAGAATTTTTTAAATATTGACTTTGTTTTTCTTTAGTGTTAGGTGAGGAGATTTTTTTGAGTTACGTAAATATAAAGGATTTTACTGATCTCATTCAACGAATTTTACTTTCCTTGTAGGGCGCTGCTACAACACCAATATTTTTGACCAAAATCTCATGATGGAAAAAAAATTGGAAAACAGCGTATTTTTATATTGATTTTAGGTGACCATTATAATTGTTAGTAATTATGGAACGTGGAGAAGAACCCACTTTATGTAGCCGGGCATAACAATTATGATCTTATGGCCTGAGGTCCTTGCAATGAAATATGCCTAATTTCTTTCCCTTTAGGTCCTCGATCTCGTAGAGACTATTTCCCACTGGTTTTACGATTTTACATTTTATGAATTTCGGACACAATTTCGCATTTATGTTATGCAATTTGTCACTCAAAATAAAATTCCTTTTGAAGACAATTTGTCCTGGTGTATATTTTATGTCTCTTGATCGTAGATTGTATTGGTGTGAGTTACGTTGGTAAGCTTTTTCCATGTTTGCTTTTAATTCAGCTCGAATTATCTCTAAACGATTGTTTTTTTCTAAATCGAATAATTTGCTGTCTTCTAACAAATTTAACTTTTTGGCTAATTTGTATGTTAACCCATGCGTAACCATATTTTGCCCAAAAAGTGCAAAGTAAGGTGTTACCCCGGTGGATTGGTGTTTTGATGTACGCAAAGCACACTCAATTTCTGGGATATGTTTGTCCCAATCTTTTTGATTTCCCGTCAAATATGCGCGAATTGCCGAAAGCACCGATCTATTTATTCGCTCTGAGGCATTCGCTTGTGGAGCATAATTTCCTGATCTCATATGGTAAATCCCATATTTCATCAACAATTTTTGGAATTCTTTTGACAAGAATTGTTTTCCGTTATCCGTAAATAGAGTTTGTGGTACTCCAAACTTACTGAATAACTCTTCTTCTAAAAAGTTAATAATCGAACTAGCGTTTGCTTTTCGAAGTGGTTTCAGAAACACATATTTACTAAAATGATCCAAGACCACAAAAATATAACAATTTCCCTTTTTGGATCTTGGATAAGGTCCTAAAAAGTCTGCGTAGAGTTGTTGAAATGGTCGCGTGGTTTCTGTCTTATTTCTCATCGGAGGTCTCATTATCGTATTGACGGCTTTTGTTTCCTTACAGGTATCGCAATTTCGGATATAATTTCGTACCTGTGTCGACATACCTGGCCAAAAGTAATACTCGCGAATACGCGATAACGTTTTTGCGATCCCGCCATGCGAAGTCAGAGGCGGATCATGGGTCGAAGAAATGAGTGACGTCGTTAAAGCATAAGGAACCCACAATTTCCAAGAAAATTCATCTGTTCCGATATCACCGGTGGAAGGTAATACACGTTTGTATACAAAACCATCAACGATTTTCAGATCTGGAAAACGCTCATTATTTTTCTCGATTGTTTCGATCAAATCCATATATTCTGAATTTTTGAATTCGGCAGATTCCAGATCGATAGTTAAAATTTGATTCTCCAACGTGATTCCTTCGGCGAATGCTCGAGAAAGAGTATCGGGAACAGTATTTTCGGAACCTTTACGATGAAGAATCTTGAAATGAAAACCTTGGAGTTCGAGGCTCCATCGCGCTAAACGCCCGCTCAGGTCTTTCAAACCCATGAGCCACCTCAGACTCGCATGATGCATATGCTTCCGCGCGTGCCATATGGCTTGGCTCATATGTTATATCACGCAAAAGCGCACATGTTGGTGCAACCAATGGTTTGTTTATGTTTGTACTTGAAAAACGACACGATGCACTTTTGGCCACACATTACTTGGAAGCAATTTAGTGCGCCTCATACATCATGACGCAACACGACACCTTGACTTAGTTTGGGTCAAGCAAATTGTCGTGTTTATCGTTTCCCTGTTTATGTTATTATTTGCATGTGACACTGGTGCTTCACATGATAAATAGGGAAATGATATTTTCTCTTCTTGTGCGATTTCCTTAATGTTCGCGTTAAGCGATTTATTGCGCACAGAGATTTGGGTTTAGGTTGAGATTCTCAGAATAAGGATCTCCTCCTTGACCACATTTCCATGAATAGGTTGGATGGCCAGTTATAACACCATCCCCCTTATGAAAAGAAAGTTGTACCGAAGGGAAACTTTCTGGCGAACCACGAACGAACAGGGTTCATGTAATCAGTTATTCTTATTTCTACTATATGTTACATACGGTTATGTATTTTTCTTTGTGTATTACATTTTATTTATTCTCTTTCGGTTATTTATTTACTTACGATAATTTTCTATTTCTTAGATGACTTAGAGCTATTCTTATTATTACTATTACATATATATTTTTCATTACTTAATTATTTATTATTGTTAGATATTTTTATTTTATTCGGTGTATCTTATGGATACCTGTTTTATGTTATATAATTATGTCTTTTTATATATATGTATGTATATTGTATCTATATCTATAAAAATTTCTTATTATATATATATTTTTTTTTTGTTATTATTATTATTCTGTGTGTCTTTATTAATATTCCTGATGGGCACTAGTATATATTATTTTATTTCTTATGTATTTATGTATATTTTAAAAATTTTGTTTGTTTTCTGGCTTATTTGGTTACCTTGCAGAGGGGTACTGGTTCTACTTTAAACACATTTGAGGGTTTAGTGACTTCACTATAAATATCCTCTTCTTTAACCGTATTTTCCGCCTTTTTACGCTTACATTCCCATAATATTGCGGCTACTAAACCCGTGGCTAGTAATGCTCCTATAGTAATATAACCTAATGCGTAATGATGGATGTCGTGTCCATCTAGTCGATTTAAGGGTTTGTTTACTTCATGTTTGTGCGCCCTAATTTCTTCTCCTAGGTTATCAAATTCTTGGTTATTTGTATATTTAAAAAGAACGGTTTTCGGTCGTCGTATTTGATTTTTGTCCTCATTTCCTACGAGGTCTTGTGAGAGATTAAAACTTGGTACGTAGTAGTTATTTAATGTCGTTTCGCCTGTGTTATGGGACTCTATTCTCAGTTCGTTACTCCGAAGGTAACATCCCATGGATAGTTCTAAGATTCCTACTTCTTGGATTTCTATCTTGCCTACCTTGTTTCCGCATACTTGGTCTAGAGTGGTTTTACTTTTTACTGAATAGAGCCATTTGTTAGGTTGGGAAAGTTGTAAATAAAAATTTGCCGGATGTATTTTTCGTACTTTGCATTCCGTCGGCATTGAGTCGGCGTGACTCAACAGTTCTATTTCACAAAGGTTGTTTCCTGATCTTATGTTGAAAATTGGATGTATTAACCTACATAGATAGTTGTTCTGACCCTGTACAATACAATTTGCGAAATCCTCTTCGTTTAGGGTGTAGTAGTGTTCCTTATTTAATTCCACAACTAGATACCGCACTGATGGTTGTATGTACACGAAATCCTCACCATGTCGTGCTGGCAGGGGAACGGTTTTATACAATTTATATGGTTCCCGAGAGGGGAGTGGTAGTTTAAATTCGACCAGAATTTGTTTTTCTGTTAACCTTGTGCTTATTTGACCTAACCGATAGATTTCTAATAAGCTGTTCCTACCCTCATGTATCGGTAGCCTGACTGACATTGGCAGATGTTTTTGTATGTTGACCAACGCATCGTGTAGTTGCGTTGGGCTGACTATAGACGGATGCAACTTCCCATGTTTTATATCGGTTATCAGATTTATTACAGTGTTCTGATAGTCCTCATACCGCGATATAATGAAATGTAAGTTTATTAGAAGTAACTCATATTTCTGGAAACTTTTTACTCTTTCATATTCCGTGTGTGATTTTTCGGATCTGTTATGAATACTCTCTAGCCTATCCCCGAGCAACGCGAATTGTTCCTGCACTTGTCTCATGCTTTTGTTATATAAATTGTACGTCGTGTCAATTATATACGTCTGATTTTTCATGAGTTCATGCAGGTGATCCTCGTTCCCTTTCAACCTCTCAATCTGTTCGTCGTAAAACCTAGCGTCACTCTCGTCTAGGGTACCGAACAAGTTTTTGCTTAGAGCTCCAATAATATTGAAGGCTCCCCTTCGTCTGCGGAAGATTTGAGGTTTTAGTAATTCGTTCTTTACTTTAATGGAATCCAACAACAACGTTATTTGTTGTGCTGTATTATTGCACCAGGATAAATCTTGTGGTGTAAGGGCTGCCCTTTGACACATGGGGAATAATTGAGTTTCGTACTCCCTCATTTTTGCCGATTCCAGTTTAAGACTACTTAAATCTATATACGTTACTAGTGTCCATTCATTACTATAGAGTCCTACGTTACCTAATTCCTCAAAATAGATCCCTGGATTGTGGTCAAATTTTGTCACTGTGATGTTACTGGCGTGTGTGCTTGCAAAACTCATCGCCAAGTTTAGTAGGATCAATTTGACTGACCTGCAAGTAGAGAACCTATTAACGATTTACTCCACAAAGTATCTTAGATTGTTATTGTGAACGGTTTTCTCTTTATTCCGGATACGGATAGTGGTATTTTCCGGCGAGTCAATCCGTGTCACCTCGTATGGTCCTGTCCATAGAGTTGAAAATTTATTTTGCCTCGCAAAGTTTTTCATTAATACCGTTTCCCCAACATTGAATTTTCTGTCCTTAGCAGTTTTATCATAGTACTTTTTAGAGTTTTCCTTACTTTTTATTAGGGATTCCCGGGCAATTCCATACGAGTGTTGAAGCCTACTGCGCAGTTCATTAACATAATTATCATAGTTGTAATTTATGCTTGGCTTTCCCTTTAGATTTCCTGGAATTTCAGCCTCATAGCCGTATAATAATTCGTATGGGGTAAAATGGGTACTAGAGTGGGGTGTGGTATTGTATACAAACATTGCGTATGGGATCCAACTGTCCCAACTTTGTACGTCTTTATTTGTATAGTGTCTGAGATATTCCGCCAGAGTTCGATGGCTTCTTTCTAAAGCCCCGTTGGTCTGAGGATGATATGGGGTTGTGTTTAGCTTCCTTATTTTCAGTAATTTACAAACTTCAGTGAATAGTGCGCTTAGGAAATTTGCGCCTTGATCGGTCAACACGACCTCCGGGGGTCCATGCCGACAAATGATTTTTGTTGTAAATTCTTCGGCTATTGTTTTGGCTTCTGCGTTGGGTAGTGGGATTGCTTCCGAATATTTTGTGAGGTCATCCTGGAATGTTAGGATGAACTTGTTTCCATTATAACTTATGGGTAAGGGACCTACAATATCTAGGAATACCTTTTCGAATGGTCGTTCCGCGGTCGTAGTGATTTTCATTGGGATATGTTGTTGTCGCCTTGACTTATTGCTTTGGCAAGAAATACATCGTTGTATATAGCTTTGCACATCTTTGGCCATTGTATCCCAATCGAAAACTTTCCGTAGTCTCTTAATGGTTCGTGACACTCCTTGGTGTCCTCCGAAAGGGGAATCATGATATTCTTTCAAGACTTCCGCTATTTCTTCCGAGGTCTGTATCTTAATTAGGGAGTTTATGCAGATTCTAATTTCCTCATAAGTAGTGTCACGGAATGTTTCCCGAATCATCGCCTTACAGTGGTCCAATAAGCCCTTTCCGGTATTAGGTAGACCTATTGCCCAATTTGTAAGCCCGAGTTCCTCAACTATGTCCTTGATCCCTTTTATGGATTTTTCCAATAACTCCTTATCCCTAGCAGTTCGTACTGGTAGGTTAACCGTGGTTACTACCATATTGGTTTTCCCTACTTTGTACTGCTTTGTTTCACTTAGCCTCGGAAGTTCGGTTGTTTCGAACTCTTTCGCGTCCATCTGCGGAGTCACGAGAAAAAATTTGTAGTTATAGTTCTTATCGTGGACCAATTCGGATTTGGACACTTCCAGAATAATACTTTCTGTAGGTTCTCTTGTTTGCTTCTGTGACTGTTGGCGAGTCGTGACTGCCAATATTTCCTTAGGGGCTTCAGCTTCAGCTGGTTTCAGTCTACTCAGTGCATCGGCATTGGCGTTGCATTTGCCTGGCCTGTGCACGATTTCGTAATCGTATTCCTCCAACTTAATGCGCCACCGCATTAACCTGGAAGCTGGGTCCTTTAGACTCATTAACCACATTAACGGTTTATGATCCGTCACTATCTTAAATCGTTGACCATACACGTATGGTCGAAACTGATGTACCCCGTAGACTATTGCGAGAAGCTCCTTCTCTATTGTGGAATAATTACATTCCGCGGAGTTTAGTGATCGGCTCGAATAGCTGATAGGGTGATCGCTTCCGATCTCACCTTGGGAGAGAACAGCGCCTATTGCATAGTTGCTAGCATCCGTAGTGATTAGGAATGGCTCCGTAAAGCAGGGGTATGCTAACACGGGCTCAGAGATAAGTTTCTCTTTTAGCGTTCGGAAAGCATCGTCGCAGAACGCATCCCACTGAAATTTAACATCCTTTTTTAACAATCTGTTTAATGGTTTGGCTATTTTCGCGAAGTTCTCGATGAACCTTCGGTAATAGCCAACGAACCCTAAGAAACTCTTTATGTCTTTTTGATTTTTTGGTACGGGGAACGTTTTTACTACTTCTAACTTGTTGGGGTCTGGATGTACTCCAGTAGCGTCGACAAGGTGTCCCAAGTAAGCTATTTGTTTTTCTAGGAAATGGCACTTATCTGGCTGTAGTTTTAGCCTATTCTGCCGCAAACGATCGAATACAGATCTCAGTTTCTTGTTGTGTTCGAACAAACTGATACCGTAGATGACAATGTCGTCTAGGTAAACAAAACATTCCAGGCCTTGCAATCCTGCTAGGACTGTATTCATCAATCTCTGGAATGTAGCGGGGGCTCTTTTAAGTCCGAATGGCATTCTTTTGTAGTGGTAATGACCGTAAGGGGTGCTAAAAGCAGTCTTTTCCCTGTCACCTTCGCTTACCTGGATTTGGTGATAGCCGCTTGCCAAATCGAGGGTGGTGAAGTACTTAGACTTTCCCAGTTGGTCTAATATTTCTGTTATATTTGGTAGAGGGTAGGCGTCACCTTCAGTTACATCGTTCAACTTCCGGTAATCCACTACCACTCTCCATTTTTTATTTCCTTGGCTATCTGGTTTCTTTGGCACCAGTAGCAAGGGTGAGTTCCATGGACTCTGGCTAGGCTCTATTAACCCTTCCGCCAACATTTTTCCGACTTGATCGTTTATTTCCTCCCGATGTGCATGAGGTAACCGATAAGGTTTTGTGTAGATGGGTGGTTGACCTGACCTGACCGGAATTTCATGGTACGTTGCTTGTGTATATGTTAGCTTATCACCCTCTAGGAGAAACAACTCATTATAGTCCTCACATATCTCCCGTATTGCTTCACGTTCCTCGAAGTTGCAGTGGTCTAACTTTATCGTCTCTCGTAGTCTCTTGAGTCTACCCTCAATTTTATTCAAGTGATTTTCCTCTTGTATTTGGTCGTAGTCATCCAACCCTTCCCATTCCAGATTTAAATCAGACTTGTTCAGAGTTACGGCTTGATCATTCAGGTTTAGCATGGCTATAGTCACTGTGCTCTTTGGCGGAACATTTCCATACCCTGAATGCATACACGGTTTAACAATGGTGTCCCCTATGAATACTCCAGGTATGATTTCCTGTTTCTTACAGAGGGCCTCACTCGTCAGATTTGTGGATATGTGGGTACTTACTCTAGACCTTGCAGGTAGGAAAATTTCCTCAATCTCCATTGTATTAATTTGCTTTGTTTCGACCGGGGAACTCACTATTTCCTGAATTTCCTCCGGGGCGCTAACTATTTCTAGGTCTTCTTCTGTTATTCGGTCACGTATTCTAGCGCTACATCTTTTATTCGTATTTCTATCCGTTTGGTTCAGTGACTCAGTTTGCTCAGTGGTTTTAATTAACCTGCCATTATCTGATGGTCTTACAGTTGAAAGGTTTTTCGTGCCATCTGCTGTGGATGGTCTTTTGTTTTCGCCCCTTGTTAGAGGTATTTTTGTAATAATATTTGTATCATCTTCTGTGGATGAGTTTTTGTTTTCGCCTAAAGGTCTTATTTTATTATCGCCTAGAGGTCTTATTATATCTTTACCCTCTTCTGAGGATGGGTTTTTATTTTCGCCTAAAGGTCTTATTTTATTATCGCCTAGAGGTCTTACTTTATCATCTTCTGAGTTTTTGTGGATGAGCATATTTTCTGAGTATGACCTTTCTTCTTGTTTTTGTTTAGTATCGACTAGGATCGTAAGTGATTGGTTGTCATAGTCGATTTTACCCTTGTACTTGTACAGCAGATCGTTCCCTATAATGGCATCGTACTGTGTACTAATGTTGGGTCCTATTAAGTAAAATTTATGGAACAGATCAACTTGATATTTGTCGGTATGTAGTGGTATTCTTTCGTTGATCGTTCCTACAGTGTCCAGATTATTGCCAAATATACCTGTGAGAGTGAGTGTTAAATCTCTCTCTATATTGCAGTTGTTTCTTACTACAGAGGTACTTAATAGACTTATTTCCGCGCCTGTGTCTATTAAACATCGTATCTTCGCTGTTTCCGTGGAGGAAAAGGGAAATTTGGCAATGATCTTGTCTTCGGTGATGTCTAGAGGCAACATCACTCGGAAAACCGATGGACTTCGGCTTCTATTGACATCCTTTCCATGCGGGAGAGCTCGCCGAGGTCGCCGTCCCGCTGCACGTAGTTTTCCTGCGTGTCAGCTGCGACTGTATTTACCACTGCGGAGCCCCTAGCATGGTTATTTTGTTGGTTAATGTTCCGATAGTCACGTCCTGGGGGGTTGTTTCCCCGGAAAGGATTTGGGTTTGATTGGGAGGGTCGCCCCATTCCTGACCCGGCGGGGGAGCTCTGGGCCCCGTTCGGTCGTCTATTTTGGGAGAAATTCCCTTGTCCCATTCCTTGGCGCGTATAATTTGCGGGTGTATCTGGAGGGAGCTGCTGCAGTCTTCTCTGCAGGGTCCGGCACTCCTCCATGCGGTGATTATTTCTGTTACAATAACCGCACACAACTACATTTACCTCGCGTTTGAAATTTACGGAAGGTTTTCCCCTTTCCCCAGGTCTATTTGTGTAATTTGGCAATTGGTTTTTCCTAAAACAAACCTCTGTGCGGTGACCTATCTTGCCACAAAATTCGCACTTGGGGGCTGGATTTATTTTTTCTGTGTTCGAGATTTTTAGCCGGTCTGCCTGCTCTATTAAATAGCTAGAGAGGTCTTTTAGGGTGGAGGTGGATTTTGTGCGTGCTAAAATTTTTATTGTGTCGTGGAGTAGCCCATCTTCTGTGGCTCTAATAGCTAAACTTTCATTTTCTGCTTTCCTGGCAGTGTTTACTTCTATGGAAGTAAGGGTTGCGCTATTTAGTAACGCGAGTAATGCCCGGATTCGGCCCAGAAATTCTTTAAGTTTTTCTGTCCTCCCTTGTTTAGCTTGGAATAGCTGTGCCTGGATGTCGGCAGCTGTCCGGTGGTCCAAAAATTGGTTTTCCAACTCGGCCCTTAAATCTTCCCATGTTGAAAACTCCTCGTACTTGATTACGTCGTACGCGGGTCCCACTAATTTTGTTTTTATGATATCCAGGAAGAGGTTCCTGTCGGCCTGACCGGCGGTGGACGCCGATAATAGGTTACAACAGGTTAAGAATCTGTGCAATTCTCCTGTGTCACCGTTAAATTCGGGGATCATTCCGCGGGCGTCTCCTAATGAGATTCGCACTACACTTGGAAGTCCGGCCTGTGGCCGCCCCGGTGTGTCAGGCATGACTCTTCCTGATCTTAGAATAATTTTGAGAAGAACTTTTTCGTACCCTCTAGGGATGACTTAAGAACTCAAGATAATCTTGAGAGAACGACGAAAAGAGATAATTTATTTGTTAACCAGACAACAAAAAAATTTTTATTTAACGATCTCGGGACTTCGCGATTTATCTCGGTTTTTTTTTTTTTTTTTGTTTTGTTTTATATATACTTTGCCTCTATATTCTTTTTCTACACGCACAATTTTTCTTACATAAATATTTCTTATTTGCTTAAACTTCTAGACTTACATAATTTTTCTTGACATTTTTTGGTTTTTGGTGTTGTTGTCCTTGCTGTCGGTGTTAGATGCTACTGAATCTGCTGTTGCTGCTGCTGTTGTTGCTGCTGTTGTTGCTGATGTTGTCTTCTCTCCTAGCCAGTAGGTAAAACAGAGAGCTCCTGCCTTTTTATAAGCCTCTAATTCCGCTTTGATGGCCACTGATATGTTCCAGTCCTGTGTGACGTCCTCGTCCACAGTGATGATGTTGCTGTTGATGTTGGTGTCTTCGATGCTCATCTTTCTATCGACGTTCTTTTTTATACTGCCTCGGCAGTTTAGTTGACCCTTCAGTGAAGTTTTCGACGTTCTATTTTATACTGCCTCGGCAGTTGTTGCACAGCACTGGATAAAAACTTTTTTTTTTTTTAACAGCACTGGGCTTATGCTCCTTCCGCCGGTCGCTGTAATTGGTCCACTATTTCTAACAGTGGGGCGAAAATCTCGTCGTTGATGTCCATTTCAAAAACAATCTGCCCAATTTCACTTTATTATACACTTAGTTTTAGTTTTCTTTTTTTTTTATATGTTAATTTATGTATTCTTTTAGTTTAAACGAGATTATTTATTGATACGTGGTTTATTTATTCATTTTATTTTCTCTTTTATATGTTGGACGAGTTTGTTGTTTGTTTCATTTATTTAAACGTTTTTTTTTTTTTATAAATATATGTAACACAAAACTCTACTATTATTATTAGATTAATATTATTATATTTTTTTTTTTTTAAGTTTTTGGTAGAGGATCCCGACGATCATTTGTGGGATCCCACCGCTGCCACCATTTTTGTTATAATTCAAGTAAACGAAATGTTTTTCCTTAGTTATTATAATTTATTTGGTTTAATGGTACATCACTTAACTGTAATTTACTCTCAATTTAACTGTAACTAGTTTCTTATCATTACTATCTGTAAAATTTAATTATTACTTCAACTTGCTGAATTGTGACTGTGACTTACTTACAACTGCTTCATCGTGACCGCTGACCTATTCTTTTATTACCATTCTGAACGCCGCCCCTCTCAGTTATTCAGCTGCGTTCAGTTGGTATTCAGCGGTCAACTTACCCAATCCGTTCGCTTCGCTTGTTTTAGAATACTTTCCATTGGTTGTCCCACTTTGCTTATTTACATGATGCATATGCTTCCGCGCGTGCCATATGGCTTGGCTCATATATCACGCAAAAGCGCACATGTTGGTGCAACCAATGGTTTGTTTATGTTTGTACTTGAAAAACGACACGATGCACTTTTGGCCACACATTACTTGGAAGCAATTTAGTGCGCCTCATACATCATGACGCAACACGACACCTTGACTTAGTTTGGGTCAAGCAAATTGTCGTGTTTATCGTTTCCCTGTTTATGTTATTATTTGCATGTGACACTGGTGCTTCACATGATAAATAGGGAAATGATATTTTCTCTTCTTGTGCGATTTCCTTAATGTTCGCGTTAAGCGATTTATTGCGCACAGAGATTTGGGTTTAGGTTGAGATTCTCAGAATAAGGATCTCCTCCTTGACCACATTTCCATGAATAGGTTGGATGGCCAGTTATAACAGTACTAGGACCACGGGACTACTCCAAGGACTATCGCTTTCCTCGATTACGCCTAGAGCCAACATTCTTTCCAACTCCTCATATAAAGGAGCCTGAACCGCGGGAGAAATCGGATAATATTTTTGCTTGATCGGGGTAGCGTTTCCGGTGTCTATAATATGCTCTTCTAACGAAGTTTTGCCTAAACCAAACTTCGTCGAACATAAAAATTTCCCCACTACTTCCTCTAACTGAATTCTCTGGTCAGGAGTAAGTGTGTGCATATTATCATCTTTATTTTCCGACGGCTCTAAACTCAATTCATTAATTACCTGTGGCGCTATATTAAATATTCGCCAGAAATCGATTCCTAAATATAACGTTTGATCGAGAGTTGGGACCAAATAAAACGTAAGTATATTTGTTTTGGACTTATATGTGACAGGTATTCGGACTTTTCCTGCGATACACTGGCCCGTGCCATCAGCTGTTCGAACTTTAGCTGCATGTTTATAAACTAGGTTCAGCTGTTCTACTACATCAAAACAATTTTGACCAAGACAGCTAATACTGGCTCCACTGTCTAGAAGACCTATCATTTCGAGATTGTTAAGTTTGATTTTCGCATATGGTCTTAAGTCAGTAGAAGTATCTAATAATGTTGACAAAATACAATTCCGAATTTCTTTACGGGCTATAAATCGTGTTCGTGCTTTTGCAACTCTGTAAGACGTTGGTTTTAAATCAAACTTTTTGGAAATTTCGGGATTATAATCTTCATTAAATATCTTTTCCCGGATAGACTTATATTCTTGCATTCTGACGTGGAATGGCTTTAAAATACTCAACTTAGGGTTTGGATTGGAATTAAAACTTGGTTTCTGTTCTTTATTGGACATAATTTGAATTTTTCTTTCAGGTTGGTGAATCATACTATTTTGGTTTTGAGAATTTACTTCGGGGATGGTTGGTTCGAACGCGACTCCCCCGCTTGAGTTGCGTCCGCCCGTCTGTTTCCCTTTCTACAAGGATTACATTCTGAGGCATAGACATTTTCTTTTCCGCACTTAAAGCAGAATAATTTTCGATCTTCGGATGGACATTCAATAAAAATATGTCCTGGCATTTTGCAATTCCAGCAGATAAGTTTGTTTTTCGGTTTCGATAAATTTATTGCATGGACCATATCTTCTCGAACTTCGTCTATATCGAAGTCTGTAGCACAAGCAAGTTCGTTTACACGACGAGCTGGTATTGCAGAAGTGGAAGTTTTCGCACGATTAGTGTCATACTGTGAAAATGCATTCTCGGTATATCTACACGCATCGCGTAATTGTTCCAACGAAAAGATCATCATAGGGAATATATACCGAGTAAGCCAAGGTTTTAAATTACGTTTAATAATTGTTATAAATTCCTTTTCCGTGATTGGTCTTTTCATTTTGTTACGTAACGCAGTGACTTCGCGATAATATACGTCAAATGATTCGTTAGGGTGTTGTTTACGCTCAACAATTTTAGTTGTCAAATCCATGTCATTTTCAGACGATCTGAACTGACGCTGTAAAGCTTCTTTCAGATCAGGCCATTCTGGATGATGGTCCCTTCGTAGATGATGCCAAAACCACTCCTTCGCCTCGCCATTCAACAACAAATGGAAATTTTTGAGCACCGTTTCCCAAGGCATATTGTGACTATCCTTTAAAAACTCTACTTGAAAAATAAAGTCTTCAATAGTTAGGGATTTGGATGATGGATCAAATTTTATTCCCCATTTGTGAACGTCTAGGCGATTAGAGCGATCTTGCGGAAAATTTGTTCTAGGACTACTTAATGGTTGTTGCTGTACTTGACTTTGCAAAATTGGTGGAGGTTGTTGAAAGAAAGCAGGTGGAATAGGGTTATTAAGAGAAAATGGTGGTGGTGGTTGTATAAAAGTTGACGGTAAAAAAGATGGTAATTGATTAGTCAGGGTTGACGGTAAAAATGGTGGTGGTTGCTGAAAACTTTGAGCTTGAATTGCATTCTGTTGCTGTTTCAATTGATCTTGCAAATCTTTTTGCGCGATCAATATTTGCTGAATGGTACGAATAGTCGATGTTTGCGACTCCAAAGAAGACACAGTAGATGGATTTTGGACATTTGTTCTAGGAGATGAAGTCTGTTGAACCAATGATTGCTCAATGGCTTCTTGAACCCTGTTAATGTCAGCAGATCTCTCTACTTGATTAGACGATGCAGGGTGATTATCGGCTGGGACATTATTTGGACTCGAAGATTTTTGATATTTTGCAACTTCCTGTCGAAGTGCAGCTATTTGTTGTTGCATAATCGATGTTTGGTCCATAATATTCTGTAATTCTACCACACTAATAATAATCGACTCCTCTGCAGGGCATCGACTACCACTAGTGTTTAAGTTTCGTGACAGATTATTATTTTCACTACCGGAAGTTTGTTGTTGCTGATTTATATTTACGTTAACTTCGGGTAATTCAAAATTAGACGTAGACGCAGAAGTATTATTCTGACCCAAAAGATCTCTACCTGGGTTATCCGGGTTGATCGAATTGGTCTGTGGAGAACGTTGCAGTGGCATGGTCTCTAGATTGGTATTTCTAGTAAGTGATCTTGTAGTTGGCCTATTAATATTGAAAAGATTTTGTCTAACAGTTTTACGTAGATTATTTTTCTCCGTCTTTGACAACTCGTCACTCATAATCTGCCCAAAGACAAAAAAAAATCAATAATAATATCCTTTAAAGGACAATTTCTAAACAACTAATGAAAAAAAAAACTTCTATTCATAAGACAATTAGGTGGATGCGGCTTTAATATGCTATGGTGTGAACAATCTGAGCAGTTGATATATATTTTAATTGCTTGAATAAACTAAAAAAATCATAACACGAAAATGATGAAATCTCAAAGATGATGTAGTATTAATAGAGGCTATCTAGACAAGCTTTTAGCTCAATGCTAGGACTCTCAAAAAAAAATACTAAATGGACTCTTCTATGACTTTATTTTTAAACTTCGAATTGTACCATATATTAATGTGGCAACGCGAGAACATTTTGTCTTTCAGACTTTATGTCTCGGGACTCACTACTAATTATGTTACATTCAGTTATGTGCAAATGACTGCTACAATTTGTTTAAGGTTAATTGTACTATTTCAGCTCATGGCTATTGTGATGTTACTAAATTCACATCCAAGGCTCATTAAAACTGATCTTTCCAATTTCAAAAAAAATCATACAAAAGATAAATAAATAGTTGCTAATTTGTATAAATAATTTGAACTTGGCAAACGTGAAACATTTTGTATCCGGAGTACTTTATGTTCCAGGACTCAAATAGAAATTATAGATACTCAAAAGAACTAGATACGGATTTTAAATGGAATAAAAAAAAATGATGAAATTGTAAACGATTTGCTTCTAGTCAGTATTTTCTCCGAAAACTGCACTAGTCACAATAATAGACTTTGAAAATTTAATATAGGGAATTAGAGGATCATAAACAGAAGGGTGTTTTTGGTAATGTGACCACAAAATGTCGAAATATACCTCGCGAATTCTCCGTAAAGGACATCGCTATCAGCTGGCTTCGTCCGTGCAGAACTAGGCCGAAGCTAAACGTTGGGCGCCAATTTATGTAGCGACCAACTGGGGGGGAAAAACTTAGCTATCATCTGGCTCCGTCCGTACAGGACTAGGCCGAAGCTGTACGTTGGGCGCCAATCTATGTAAGACGTCGTTTGTAAGGTCTGTTTGCAAGAATTTTTCAAAACTCGAATAAACTTTAAGGATTGAATGAAGCTTGAGGCTCGTCGGTGTGGCACGCTGGCGTTTGCTGCGACTAAGCTCGCCGGATATGGAGTGGGTCTTTGACTTACCATCAAAACTAGTTCGCTTACATAAATAAATTTTCGTGCCACTCATGGACAACATAAAATAACTTTACTTAAGGGAAGGATCTAGGGATAATTCGGACTCAATAGATATTCAAGCATTTTTTATTGTTATCGGCGCTAATTTAGCTGACCAATTTAATTTTGCCGGATTATTTCACACCGCATATTTCTACCCACACCCACCTGAAATAAAACCCTTAATAAAACATTTTCGTTTTCCTCGCTTGTACTAAATATGTATTCTTATCAAAAAGGTTGCAACAAATAAGTTTTTTTAAGATAGACTTAAGTTATCATATACATATAATATTCTTGGTTTTAAATAATTGAAATAATATAATGATCAAAAAAAATTTAAACAGATAGCGCATACATAATAATTAGTTATATAAATATAAAGAAATTGTAAATATAGTTAACCATAATATTTTAAATAATGAAATTGCAAATATAATAAATAATATAATTTAAATAATGAAATTGTAATATAATAATGTATAAATCGATAAATATATTTAACTAAAACAATTACCCCTAATTTATTCACTAGGAGTTAAACCGAGTTAGTGAGTTAAGGGAGTTAGCTAGTGTTATTTTCCATGTAAAAGGTGAGTTAAGGGAGTTAAGGCGATTTAACTCCTAGTGAATAAATTGGCCGTTAGTGAACAAAGACAAAAGATTAACCTTATGAAAACTCATTATCACCACCGCATAAAATATACGCATAATGATTCAAGAACTTTCTTCGCGAAATTGGATCGATCAGAAAAAATTGAGCTCAGTTTTATCGATGATAAGGGAGTAGCATAGAATTTTGGCTACTTCGAAATTTCGTCGAAAGGTTAAACGCACGGGGTGAAAACGTTCACAAACTTTTAGCAAACAAAAAAAATCTTGGATTTAACTACTCTAAACTTTAATATAATTTTGTTGTTTTAAGTCGATTGTATTCTTTTTAAATTTAACAAATTTTCATGTTTTAGCACCAATAAAAAATGTAAAAAAAAACTATAAGATGGCTGACTTACAGTAGTCGCAAAAATTTTCTTCTGTAAATTCCTGATGAAAAATGTGCTTCTTTTATAAAGTTGGAAGAACCGCTTCTAAATACCGCTACCCAAAAGTCCGGTTATTTCTGGAAACCCCGAAATTTATGAATTTTCTTTCCGGCTTTTCCAAGGTGAAAATCTTTATAGCCTCTGGAAATCTGCGGCAAATTCTGCACTCGGCAAACTGGAGTTTTCAGCAAAATTTTTATTCCCCGGGTGGAAAAGATTTCAATGAAATCGAGGAAAAAAATGTCGCCTCTTTGTTCAGGCTTCACGAAGAATTTTAATTTTGTTTAGAACAAAATTAAAGTATTAATAAAATAAAATTCTGGCCTCGCCCTGATAGAACAGCCAAGAATTAGGAAAATTCACTCAACACCGAATAAAATTTGAAAATTTCTTTACCTGAGTTGTATTATTTGATCGAGTAAATGTAAAAAAAATTCCTTCGGCCAAGAACTTTCTGGCCATGCGGTTTTCCCTCTTTGTATCCAAAAATTTGCACTAAGGATTCGCAAAATATTAAACGTGAATTTCACCGCACTTTCCAAAGATTAATTAAACAAATCTTGGTAATTACTGCACCACTTGCATGAAATTAAACTGAAATTCTATTTTCTTTTTTTTTTTTTTAATAAATGGACATAGCAAAAAATTCGGTCTACGTCCTCACTCGAGGAACGAGGCCAGAAGAAAAAAATCGAGATCCTGAAGCATTTGGATCGAGGATCAGCTTCGGAGAATTATTTTTTTCTTCTCCCACTTTAGAGAATCTACCTCGAGATCGTTGGGTATCCATATCTCTTTTTGACTATCGGTTATGAAGGGAATATTCGCAATCATCTTGCACTATCTAATGATCACTGCAAGCCTATTTAATACTCATTTTCTCCCTGTAATGAGATTTTTCTAAAAACAATTCGGGAGTAAGGAAAATAATATCTCTTCTACATCCTAATAGTTTATATTGTACTTTTATTTTATAATGTTCTAAATAAATGCGGTAATCAAAGCGCTAATTTTGAATTCGCTATTTAATTTAGACCAATTCGTATATTTAGGTAAGTATTTCTATTTAAAAACAGATAACCGCCGAAATAATTTTGTAAACCTTTTAAGGAATTATCAGTCAACGCGAATATTGTTTATCCAAACTGTAATGAGATAAGAAAGTCTTCGAATAATGGAAAAGAAAAATCTTCATATTTTTTTGTTATCAATGGTAAGTTTGAAATGATTCTACATGTAATACATTCGATTGAAATTAAGATTCCTTTTACTTCCAGATTGTACATCAACTTTCTGCGAAATGAAAAACGATTCTTGCTGAAGCAAATGGAATGAAGCCAACGAACGACGAAAATAATTTCGTTTGCTGTTTGACCGATGGAACTGGTGGAAGTACCATCGACTTTGATTGCTAAAGCAGCAACAACACATCCAAGCAGCGATAGTTCATCCAAGCAGCAATTGTTCATCCCAGCAGCAATGGTGATAAGAAAATCTCTTATTACGATTTGCATAGAATTTTTTAAATATTGACTTTGTTTTTCTTTAGTGTTAGGTGAGGAGATTTTTTTGAGTTACGTAAATATAAAGGATTTTACTGATCTCATTCAACGAATTTTACTTTCCTTGTAGGGCGCTGCTACATATTGTATTGTCATCGGACTTACATAAGTGTGCAAAATTTCAAGTCAATCGGACAAGTGGAAGTGGGTCAAAATTGGGTTGCAAGATTTGATCTGACAGACAGGCAGACAAACAGACAGACAGACACGAAGGCAAGCTAAATAAAAGCTTTTAATAAAAATGGATGTTTGCCTGTCTGTCTGAGATTACAAAACTCAAAATCTACTGGACCGATTTTTACGCGGTTTTTTGCAAAATGATCTGTGTTGCCAGGAGCAGGTTTTTAGCTATATAGATTTTCAAAATTCGAAATGGAAGGTCCTGTAAGGATAATGAAAATATCCTTTTTCCCATTTTTCCCCGGAAAAATTGGCATTATAGGGTTTTTGGGGTCGCTGATCACGAATCCGGTATTAGATTTTCAAAATTCGAAACGGAAGGTCCTGTAAGGATAATGAAAATATCCTTTTCCCATTTTTTGCCGGAAAAATTTGCATTATAGGGTTTTTGGTGTCGCTGATCATGAATCTGGTATTAGATTTTCCAAATTCGAAACGGAAGCTCCTGTAAGGATAATGAAAACATCCTTTTTCCAATTTCTCCCCGGAAAAAGTGGCACTATGGGGTTTTTGGGGTCGCTGATCACGAATCCGGTATTGTATTTTCAAAATTCGAAACGGAAGGTCCTGTAAGGATAATGAAAATATCCTTTTCCCTTTTTTTCCCGGAAAAATTTGCATTATAGGGTTTTTGGTGTCGCTGATCATGAATCTGGTATTAGATTTTCAAAATTCGAAACGGAAGCTCCGGTAAGGATAATGAAAACATCCTTTTTCCCATTTCTCCCCGGAAAAAGTGGCACTATGGGGTTTTTGGGGTCGCTGATCACGAATCCGGTATTGGATTTTCAAAATTCAAAACGGAAGGTCCTGTAAGGATAATGAAAATATCCTTTTCCCATTTTTTGCCGGAAAAATTTGCATTATAGGGTTTTTGGTGTCACTGATCATGAATCTGGTATTAGATTTTCAAAATTCGAAACGGAAGCTCCTGTAAGGATAATGAAAACATCCTTTTTCCCGTTTTTCCCCGGAAAAATCGGCATAAGGGGTTTTTGGGGTCGCTGATCACGAATCCGGTATTAGATTTGCAAAATTCGAAATGGAAGTTCCTGTAAGGATAACGCAAATGTCCTTTTTCCAATTTTCTCCGGAGAAATTGGTATTAAGGACTGGACACGAAATAAAGTGCACACTTTCTTTAGATGAAAACACACTAATAATCCGTATTTTTTTAATATGTTTCTTTTATTTATGTTATTTTAAACTATTCTCAAACTTAACAATGACAAAAATAATTAAAATTTTTATTTTTGATACCGTTTTCGGATCTTTGATTTGATATTCCTCATAAGATTTTGTACAACGGCACTTGTGACTGTTCCTGCAGCTGCATTCCAGTTTTTTTAAAACTCCACAATGTTATGGGCAACTCTACCTTTTTTGCGGAGTTCTCGCTTCACAAGAGCCCAGTATCTTTCGGTTGGTCGAAGTTCTGGGCAATTTGGTGGATTAATATTTTTTTCAACAAAATTCACATTATACAAATTCAGCAATTTTAATGTGTCCGTAGCATAATGAGCAGATGCTAAATCTGGCCAAAATATTGGTGGAATGGTGTGCTCGTTATAAAGCCTCACTAATCGCTTGCGTATACATTCCTTTCGGTAGTTTTCGCCATTGATTGTTCCTTTGGTGAAAAATGTAGCATTCTTCAATCCACATGAACAAATGGCCTGCCCCACAAGAATTTTTTCTCCAAATTTTTCAATTTTAATACACTTTTCTAAATCGGGGATGGTTTCTCCTTTTACTGCAGTGTAAAATTGAGGACCCGGAAGTGTTGAGAAGTCTATTTTCACATACGTTTCATCGTCTCGGATTACGCAAAAGAAATTCATAAAGCTATCTGCATCGAAGTTTCGCCTTTGAGATTTGAATTTGACTTCTTTTTGGAATTTTTTGCTTTTTGTATGTCTTTATGTTATTCCTTTTTTTAATGTTCTGTACCGTACTCTTCCATACACCTGTTTTTGCGGCCAAATCCCGAATCGACAGTGATCTTTTCTTTCTAAGTAAATTTACATTACACATTAGCGGTACCTTTTTTTCGCCCACGGCCACATAAATCCTGTAATGTATTGTGTTCTCCAAACTTTAATATAACTTTTTTAACACCGTTTGGTGAAACTTTATACTTTTTAGCCAACTTTTTGTAAGAAATTCCTTTTTCGGAACACCAAGTGGACACAATTAATTTTCTTGTCTCTTCGTTTATTCGTGCCATGACTTATATTTGTCAATTTTCAAGAAAAACTATATACAACTCTGAAAGTAAATTAAAAACACTGTAGAAAAACACTACTGCGACTGAAAATTCTCACCCGCTTTTTAAGTTTTTGAATATCTTATGTGTGCACTTTATTTCATGTCCATTCCTTATGGGGTTTTTGGGGTCGCTGATCACGAATCCGGTATTAGATTTTCAAAAATTCGAAACGGAAGGTCCTGCAAGGATAACGCAAATATCCTTTTTCCCGTTTTTCCCCGGAAAAATCGGCATAAGGGGGTTTTTGGGGTCGCTGATCACGAATCCGGTATTAGATTTGCAAAATTCGAAACGGAAGTTTCTGAAAGGAAAACGGAAATATCCTTTTTCCCATTTTTCCCCGGGAAAATTGGCATTATGTTTGAGATCGCTTAACACGAATTCGATATTAGATTTTCAAAATTCGACACGAAAGGTCCTGTAAGGATAAATATCCTTTTTCCCGTTTTTCCCCGGAAAAATCGGCATAAGGGGGTTTTTGGGGTCGCTGATCATGAATCCGGTGTTGGAATTTCAAAATTTGAAACCGAAGGTCCTGTAAGGATAACGCAAATATCCTTTTTCCCATTTTTCCCCGGAAAAATTGTCATTATGGGGTTCTTGGGGTCGCTGATCACGAATCTGGTGTTGGAATTTCAAAATTCGAAACGGAAGAACCTGTAAGGATAACATTTTTTCCCAAAACTTTTTAAGTTATTTATGGTTTTTTGGCATTCTAAAATTTATACAAAAAACTTTTAGCTGCCAACGTAGGGTCTGCTAGTACTTACTAAAATTAATTATTCACAATATATATTATGTATATATATTTTTTTTCAACTACTACGTATTAAACTTTCTCAGTCAACAAAAACATTTTTTTTAAATTTTAGTTATGCCTTGTTTTTGTAGTTCAGCAAGGGCACGGGAAGCCGAAAGTTATCTTGCCAGAATTGGGATTGGGAAAGGTTATGTTAGTTGGGTAAAGGAAATTATTGTGTAACACAAAAGATTTTCTAAAATGTAGAAAAAAGACATGAATTTGTTAAAATTATTAATATAGTTAGATTATGAAAATAGATCTGTTGTGTTTCTGCATATACATGATATGTGAATAAACTTATGTACTATACTAATACTAATTTTTTTATAATTTTTTTATTTTGTGTTTTTTTATGTTACTTCTTCAATACTTGTTTTCACTACTTACAGTAAACTACATTCAAAAAACTACTATCATACCAATACATTTTTTTTGGAAAGTGTATTTGTCTGTTTGTTACCTACAAAAAAAACTTCACTTTTATGTTGGTTTTAAAACGAACAAAAACAAATAAAAAAAATTAAGCATTTATGCTTAAAACATTAAAGGTACAGGATCAACAACAGCATTAAATTACACAAAGAATTTTATAGGATTATATATTAATTAAGTAGTGGTTGAATTAATAACAATCTGTATAGCGTCGTGAAAACTGTAAACCTCTTCATAAGTATCTGCGAAAATTGAAGAGGTATCTAAATTGGAGAAACACCAGTCGATTTGGGAACCGCAGTTAGTGGTGGAAACTCTTTGGTCTAACAAACTTCGTAGACTCAAATCGCGAAGTTTTTTGCTCATCACATCATTATTATTGATACTACGATCCTGATTAAAATCGGAATAATATGTCATGAAATTCAAACAAAACATATTGGAAAACATGATTATTTTCAAAGATTTGTTGTACTTTTACAACATTGATAAGTGAGGCAATTGAATTCTTAGCAAAACAGAGTTGTGTTTTCTTATATTTTGCCCTCCGCTATTATCTAACTTAGCGACAATGGAATATTGATCTAAGTCATACTCCTCATTGGGCAATGTCCAAGTTTCTACAAAACATAGGATATCGAGTGACAAAACTAAATTGTTGCATTTAATATCTTCGATGTGTTTGTGCAAACTTTGGACGTTATGGAATAAAGCGCTAAATTTATTAAGGAATTTATCTTTCAAACTAGCAAAATGAGGCGTTAGAAGTTTTTCTGAATTCAAAGATACTAACTCTGTAGAAACGGGATCAGAAGCAGTAGGATATTTTGGTGATTTGAATTTCCCGATTAAAAAGAGACCAGAAGCTTTTGTTGCTCTGCTACATGCCACATGCAAATGGGCCCGTGTCATACCAGTGGATAAATGAACAGCAACGTTGACATAAGTGGATCCCTGACTTTTGTGGATAGTAATAGCTTCGGCTGGGACGACCGGAAACTGGGATCTCTCAATTACGACTCGATCATTGGATTTGTATTGAAAACTTTTAATTGATTTTTCTATAGGAATCCAATTTAAGTTTTCAGGATGAATACGTTTAGAACGCCCATCTTGACCGATAGATAATTCTTCGAATTGAATCCATAAGCGAATTGGCACGCGAGCACCATTTCTGAGTACCCCGAAATCTATATCCATTAACTGCCCTGTTGCGCCATTAACTAACCCATCAGCAGTATTGATATTTACTGTTATCATATACTTGGCGGTTTTCTTTAACATAAGATTCGATGCCAAACCAAGAGTCTCAGAAGTTTTTAGTTCTTTAGCCCGATCTGCAATCTGGTTTCGCGAATTTTCCGGAATTGGCCCTTTGACTTTGTCGTCGGCCTCTGAGATTACAGGATCAGATTGGATTATGTTTAATCTATACGTGTTGAATTCATTTACATCGTCGTTTGATTTGAATAAATGTATGGCCTCCTGAGGAACTGCTTCAGAGGTGCATTCTCTTGACTTGAACAGCGCTATATCAGTACTTGTCATTTTCCCAAGCGCCATGTTATTTAGGGCGGTAGCAAAATTCAAGTCATCCCTTTGTCGCATTATTTTAGTGAGTGGGAAAAATTTAAAAAGATTCCACAATGTTGATCCAGCTACAATGCCATACTCATTATTTCTACTAGATTGAAACACCCATCTATCCCCAACAGGAGCAAGTTGTCTTAAATCCCCAAAAACTATAAAAGATTTGCCACCAAATAGAGATGTACTTCTAAAAATCTGCTTTAATCTGGAATCGATGTGGGATAGCATTTTGGCACCCACCATTGATATCTCGTCGATTATAATTAATTTAAGATTTTGGAGCTTTGAATATATTGTATTAGCAATGTCGCTGCTAAGGGGCCTAATTTCCGAATGTGATTGGTTGATGGGTAAAGAAAAGATAGAATGAAGGGTAGCACCATTTATATTAAAAGCAGCTTTTCCGGTAGGGGCGCATAAAAGGATCTTGACATCATCAGGGTTGGCTCCAGGTCGCGAATTAAGTCGTTTGGTCAACGCATTATAGAGTGCAGTAATTAGTCTACTTTTACCTGTCCCAGCACCCCCGCTAACAAATTCATAAAGGTTTGTTCCATATTTTATGTTATGTAAAACATGGTTAAAATACAGCCTCTGCTCGGTATTTAATGATCGAATAATTTGGGAAAAGTCTAAATCCGAAATGAGTGGTGGCAATTTTATTACACGGGTTTCGTTATCCTGTGGAACATTATCATCTATTATTCGAACATTAGGTTCCACATTTGGAATTTGAAAGGGACGAAGATCCGGATCGTCTTCATTCTGAATATCCTCGGTATTTTCAAGAAATATTTCATTTTGTGCAGCGATTAGGGCATTGTCAAGCTCATCGGCATTCTCAAAACAATTGAACTTGCGACGAACAGTATTAATCGCAATGAGATATTGTTGACAGAGAGTTTCACAATTTTGCTGCAAAATATCACGTTCTTCATTGCGCCAAAGCATGACCTGTTCTCGAAAATAATTATCGCGTTCCTGTATCATTTTATATCTGCGATACCGAATGACACAGGGTTTGGTTCTTTTTCGTAAGAATCCGCTGGAATCCTTAAACCGTAGTGGCTCGCCGGTAACTTCCTCATTTCCTTCTCCATCATCATTATTGGGATTTGATGAACGGACAGATGAAAATTTATAGTATGTGGTGAATTCAGCAAGAGATATATTTTCGAGGGAGTCAGGACGCTGTACATAGTGGTCCAGTAAATTTGAGACGAAAATATCAGTTGAATCTTGCGGTAGTTCTCTCAACTGTTTTCGAGACTTAACAATACGGACACGTTCATTAGGGGGACTGGTATTAATATACTCAACCGCATTACTACTTTCTGACATCCGAATGCCGAGAATATTATACACTGCTTCCTGAGCTGAGATTTCTAGCCCATGAATAAATTTATTCCCTAGATGTTGAAGTTTTTATTTCAGAGTAAAATTGCCGCTTGAGATCTCGTCCATGACTTCCCGCATAAGTTTGGAAACTCCTTTATTAGATTTGTTAATATAATTAACAATATAACCGCAACAAGCATAAACATCCGTTACAAACTGAATGTCCATGTTCGCTCGGTGCAAACTAAGAATACAAGGATTGTATGCGTTCAGCATAATGGCATCTAGAGATCTTTTAAGAAAAATGGTGGGTTTTTTAAAATTTGCCCGAAGCGCCGAAATATAAGAATCTCTAGACATCTCAATATTTCCTAGAAACGTATCGAATGAGCAATTGGGAATGGACATAGTTTTTGCTGCTTCATTCAAATATTCTCTAATTTTATCAAAGTTTTTGTTATGAATATCAGAAATTTCAGAATTCTCGAGTGGAGTAAGAATAATGGTTTTATCCATTGGAGGATATGGCATACCGAATCGACAAAATTTCTGACCTCTAATTTCCCTTAAGCAAGATCTTGCGTGAGAATGCTTCTGGTACACTAAGTATTGTGCCAAATCACTATTTTGGGTGTTCATAGAAATGTGAGTTTCAATGAAATTCTCTACAGATGGGTAAGTGCAAATGTCAGAGAGATCAAGACTTGGGGCATTATGAAGCCAGTACAATCCATGGACATGGGGAGAACCACGGTGTTGGAATTCAACACGAAAATAATAATTGATTACATGGGAATCACCAAAAATTACTCCCTTGCTTGAAAAGTTTGAACAGGGCGCGAAAGCGATGATCAAAATATCTCGAACACCTGACTGGATCTGATCTAATGAGTCTAGCTTTCATGCTGAAATCTAAGTTTTCTGCATCACTAGGTGAGATCTCCCTCTTATCAATAACTTTAGATAATATACAAAGAAGTTCGGACAACTTTGTTTCGGCAGCAGAGAGGGTGATGAAAAAAGTGGGAATTCCAAATTGCCGAATCATAGCAACCACTTTTTTTCTTTTCAGATTCCCAATGGGATGGGGACGATCTTAAATTTTTAAACATTTTATACCCTTGTGTAAATGACTACCGCGACTCTTTTTCCTTAGGCAAATTGAAATAGAATTTTTGATAGAGATAAGCTCACTTTTTTTGTAAGTATAAAAAATCTTTTCATTTGTAGTGCATCGACGATCATACCGTCGAATTTCGGAACGCGCGATCATGTTGTAAGTTATATTTGTTATCCGAGGTAGTCCGCACTCTATGGAGGGGAAAGATAATTCTTCTGCATGTCTATCGAAAACTAAATCGACCGGTCTTCGACCTTCACTAGGAGCTAGTGCAATATTTTGAAGTGCAATATTTTCAAGAGGAATATTTTTGAGAAGGGTCTCTTGACCTCCCGGGTTTAGGTTTTCAGGATCCAATTGGTCAATATTGTCGACGTTTTCTTCAATAGTTCTATCCAATAGAGTACTGACAATTTCTCTGTCTTGTTGTGTAACTGTAAACGTTGCTCTATCATCAGGATTAGGATATTGCTGTAACCAATTGTCCGACAAGGTCACACCATCTTCAATATATAGGGGTTGCCTTATCAAATATTGAATTGCGGCAAAAACTTTGGATGGACGAATGCTTTCGACCAAAAACTATGGGCGTATTGTAATCTACGCTTTAAGTGAACCTGAATAACGTGAGTGTTATCAAAAGTTCTAGGAAGTGCACTAACTGTGGTGTTGAGGGAAAAAGGAACATTGACACAAGCCCCTTTTAAACCGCACTGTCGGTCACAACCTAAGGCTCTGATTTGCATAAAAGGAATTCGGGGGGTTATTAACCGTTGTTCTAGGCACTCCAGTCCTTGCAGACATTCAAGTATCACAGGAAAATCAAGACCATTTGCAAGGCAAATATTGGGAATTTTTCTACTAATAATTCCCCTATGGCAGTTTTGGCAAAAAGTATATGTATCGGTTTTACTAGGAAATTTATTTGACAGATAAAATGTTTTGACAACGAATTCTGGATTATTTGGGTATTTGCGAAGAAGTAGTTGTTTTTGTAATTTTTTAATGTCAGACGGAAACCATAACCCCCCGCAACATATACAAATTTCGGATGGACCTTGCATTATTAGATTGGAATAATTTTGGAAAAAGCGTCTTTCATCTTGCAAATATTCCTCGCGTTGTTCGGGCTCCATTATGGCTCACGATGCGATGTTACGACGGGACTGCCTCACGGTTTCTGCTTGACGATTGCTGGGTATATTCCTGTGACGTCGAACTATTTCGTTTGACAAAATTACACGGTCAGATGTCATTCGGCGTATAGTTTCACGACGCGTTATTTGAGAAATAGTATTGCTACGTTGTTCTTGCTGCCTCTGGAGCCGATCAGAGCGTCTGAGCACTCTAGCAGCAGTGTTACGTCCCTGTTCCCGATCACGATATTCAGGATTCTCGCGCCTAAGGGAATGTTCCGCGGTATTACGTCCCTGTTCCCGGTCACGGTATTCAGGATCCTCACGCCTAAGAGAATGTTCTGCAGTATTACGTCCCTGTTCCCGATCACGATATTCAGGATCCTCACGCCTAAGAAAATGTTCTGTGGTATCACGTCCCTGTTCCCGATCACGATATTCGGAATTTGCGCGAGCCAAAGAATGGGCCGTGGTATTTTGCTGCTGTTCTAAGGCACGATATGACTCGTTAGACCTTGCAAAATTTCGTGCAATACGATCCCGGACGCGTTCAGAATTTCGATTATGGCTATTTCGACGGTTTATACGCATTGATTGAGTTCTAATTGTTTTTCTTTGGGTAACAGACTGTTTTCGTAGTTTAGGCATTTTAACAAAAATCGAAGCAAATTTATAATTCCAGAAAGAAAAAATATAAATTTAGTAACACTCAAAGTAGCTTACCAAGAGCAATTAAAAAAGTTGCACTAAATTTTAAAATATATCCTTTCAGGGAATTTTTTAGTTCACTTCACCAAAAGTTATGTTCACTTCACCAAACAGATTTTAAATTGTTGATTAAAAATTTTGTTTTAAAGTCACTTTAAAAGTTAAGATCTTAACTTGCTGGTGTATCTAAAACAACTAACGATAACAATCCATTTTTTCCAATACAGTAATCCCTCGAACTGCGCGGTAGATACGTTCCACAAAAAAAGCGCGCACTGCGAAACCGCGCACTGTGAACCCCACTTTGTATGAAATATTGAGGTTAGGTCCCAGATATGAGAAAAATTCCAAAAAAAAAATAGAAAAAAGTTTTTATTTAACGACATATTTAAAGTAATACAAAGATATCATATGTATTACTAATCTTTTTGAAAAATTAGTGATTGATTACCCGATTTTTGTTTTTCATTATACATTTCTACGTATGGGGCTAAAGCGACTGTCAAATTTCACCGAAATTTTAAGGCACGCTCCATATCAGGGTCCATATTAAGAGCTTCTTATTCAAGTTGACTACCAAGCATTAAAAAATTTGTCAGTTTTTCGTGCGTAAGGTTTTTCTTTCCTATAACCTCTATAACTTCACTTTCATCATTTTCGACGTTATAATTGTCGCCGAACTGTATCAAAATATCGTCAGCAGTCATATTTTCTACATCACTAGCAAGGACTTCCATGATATTTAAATATAAGCACGAAATTACCAAATATATACGAAGATACCAAATTACCAGCTGATTCCTTCTTGTCGGGGATTCACCAAAATATATGTTTTTTTATACGGAAATTATAAAAAAAACCGCGCAGCTGCGAAATTTTTACCGCGCAGTTCGAAATTTCGGTATTAAAAACTTAACCGCACAGTTGCGAAACCGCGCAGTCCGAAACCGCGCAGTACTGTATATAATGATGTCCTTAATTACAATAACCTCATTAAATACCTAATGAGGTTTTTAATGAGATTTTTGTTATGACTCTTAAGGTAGAAATACACGACGAGAGACTTTGGTCTCTTAGACCAAAAATTTCGCCTCTGCATACAAAGAGACCTGTGTATACACTTCGGAGACCGGAGATTTGTCTCCAAGTATCAAGTCTCTAGGGCCTGTGGGAGACTTAAGGTAAGGATACACGATGAGAGACTTTGGTCTCTGGTCTCCAGGGTACAAAAGGCAAAAATCTCCAAAGTGTATATACGTTCAGAGACATTTAAGTCTGGAGATCAAAAAATAGATCTCCGGAGACCTTTACTAAAAAGTCTCTCAAAGCAAAGTCTCTGGAGTGCATACACGACGCAGGTATCTCGTCTCCAAGCATAACAACAATATCACTAATCTAAAATATAAAACAAGTAAAAACACTTTTTTTCTTTATAAAAACTGACCTTTAATCTCAAAATAAACAAATTCTTGTTCCCACAAAACAATTTCCTGAAATGTCAAAATTCGTCTCCGGAGACCAAGAGATAGATATCAAAACGTTTTGAAGACCGGAGACGCATTAAAAAGAGTAGCTACACGGCAAGAGACTTAAGTCTACCATGAGACCCGAGAGACTTGTACTTGGAGATAAATCTCCGGTCTCCGAAGTGTATACACAGGTCTCTTTGTATCCAGAGGCGAAATTTTTGGTCTCAGAGACCAAAGTCTCTCGTCGTGTATCCTTACTTTTAAGTTTCTTGTCATGTAGCTACTAATGAGAGAGTCTCTTTAATGCGTCTCCGGTCTTCAAAACGTTTTGATATCTATCTCTTGGTCTCCGGAGACGACTTTTGACATTTCAGGAAATTGTTTTGTGGGAACGAGAATTTGTTTCGTTGTTTTGAGATTAAAGGTCAGTTTTTATAAAGAAAAAAAGTGTTTTTACTTATTTTATATTTTAGATTAGTGATATGGTTGTTATGCTTGGAGACGAGATACCTGCGTCGTGTATGCACTCCAGGGACTTTGCTTTTAGAGACTTTTTAGTAAACGTCTCCGGAGATCTATTTTTTGATCTCCAGACTTAAATGTCTGTGAACGTGTATACACTTTGGAGATTTTTGCCTTTTGTACCCTGGAGACCAAAGACCAAAGTCTCTCGTCGTGTATTTCTACCTTTACAACCGGGATTTTCCAAAAATCCTTTTTTTCCAAAAGGTGTGTTAGTCATAATGATGCCCTTAATTACTAGAATTTTGAATTTACCTGGCATGAGTATGTTCTGAGGAAACGGATTTTTATTGGCTTTTTCTAAAGGGTGTTTTTTTAGACGTTTGGTTTTCAATCTGGCACTACTTTTTTCGGAGTTGGTCTTTTTGACAGTTGTCACTTGATTTATGCTCAGTTTGGTTTGCCATTTCGTCAAACGACCATCAAGCGCATCGCACGTTCGGTGAATGGACCCAAAACGAGATGGCCACCGATCCCGATTTTCACAAGAAAATTTTGTTCAGCGATGAAGCTCACTTTTGGTTGAATGGGTACGTCCATAAGCAAAATTGTCACATTTGGAGGGATGGTAATCCACAAGCCATTCTTCAGACGCCGTAACATCCTCAAAATGTCACTGTTTGGTGTGCTCTATGGGCAGAGGGAATCATTGGTCCATATTTCTTCAAAAATGAAGCCGGCCATAATGTTACAGTCAATGGGGAACGCTATAGAGCCATGATTAATGACTTTTTCGTGCCTAAATTGGAGGATGTTGATGTGGACGACCTTTGGTTCCAACAAGACGGCGCTACATACCATACAGCCAACGAAACAATCAATTTTTTGAAGGAAACTTTTGGTGAGCGCCTTATCTCGCGTCGTGGGCCTGTGGAGTGGCCTCCAAAATCGTGCGATTTAACACCGCTGGACTATTTTTTGTGGGGTTATGTGAAGTCTCTTGTCTACGCAGATAAGCCCGAGACGATTGACGCCTTGGAAGAGAATATTCGGCGCGTTATTGCTGACATACGGCCCCAATTGCTGCAAAAAGTGGTCGAAAATTGGGCCTCTCGGCTGGAATTTATTCGAGCCAGCCGCGGCGGCCACTTGCCCGAAATCATTTTTAAAACATAATGGCAAACCCTTATCTTTATAATAAAGCTAAACTCTTGGCCATAACATTAAATTATATGCGTTTTATTTCTTCTTGAAAACCACACGTATAAAAAAACACCCTTTACCTAAGGTGATAGTAGTCCAATATGTAACGGATGTTTTAATTATTTAATTTTTTTTTTTGGTAATTTTTTTCTCAGTAAATCATGAAAACTATATTGGTACTATGACAAAAGTTTCGAAAAGTAAAAATTTTTTTTTTATAAAAACAATTTTAACCTGAGGTTTAAAGTACCGCTCGGTTGACATGTTTAACTTTCATAAGAAGGAATATTGGAATGTAATTATAGACAATATTAATGTTAGATATTATTTTACATCTTTCCGATGTACCGGTCAGTTTGCTTGTCTGATCCATCGATGAAATGTCGGGCTAATGTCGGCTAAGGACACCCAATGTCTGTGGTTCAATCCGTTAAGTGCAAACCGTAATCACACATGTACGGATGGATATGCATACATCAACTTTTTCATGTCTTCTAAACACACTGGTGAAATTAATTGTTATATCTAACGACAGGATGTTGGCGTACAGCCTTTTAGTTTCACCATATAGGGTATAAAAACGCTACAATTATTAAAATTCGTTCGTAAAATACTGTATATGCTGCAATATTCCAAGTTGTATCAAAATTACTCTTTGAAGACAAACTTTCCAATAACATTTTTTAAAATTTATTCCAATCAGATTTTGATGTATGGGAGTTTTATGTAGAATCATATCCTAAATAACTTTTGTTCTTGCACTTTTTTGATGAGATGCACCGTTTTTGAGATATTCACAAAAAACATTTTCGTTCGTATGGGGTGTACCCCCCCTAATGGTCCATTTTTTCCCATGAACGAACTTAACCTCACATTTTACGAAAAACTTCAAGTCTGTAGCTCAATCCGTGCGCCCGCAATCCGCGCCACAGGCGGACGGACAGACGGACGGACGGACAGACAGACGGACGGACGGACGGACATGCTAAATTCAACTTTTTTTATCATTCTAAACACACTGGTGTAATTCATTTTTTTGTGTGATGACGGGATCTTGGCGTTACAAACGGTAAGGCAATTCTAATATACCCTTTGGTTTCACCATACGGGTATAAACATATAACACAGACGATTCAAATCAAACAAATCATTTTAGAAGAAGCTTAATACCCCATGGCCACGTGTTCAGCTAAGGCACAAACCAGAAAATACTCGCGTCACTTCAAACCACAGTAGACACAAAAGTTTGCGCTGTTGTCTAATATGCATTGGTCCATAGGTCTTTTTATTTCCACTGAAAACAAAAAAAGGCTATCAATTTGAAGTAAAAACTTAGAAAAAATGCTCGAGTTATGGTTTTTCCCATTTTTAAAACCTGCTAGAGAAAGAAGTATCGACTGCTGAGGAACATGCAATCAACAACGAATGAATAGAAAAAATATTTGGCAACAAGGGGTAATTATACTTATGCTTTTTCATAAAGCAACTATCTTCTGGTTTGTGCCTTAGCCGAACACAATGGCGATGGGTACTAAGTTTTTGATTGAAAAATTCATGCTTCTAAAATGATTTGCTTGATTTGAATCGTCTGTGTTACACAGAGCTTTTATAAGAACAGAGGTTCAAATCATATTGAGCATCAAAATATGGCGTGAAATTTGGGAATTTATCATTAGCACAAGCACAAAAAAGCTTTCGTAAAGCTTTCGAGCTAATGATAAATTCCCAAATTTCACGCCATATTTTGATGCTCAATATGATTTGAACCTCTGTTCTTATAAAAGCTCTGTGTGTGTTATACATTGTTTTTGATATTACCTTAATTTTTAAGTACCATAGGTGTTTTTACTTTGCCGGTTTTAATGCCTTAATGTTTAGGAGAACGATTATGTACATAAAAGAAAAACGTCTGAGATTTTGATGTTAATCGAATGATATTTTAAACGAGACTGATTACAAAAAGTTAACAATTCAATTGATTTCTGATTCTATTGTATTACATTTCGATCTTCTACTGAGTACAATAAACGTGAACAGTTAGTCCGTTTGATAAACAATACAAAATATTCTTATAGAGAAATGTTATTCAATTTGTTAAAGTTAAATGATAGAATACGAAACATACCGCCCACCTTGCTGGCGGAACGGTAGCAAAACAAGTCTGAAGCTAATTTTGTGAAAGGATTAACAATTTCAAAGTTGAATTTCGGTTGATTCTGTTGATGATGTTGCGTCGGATGAGTTTATTGGCAGGGTGCACAACTTTACGATTGGCCTCTTGTAGCAAGATGATTGAGTTTTAACAGTCGCTACGCGAATTAAGCCATCAGGTCCAGGATGTACGTCTGTAACTCGTCCCATGGGCCATTTGCTTGGAGGATATCTCTCGTCAATAATGAGAACGAATGAACCAATCTTTATTTGATGCGATGGATGATGCCATTTTGAAATTCCATGAAAATGCTGAAGATATTCAGTAGACCATCTTTGCCAAAATCTCTCGAACATGTGTCTCAACAACTGCAACCTAGATAATCGCGAACCTTTAATATCGATGACAGAGGGCTCAGGAACGGTTGTCAATGCGGATCCAATCAGGAAATGAGCAGGACTGAGTGCCTCGAGGTCATTTGGATCGTCAGACAGAGGGCATAGAGGGCGGGAATTTAATACCGCTTCTACTTGACAGAGAAGAGTTGAAAATTCTTCATAGGTCAGACATGTGTCGCCGATGACGCGTCGTAGATGGAATTTTACGGACTTAACGCCAGCTTCCCACTTGCCTCCGAAATGTGGTGCAGAAGGGGGATTAAATTTCCATTCAGTTCCGTCCTGGGCTAACAGGGTAGCGAGATCTACGAGTTCCTTAGAAGATGTGGAAAAGAGTTTTCTTAGTTCGGCATCTGCTCCGACGAGATTTGATCCGCAATCACTACGTAAGGTAGCACATATTTCGCGACGTGCAACGAACCGACGATAAGCGGCGAGAAAACCTTCTGTAGAATAATCCGTTGCTAATTCTAGGTGATGAAGCGCTGAGGACGATAAACAAACGAATAAAACAAGATAACCTTTGTAAGATTTTGCTGCTCGACTTCGCCATGTCTTTAACTGAAAAGGTCCAGCGTAGTCAACGCCAGAGTGTAAAAATGGTCGTGGTGGCGTTACGCGAGTTTCAGGAAGTTGACCCATGAGTTGGCGCGCCGCTGTAGCCCAATGTCGAGCGCAAACCACACATTTTAGAACAAAGCTACGAACGGGAGCTCTACCTCCTAATATCCAATAACGTCGTCGAAGAGTGGCGAGCATAGTTTGAGTACCTCCATGACATGTCGTTTTATGGACGTCGTCGAGAATCAATTGAGTGAGTCTTGAAGATCGTGGTAGAATAATCGGATGTAACGCATCTGATTCCAACAAGGAGTTTCGAAGCCGCCCACCAATTCGCAATACTCCTGACGTATCGATGAAAGGTGTAAAGCGAAGGATAGGAGCTGTGGATTGCAATGATTTACCTTGCGAAAGTCGATTCATTTCAGAGGCAAAGTAAGCACTTTGTGTTGCTTTGATCCAATAGAGTCGGGCTGTGTTAATTTCTGCACCGGTAAGATGATTAGATGTAAAGGTTCTTTCATCCTTCTTAGTTTTACATTGTTTGATGAAGCGTAAACATCTTGCTGTAACTGCGAGTAATTTTTTGAGACTTGAATAACGTTCAACTAGGTCCCAGAGACTCGCTGAATGATTTGTGATTGCTGTAGCTACCAATTTGTCTCTTTCTTCAAGGTCAACCTTTTCTGTAAGAACAAGAGGAGAATCAGGCCAAAATCTAGAGTGATGAACCAACCAGTGTGGCCCTTTCCACCAAATATGATTTTTATGCAGCTGCTGAGGAGAAAGACCGCGAGATGCGCAATCAGCTGGATTATCCACACCGTCGACATGATGCCATCGAGCTTCTGGCAGAAGATTTTGAATTAGAGTAACGCGATTTCGAACGAATTCTTTCCATCGAGATGGATGTCCACCGATCCAAAAACGAGTAACAGCCGAATCAGTCCACATGTGGATTGGAACATGTTCTAACTGTAGAGATTTGCGAACGTGATCGAGATGATGCGTGAGTAATACAGCGGCACAAAGTTCCAATCGGGGAACAGTAATACGTGCGACACGAGAGCGTGAATGTCTATTTGATTTTATTGGAGCAACTTTTGTCTTTGCAGAAACGAGAGAAACACAAACATCATCAAAATGATTCATTACCCGAAGATAGATAACTGCACCTAGAGCTCGCATGGATGCATCTGAGAAACCGTGCAATTCGACTGACATGTTCGAAGGAGAAAGTCCTAGCCACCTTGGTACCGAAAGCGAGGATACGTGCTTAAGTTGTTCGAGAAATTCCAGCCATCGGTTTGCAAAGCTCTGTGGTAACTCATCATCCCAATCAAGCTTAATTGTCCAGATCTCTTGCATAAAGATTTTCGCTCGAACGATAATCGGTGCAAGCCAACCGAGAGGATCAAAACACTGTGCGATTCGAGACAAAACCGAACGTTTTGTGAACGTTAGATTTTCATTTCTTTCTCCTGTTTCAAAAACAAACGAATCGGTATGTGCTTGCCACAAGAGTCCAAGCGCGTGGAATAGAGGCTCTTCTTCGATTGTTTTAGAATGCTTGGACGTACGATCGGATTCGGGGATGTTGTTGAGAATGTCATCGTGATTCGAAAACCATTGCTGTAATGGAAATCCACCTGCCATGAGTAGTTCTCTTGTTTGTTGAGCCTTTTCTTGAGTTTCTTCGATAGCGTTGCCTCCGGAATGAATGTTGTCAACATAAGTTTCTTCTAAAATTACCTTAACTGCGAGTGGAAACCTTTGACCCTCATCGATAGTTAATTGCTTCAAAGTGCGGATAGCAAGAAAAGGTGCTGAGCCTAGTCCATAAGTAACTGTATTGAGTTGATACGTAAACACCTGAGAGGATGATGACGATCTCCACAGTATTAACTGAAGATCTCGATCCTCATGAGCAACCTGAATTTGTCGGAACATCTTCACGATATCACAAGAGAACACATATCGAGTTTTGCGCCATCGGAGAAGAACTTCGACCAAATCTACGAGAACCTTTGGTCCAATATGGAGGCAGTCGTTGAGTGATAAACCTGTTTTTGTTTTCTTCGAACCATTGAAAACCACTCTTAATTTCGTGGTGGAGCTGTTTTCCGGTAACACACCATGAGGTGGGAGGTAAAATCGATGAGACGATAGATTTTCTTCAGCACATTTCGTCATGTGCCCTAGCGATTCGTATTCATTCAGAAATTTCGAGTAAGCCTCATGAAATGAATGATCCCTTGAGAAACGCATTTCCATACGATTGAGAAGATTGAGAGCAGATGTACGCGAATCACCGATGTCACTAATTGGCCGGCGGAGAGGTAACCGAACGACGTACCGACCAGTTGAGTCTCTTTTGTGAGTCATGACGAAATGATTCTCACATTCGATCTCTTCAGGAGAAATATCGCCGACACTAGAGATAAATATTTCTTCCTGAAGCCAGAATCGTTGCATTAGTTCAATTAATTCTCTGTCAATTGAACAATGCAAATTATGTGCGAGTGAGTTAGCCTTGGTTTGGATGGGCCCTGATATTACCCAACCGAGAGATGTTTGTTGAGCAATTGGATCTTTTGGTGAACCTTTGATGAGTCCTTCACGTATAATTTCTGCATAAACGCGGACACCAAGAATCATATCAATTTTTCGAGGAAGCAGAAAATCGGGATCAGCTAGTGAAAGATGTTTCAGATGATTCCAATGCTCTCCAACTACTACCTCCTTTCGACGATAATCTGTTAACTTGCGTAATATGAGAGCTTGAACATCACACGAGAAACCCGAAATGCGCGATTTTATCTTTATACAAACTTCTCCATGAGTAGGTTGAGAACCACTATCGCCGATGCCAATTACTGGAATCGAAACACGTGTGCGAGGAAGTTTTAGTTTTTGCGCGAGGTTTTCACTGATGAGTGATACTTGAGAGCCTTGATCCAGAAGCGCGCGAGCTTCATATACTTCACCGTTTGCCGCGACTACGTCAACGAGAACTGTAGCTAGGATTTCGGAAGTACAGATAACACGTGATTCTGCGGTCGAGTTTTCACTAATTACATTGAGAATCGCGGCGACTGGAGCGTTAGAATTAGAAGGACCAGGATTAAATGAAGTACCTGCTGATGCTGATGGAACTTCCGTCGTTGTGGTTATGTTCCGGAAGTGGAGGGAAGTATGATGACGAGAACCGCAATTTTGACATCGTTTCGGATTGCGACAATGTTGAAGCGTATGATTCCCCAAGCAATTAAAACAAAGCTTCTTTTGTTTCACGAGATCGCTTCGTTGTTCCGGCGTTTTAGAGTGATACTCAGGACAAGATGAAATGTAGTGATTGCCTCGGCATAAATTGCAATGGCCTTGAGTGGGGCGTTGAGATGAAGTGTGATGACATCTGACGCGAGAAGGCTGTGATTTGGTCTGGGTTTTCTCAATTAATGCACCCTTTTGAGATTCTTCGAAAGCGAAAAGACTTCTGACACGTCCAACGAGAAATTTTTCAAGCTCTTTCATTGTAGCAGGTTCAATTGTAGAACTTAATTCGCGTTCCCAATCTTTAATTGAAAGAGGGTCTAATTTTCGAACTATAATCGGAACCAAAAGATCATCCCATTGTTTCACTGGGCGTTTGAGAGCGTCAAGGGCGCAGAGCGCTTGCGTCACCGTTGAGAGAAGACGTTCTAAATCCGAAGCCGATTCACGAGTTACTTGAGGCAATTGAAGGAGATTGTCAACTTGGGCTTTTACTAAAATTCTATTATTATTGTAATAACTAGTTATAGAGTCCCACGCTCGTTGATAATTTTCACTAGTAACTGCTATGTCTTTTAGTCGCTGAGCTGCCAATCCACTAACACTAAGCTTTAAGTATTGCAGTTTCTCAACACAAGTAAGTTGTGAATTGGAGCCTATTAGAGAAGTGAATAAATCCCGAAAAGTGATCCAATCGCGATAATCACCAGAAAACTTAGGTAAATCAATACGAGGTAAACGACGCAAATGAGAACTAGTTTCTTGTGAGTCTAAAGTCGAACGTTCCGGTAATACTGATCCGTCACTTTGCGCAGATGGCTGAAGGGTTTCGAGAAGACTTGTCATATTTTCTATCGAATCAAGATAAATTTCTTCACACTGGCAATAGAGACCTTCCTTGTAATAAGAACTTTCGTTGATCTCACTTAACACTGTGTCATTAGCTTTTGTTTTTAGATCTTGCAGGATCCAGTGATTATCTTGAAACCTTTTCCAGTTAGTTTTCAGAGCTTCTATTCGCGCACTAACACGATACCGAGTGATATTATCTTTACCAACTTTGTTTAGATTGGACATCGTTCTTCCGATGATGCCGTATAAATCCGTTTGATTATCGAGAATACACGTGTAGCTTGTCATTTTTGCAAACTGTATTGACGTACAGCGAAAGGAGATACTAGATTTAGAGCAAATCGCGTACTAAATTTTCATGTAACGCGCGTATAAGGTTGATTGCGTTGCGAAAGTAAATTAACACGAAATGTACCGAGAATCTCCCGCTAACTTAAAGCATCCGGCTCGAAGGACCATTAATGTTTTTACTTTGCCGGTTTTAATGCCTTAATGTTTAGGAGAACGATTATGTACATAAAAGAAAAACGTCTGAGATTTTGATGTTAATCGAATGATATTTTAAACGAGACTGATTACAAAAAGTTAACAATTCAATTGATTTCTGATTCTATTGTATTACATTTCGATCTTCTACTGAGTACAATAAACGTGAACAGTTAGTCCGTTTGATAAACAATACAAAATATTCTTATAGAGAAATGTTATTCAATTTATTAAAGTTAAATGATAGAATACGAAACAATAGGTAATATGTACATTCTATCTAGCGCCAAAAGTGATCAGTATTGCTCCTTAAGCGGTCCCTACACGTTCAATCTTGCAGTCAATCATCGCATGCTGTGACAGCATTTTGAACGTCTATGGTGATGCTGTCATGCAAATTCCATGATTGACAGCATGCTGGCCAATATCAAAATCATTTTGATATTTTTCAAGGGAGCTTTTTGAATCACAGCATGCTTGAACGTCTATGGCGAAGCTGTCAATCAATTCGTCATTTCAGTGTAATTTTTTGTAGTGAAAAGGTGTCGCGTATAAAATATAAAGTTTTTTGGGAATCCTTTTTCGTGTTATATAGACAAAGAAGTGAGTTGTGGATGACGAAAAGTGAAAAATATAAGGACAAAGATTTTTTAAATTTATATTAAGTGTTGTTTTATATAAAGTTTTTTTAAAATTTATATTAATTGTTGTATGCTGTCGGTTTGGCTGTTTCGAAATAAGTGACGCTTGCGTGCATGATTGAGCGTCTAGTGCAAAAAAGCTTTTTGCTGTGACAGCATGATTGACTGCAAGATTGAACGTGTAGGGGCCGCTTAAGGGCCCAGTTATAGACCATGTTTACACACAGATTGGGCATGAACATGGGACTGAACGAAAATGTCGAAATGATGATAAAGGGAAGAACGGGGACAATATTGGGGTACTGAACCAGAAAACAAAGATTTTCTATTTTCAGCGTTTCGTACATGTTCTGATTGGTTGGTATTTTTCAGTGCGTATTTTTCTCGTTCCATTGTCATTTGCGTTCCAGTGGTGAAAGAATTCGGATCTCGCAAGCAAAAATGTCTACATGGAGTAAACTCTAACATAAGCATGCTTGCTGCTGCCAGAAACTTTTTATTATCCATTTCAAAAATTTTTTAGTTTATTCTGACGAATATTAATTGAAAATAATTTTCCTTTAACTATTCAATGCACAAATTCAATTACGTTTCGTTTCCAATTGTTTTCTGGCAAACTGAGAGTAGCGTTCAGTTCCAATCTGTGTGTAAACACGAGCAACATTTTTGATTCAGTCCCATGTTCATGCCCAATCTGTGTGTAAACATAGTCATAGCGATCCGTATTTTCGATACGTGAAAAGAAAAATGGAACGATTTTTGATTTTTATGGTACAGTTTTACGGTTGTGTGTTTATAGCAATCAGGAAAAATGTGTCAGAAAATTTCTGTCTAGCGATTTTTCCAGTCATACCGTCAAATACCAATTTTTTTTTAAAATGGCAATCGTAAATAACAAAAAGAAAGTAATATTTCTGTTGTTAGCTGTATATGTAGTGAGACAAAAAAGGAAATATTTTAAATATCTTAGGTATCAAGTTCATCCTTTATATTTGAATCGAAGAGGTCAAGGTGAATATTTCACGTTAATTGATCGGCTGGAGATGTTTCCAATTAAATTTTACGAATATTTTCGAATGAGCAGACATCAATTCGATTTTATTTTGTCGAGAATTTATGGAGATATAAACCCAAAGCACAAATAATATACAGATGACCAGAGCTCAAAGAAACTCATGATACAATTTTTAACGATCAGCCGACAGAAGATCAGCCGACAAAAGCTTTTGACTTAAATTTTGAGCGAGAGTGGAGAGATAGTTTCTCGTCAAATCGTATGCCGAACACAGACAAGTGAATGTAATAAATGTGTTGATTTTTTTGTAGGATTGGGGCGGCGGTGGGGTTGTATAAAACAAGTTTACAAAAGCTTGAAATCATCTCAAAAGAACCGAAGACAAGGTTCTCTCCCAGAGGAAAAAGTTTTTCGGCTTTTAAAAGCTCGCTTGATTTGGTTTCATATAACATGGTTTTCTTTGAGCTCTGTTCATCTGTATATTATTTGTGCCCAAAGTGTGATCTTTTTAGGAACGATAATATATCTTCAAAAGAAAAACTAGTTTTGACTTTAAGGTATGTATCGAACTATTGGTATTCTAAAACTTAATTTATACACATTTTTATTTGTTTAGGTTCCTTGCTACGGGTGCGAGTTTCGCAGATTTTTCATTCAGATTCCTGATGGGAAAAACAACTGTGAGAGCATACATAATTCAAACAATACGTGCTATTAATAATCGATTACAAAATCTTGTGATGCCTGCAACCAAAACTATATCACACTGGGAAAATATTTCTAAAGAATTTTTTTAAAGGTGGAATTTCCCCAACTGTCTCGGGGCTGTTGATGGAAAACATGTTCGCATATTTGCTCCTCGAAAATCTGGAAGTTTTAATTTTAATTACAAAAAGAGTTCGACCATCCTCATGGCAGTAGTTGATGCTTCATATAAATTCATAATGGTTAGCATTGGGGTGCACGGGTCTAACTCAGATTCTACAGTATTCACATGTTCAAAATTTGGGAAAGCTTGGAAGAATTATCCCCAAAAGTTGATTGTACCTGCAGATGTATCTCTGCCAGGAACAAGCAGGAACACCATTATCCATGAAACAACGAATATTTAATTACAGGTGATACGATTTAAATTGGAAAATGTCAAGAAATAATTTTCTGTCAATATAAAATTTAGGCTTTCAAGAGCACGGAGAATAGTGGAAAGTTCTTTCAGAATATTGGCACAAACGTGGAGGATCTTGTTAAAACCACTCGAAGTCCAGCCCGCTCTAGCTAAGCCACTAATATGATGCTGTTGCATACTGCATAATTTTCTACAAACTAGGTTACAAGTATTGAATGAAAATCCTGACCCATCTTCATCACATTTATTGGAAAATCTGGATATATCGAGGTTGTTGGTAAATCATGATGCAAGGAACAGAGAGCCTGCATCCAATTCTGTCAACATACGAAATAAGTTTGCCGACTGGTGCGTTTTTGAAGGAAATGTCGAATTCCAGTACACTAGGATTTAATTATGCAATATATATGAAACTGACATTGGTTTTGTAAAATTTATTATAAATTTTACAATTCATTATAATATGTTACATTTAAAAAACAAAATAAAATTGATTTCTTAACATAAAGGAAATAAAATTCTAAATTTTACACGCAAAGAGATCAGTAAAGACGAAAACAATTTACTTGGCTGTAGGCTTCGCAAATACTGCTGAAGATAGAAAAATCCAGCAGTATTTGCGAATGCTTTAGAGAACATTATTCTTTTTATCTTTATCTCATTCCTTATACTTGACTCATTACATCCTCAGCAAATTCATTTTTTATTAATTCTAGAACCCGCATTTGAAATTCCATTTGCTTTATTTTGTTAAAGTTTTCAGTTTGAATAGCAATATTTTCAAAAATATCAGTTGTGGTCAACACAAAACTTTCTTATACAACGTTCAATCTTGCAGTCAATCATGCTGTCACAGCAAAAAGCTTATTTGCACTAGACGCTCAATCATGCACGCAAGCATCACTTATTTCGAAACAGCCAAACCGACAGCACACAACACCTAATATAAATTTAAAAAAAACTTTATATAAAACAACACTTAATATAAATTTAAAAAAGAAAGACATTTTTTTAATATGACTCCAATCGACTCAGGAGTGATCGGGAAATGTTTTTTAGGCAAAATTAAGAGGTCGAAATTTTTCATGAATACAATACTTTATTATACTCCGTAGAATAAAGTAAAAAAGTTGCATTGGGCTTTTTGGAGTGGTTACATCTGAACTATTTTCTAAAGCACATAATATTTTATTAAAGGAATCTTCAGTATCATCATTTATTAACATTTTTCGTTTTCTTCCTGATGCTGATTTTTTTGAAATTTTTGGCTCGGTGGAACAAGTGCTTTCGGTGGCCTCTTCCAAAATCGTATCGTCACACAAGTTTATTGATTCGTCTCCGAATTGAGAAAAGTTTCTACAATCACTTAAAGAACAGAATTGTCAGTACATTATTAAAATTATGATAAAGACCTTACTCTTCTGGGACCTTGATGTATGGGATGAGATATTTTAGCGCTTCAAAATGGACCCACTTTACTGGCATGCGGGCTGCTGACCCGCTCGGTATATTTTGAATCCCACGGAAATATGCCCGAAAACAATCTCTTAGCGAATTCCATTTTTTTGGCATTCTTCAACTGAGATAAATTATGGATTAATTTTATGCGTAATTATAGCAAAATTCACCTAATCCGGATTCTCCGGGGCAAATGAATTATACGAAACCCTCAACTCTCTTATTTTATATCTTTACACAGCGTCTTTTAAGTCATTTAAGAATCCGGATTACGCGATTAGTACTGTATGATACAAACGTACCTGTTTTGCTTAAAATTGCAGTGACATCGTCCCAAGCTTGTTGTCTTCCGTACTTATTGCTGTAAGCGGGATCATTTTTCACATAAAAACACAGGTGATTTTTAACTTCAATTATTAATTTGGATTCAAACTCTCTGACTTCAGTTTTTTTGTGATGTTTCACTATATTATACATTTCTCCTTTGTTTATTTTTTCGATTATTTTAGAAATTGTAACAAACTGAGCAGAATTAAATAATAAATTTGTCTCGTAGAATGAAATCACATGTAACTTATAGGTTAAATCCGAACAGAATAATTTTTTCTGATGCAAGGAACGAGACATATTTCAGTGAAACGATTTAGTTCCAATTTTCAGAGTTTGACAATCAGCTGTTCAGAAAAAAATTTTCGTTTCAGAAAAATAATAAAATCGTGTTTTTGGCTATATTACTCGTATAAAATCAATTTCATTTAATGGAAATAGTGATTAGAAGTAAATAAACACGTTTTGAATAAAAAAAAATAGGAATGGGGTGTAGAAGAAGTAAATAAATCTGAATTAAAAAATTTTACTGATCATTCTTACGGATCGCTATAACTGGTCCTTTAAGCTGGCCATACATTATGAGACTTGTTGTACAATTTGGTTCGGTTGTAGGCAATGTTGGATCGTGTATGGGCCAAATTTTAGTTTCGACAAAAATCAAAACCCTGTTCATTTTGCCTCCGCCACAACAGGTTCTACAACATGGTCTTAGAACAAGTCTCATAATGTATGGCCGGCTTTAAGCGTCCATTCTATGCAAAAAAGTACGGTTCGGTGTATTTTGGAGTAAAATTTCTTTAGATTTATTCCAGGAGTATACTCCAACATGGATGGAACTTAATTACATACGGGCTCAGTAAACCGCATGCCTGATCCTTCTACGATTACTGAACTGAACCTCACACCGACAAGTGGAACGAATGGAAACTGGGCCATTTTTATTTCAGCAACATCGCGGTCAGAGATAATTTATCAGAATTTTGTGGGATCCTGGGGAAAAACTAAATTTATTATTAATTTTGAAAATATTAGTGGTTTTATAAAGACAATAAAAAGGTAGAATTTTTGCATAAGTATAGTACATATAAATAAAAAACGAAATGCACACGCTACGGGGTCAACAAACCGAATGATGTTTTCGAAACAAGTTGGAATTTGCGCTGTGAAACGACTCACTCAATCATTATATAATCTAATGTCAAAGTTCTAGGTGTGTTATAAAAATGTATAAAAATTAGGTTTTGTAAAATATCGCCTAAAATCGTGTTTTTTCTGAGAATTGTAGCCCAATGTACGATATTTTGGAGAAATAGCGAAAACTGGAATTTGAAGTTGGAAAAATATAGGCGAGTTTATGCAAAAGCGGAGAACCTAACTGGCGACGACACGAGGCAACTTTCAGTCTTCAGCTTCACCAAATTGTAGAAAAGAAACGAGTGCGGCAAGAGGAGAAAAGTGGCCACTCGAAAAGTGTTCTTCACGTCTTCTTTTACACACACAAACGAAGTCGTTCGTGTAGCACGTCAGCATGCATGCGTGCGTAATTTAATAGACTCGTAAACATATCGAAATTAAACAAAAAATGAATGCAAATAGTGAAATAGCAATTGCAGGTAGTTTTATTTTTCAGGTAGGTAGGAAAGAGTAAATGCCATAACAAATTACCAGGCCTTATTCTTCTATTTTGGCAATTGATGTTGCCTTGGCGCTAGCTAGTAACGGAATGAGCTGGAAATACAACACATATATGAGAACCACACCCACATGAGCGATGGCTTGTTGTACACAAGTTTTTCCTACTAAAAAGTGAAGAAGCGTGTACGTCGGAAAGACATTTTGAGGAATAAAAGTCGCCGCGACGGGAAGACAAAATGAACGTCGACACTAATAACCCTGGACAGTAATGCTAGCCTAGGGCCTATGTTACACACGGCAACTTTAAACCGATACAAAATACAAAAAGTTGCTCATTTGTGCTACACGCGGAGACAAGTTGCCGGAGACTTCTGTATATTACACAGTGAGTGTTTCATGTGTGTGTGAAGTTGTGTGAAGAACTAACCCGTTCTTTGTGATTTTGTGCTTGTGTGCGTATTTTATCGCCTTGGCCTATGTTACACACGGCAACTTTAAACCGATACACGATACAAAAAGTTGCTCGTTTGTGCTACACGCGGAGACAAGTTGCCGGAAACTTCTGTATATTACACAGTGAGTGTTTCATGTGTGTGTGAAGTTGTGTGAAGAACTAACCCGTTCTTTGTGATTTTGTGCTTGTGTGCGTATTTTATCGCCTTGGCCTATGTTACACACGGCAACTTTAAACCGATACACGATACAAAAAGTTGCTCGTTTGTGCTACACGCGGAGACAAGTTGCCGGAAACTTCTGTATATTACACAGTGAGTGTTTCATGTGTGTGTGAAGTTGTTTGAAGAACGAACCCGTACTTTGTGATTTTGTGCTTGTGTGCGTATTTTGTCGCCTTGTTTCTACTTTCGGAACTGGCGACATTAGCCACCGCTTCCCTCACTTCTCGCGCCTATACTTAAGAAAAGTCGCCGCTTAAAGTTGCCGTGTGTAACATAGGCCTAGAGAAACCTCGGCGCATCTTTGAGGAAGCGCACACATAAACAAGTGTGGACAGACAGGTTGAGAAAATTTTGGAATGAACGATGACTCATTATGCGTTTGACCTGCGGGGCGACAACATCTAAAGGAGAATTCGAAAGCTGTTGCGGCAACACGTTTCTTTCCTGATGTTTCCTTTTCAACAGTTCACTTGCGAATAAGAAATATTTTCCTATGTGACACACACACCCATTGAAATGAGGTGTATAGATATTCTTTTGAAGAACGAAGCAAACAAGAACAATGGGAACCAGGGTTGGGACTTGAGGGTGTGTAAAAGGTACTATTTTTGCCCAAAAATGGTACTAGATTGAGATAATGTGGTACTAGATTTTTTTTTTTAACTATCGTGCAATCAAAATTGTTTTTTTATGCTTATTACATAGGAGTCAAGAAAAATCTAAATCTCGTAATTTTAGAAAAAAAAAATCCTTAACCCATATGGATTGACTTTTGCGCTGTAAATATAACCGTCCTCGGTCAAAAAATACTCTAGAAAAACTCCAACAAATCAATAAAAGTTCTCTAGATGTATTTGTTTTAAATTTTCGCTTTTATTTCAATGTTAAATTTTTGTATAAACTCCTTCTAAAAACTTAAATTTCGAGAACTATTTTGAGCTATTGCTAATATAAATCATATTTCCATGGCCTACGATTGATTTTCATATCTCACTTAATAAGACGAATTCAGTATTCTTTAATTAAGGAGTTGTGGCGGGATCATTTAAAAAAGTACTTTTTTTCTAATACATAGAAAAGTGATGGTCTTTTAAAGAGAGCTATAAATTCAGATAAAATCATTTTTTATATGAACCATGAAAAGGTACCAGATTCATGGGCTGTGGTACTAGGGTACTAAAAGAGTCAAAAAGGTACTAGATCTAGTACATATGTACTAAAGTCCCAACCCTGATGGGAACGCGAGGGCATGGATCAACCTGTTTGACGAAGCGCAAATAGGACAAGTCGGAAACTGGCCAAGAATGACCAAAAATTCTGCATACACTAACACAACTAAACAGCAATAAAATTAATCCATGAGTGAAAAATTAAACTTATTGCACATTCTTTGCATAAAAATAAATTAGGCCTTCAATGGCGAAATCATAATCTGAAAAAAGAGAAAATGCAGTTATTAATATATAATATAGTTATTAATATATAATCTACTTCACAAATGGGGCTCAATGGATAATTTAGAGGTTTTTTTGGGAATGAGAGGAACATAGAGGCCAACTTCTGTTAAAATCAGCGGCCAACTTTGTTGCCAACCTGGTCGCCAACCTGGTTGGTAGTTTTCACCACAGACGAGACGGAATGTTGGCAACCAAGTTGTCAACATCATTTTTAACAAGATCCCGTCGACTTTAGGTGATTTCTCTAATTTTTTTATTGTTTATAGTTTACTATATGGTTATAGGACAACTATAGGGTATATGTTGACTAGTGAAAATTAGTAAGGATTTGTTATTGGTATTGGTTTTAAACGAGTTGTGCGAAGATGAGGTGCCTCCTTTGAAAAAGAAAAAAAATGGGGCAAAGGAGTGGTATCAGAACCGTGCTCAGTTTTCTCATTCAAATTTAATGCGTGAACTACGTATGACTGCACCTGACGATTTCAAAAACTTTTTAAGAATGGACCGCAACACCTAGGGTAGACCCGGGTTAGTTGGCGAACAGCGTAAGAAATAATGGTCGTACAGACTTGTGGTTTTGATATGTTGGTAATACTGACATTCCAAAACTGTTATAAAATGTTCGCACTAAAATAACATTTGTTTAATGATTTAATGGCGGAAGCACATTTTTTTTGTTAAAAGTAAATTTTTCAGGGCAAATATTTCTAATTTTTTTTATGGTAAAAAATAAAAGTTTCTATAATTTTTTCAATGATTTTTTCAATGCAAAATCAATGATTGACTATTAAATTTGAATATAAATATAAAAGTTTTTTTTTAAATTGACAATTTTCCACAATTTTTTGCACATTTTTGCAAAAAGTACACAAAGCGTAAGTTGGCGAATACATCTCAGCGTAAGTTGGCGAACTAAGGTTTTTAATTTTTTCTCTTTTTTCATGAATTTTTTGTTTTTTATTAATTTTTAGCAAAATAATGAGTAAACACATAAGAATCTATATATATAAAAATGGATGTATGTATGTATGTGGCTTATAGACTTCTAAGCCGCTGAACCGATTTTGACCAAATTTTCAGGAAAACTTTAGATTAGCACAGAGGGTGTTTCTGTGAAGTTTGGTGCACCTACCCCTTAAGCTTCCCCCCTCTCCCATACAATCCAAAAAGTTATTTGCAAATTTCTCGAAAACGGTTCACTTTATTGCAAAACTCCAAGAACAAACAGTGTTTAGAATCCAATTCTACATAAATACTCAATACATGAAAATTCAATTGGAACACCTTTTGAAATTCTTATTGCAAAATTTCACTCTAATAAAAAATGTTGTATGTTTGTTTCTTTATGACTTTACCTCCTACAACGTTATTATATTGGGTAACCTGCTACTCCAAAAACTCATTAAAAAAAGGAATGCAAAGATACCAAAAATTGTTTGTTGGGTCACAAAGAAAAATGTCTCTAAAAAAATTTCCCTTTTTTGGGTTAATTATCTGCATTTGAGTCGAGGCCGAAGGCCGAGTAAAGAGGAAGGCGAGAGCTGAAATATATTTAAATAATTTTACGTAACCTCTCCATACATCAAATTCCAACAATTCAAGCGCGAGGGGCGAGGCCGAAGGCCGAGTAGTTGTGGAGGCCGTAGGCCGACGGGGGCAGGGAGGCCGAAGGCCGACCTGCGGAAGGGGGATGAACCGCGAAGCGGTTCGGGGCGCAGCCCCTAGTAAGTAATAAAGGTCGACATAATATTGAACAAATCGAAGCTGCTTGATAATATTGAAGGAGGACGAAAATGAAGACTTCGATGCTTAATTTTGAATTTTTTTAATTTTTTTATATTTCCCACTTCTTTATTAATCCTTTTTATTTAAAATAAATAAGTTTTTTTCACTAAAAAACTATTGGTTTCAATCATTTAAAAATTTTAGAAAGCTCGCCAACTTACGCTGGCAATTTGAAAACTGGGGCGTAATTTGGCGAACTGAAAAATCGATTTAGTTCCTTCCCATGAAGCTAAACCAAAAAATTTTCTTCCACAAAAGTTAGCTATTTCCATAAGCTTTCCATCTGCTTAATTAGACCTAACAAATTTGCTTGTATGCCTGAGCTATAGCGAGTTGAAAAAAAGTTCGCCAACTTAGCCGGGTCTACCCTACGATGAATTATTGGATGCAGTTAGACTATTCATTGAAAAGAAGGACACGATAATGAGAATAGCTATTCCTGCAAATGAAAGGCTGTCTGCAACCCTACGGTTTTTGGGAAGTGGCCAGAGCTTCGAGGACTTAAAATTTCTCACTGGAATATCGCCACAAAGTGTTGGAGTCAGGTCGTAAGATCAAAACCTTAGTAAAATTTAACCAAACTCAACCGAACTTAATCAAATAAACTATTTTTGACACTTCACTGTTCTCATTACAGTACGCCAACATGCTAAGTTTTCAAAATTTTTTGATTTTACACCAACCTGGTCGACAACATGAAAAACCAACCGCCAACTTGGCCACAGACGTACAACATCGACTCCAACATTGCATGTTGGCGACCAGGTTGGCAACAAAGTTGGCCGTCTATGGGCCCTTTAAGTCATTAACAGCTCGTGTAGAAATGCTGTGGTGTATAACCTAAAAACTGAGTTTCGTGGCCAAGCTATCCGTGTTTTTCACTGGTTCACCCTCATCGTCGTCACTAGAACTTTGGTTAAAGTCACTGTCGGACACAATTCTCCTCATCAAGTGTGGACAACTATCACGGAACATTAGATCTGGATAATTTTCGCTAACATTTGGATCTGATGCATTTTTCTTCATCAAGAAACGCCTGAATGCTTCTGGAAGCCTCTTCAGAAACGATATTTCTGAGTTGTCTCTTGGAAACTTTTTCGAAATTTTCCATCGCGTTTACTAAAGGCCTTTAATTCTTAATCTCTATTATTATAATTTTTATATAAAAATATTTTGTACTTTCAGTAGTTTATTAACTATAATTCCGGCACTTCCAACTTCAACAAAAAAAATACTTTGAAAAAAAAAAATACTTGGCGCATACGGAACCTGTTAGTGTCAGACAAATATGATTGGGCCTTTCCACACGTGTATTCTTGCATCTGCGGATCGGGTTCTGATTGGTCAGTGACTAGTGGAGGGGGTTCTGCAAGTGATGAACGTTTGGGCGAAGTTCAAGAGTGACCAAAAGTTCTGCATGCACTAACACAAGTAAACAGCAATAAAAATTTTCTATGGGTGAAATTATGATTTCTCACACTACGATGCTTCTCTACTCACGTTCAAACCACAATGCCAATATTCGCACTCACACATATAAAACTGACACAACTGGTAACAACAGCGTGTGGACTCGAACTGGTTGTCGTTATGTGTTGTCGTTACAACTGTGTGTGGAAATGCCCATTGACATGGTGATGAACGAGTTAATTTACCGATGTGAAGTTACCGACCAAGTTAGCGAACAACTTTTTTCGGTTAGTTGCCGCTAGTACCTTGATGGGACTCTATTTCTCTTTAGTCAAATACTTTAATAAACTTGATTCCTTGTCATTCAATAACATCTTTACAAGAGAAACGATTTCTTTTAAGCCAGATTGTGGTAACATTTTATCTCTGTAAGAAAAAAATTTGTGCAAATTTGCAGTAATATTTTAAGTAATTTATCAAATGCTGATGACCAAGTGGGTTCATAACCAACGAAACAACACATTAATATTTTTCGATGGAGCTTGGTTTCTGTGTCAACAAACAAGTACATTGAATATTGAAGATTATTAAATGAATAAGTAAAATTGCTAATTTAAATGTGGTTTCATTGAAACAAACCTACGGAGTGTGATGACATGGTTATTAATCCATTTTAATGTCAATTTTGTAAAATGGGAATAAATCAATGCAAAGTGAAAGGAGTGTAATTTATTTACATTAGCCTGTAGTTAAAGTTTCACTAAACCATCAGCTTTAAAAAGATTTCCCTTATTAATGTGTAAAGACGGTGTAGAAATAAAAATAAACTTGGTGACGAACAACAAAAACATTGTAAAAACAAGTTATATTTTTGTTGTAATATCTACATTGCTTGGATGACGACACTTTTGTCAAATACAATTGTATGAACTCGCATTTGATATAAAGTAGTCAATTTTTCTTGTTAATTTCATTAAAAGGAGTATTTTTTACTTCATATTATTCAAACTGCGTATAAGTGTGTGACGATGCTAATTGTTTTTTATTAAATTAATTCGATAAAAGTATCACCCTATATGCACTTGCTGGTTATAAAGTTACGTTTGTGTAATTCGGCAATGGCGAGAAATTTGACAGCAAAATGGCTCGGAATGTATGCATGTGTAGGAAATGTAAATGAAAAGTTATGAACGGATATTTACAGGTCACCAGTGATGAGTTAAATATAAAATAATTAAAATTGAGAATCGTAATCGGCTGTCATCAGTTAAGATTCAGGCACAAATTTCGAATGTGGAAAATACAGAAGGATTTAACTACAAACCCAAAAACACGCAGGTAACGTATTGTCAATATATCCTCATTTTCATATCCATGTTTGGGCCAAGAGCAAAGATTAGATAACTAAAGATAAGAAACAGAGTTTTTCATAGAACTTTTAAATTGTATGGAAAATACTGTAGAGTTTTGAATTTCAATCAAGTAACGCATGCAATTTAAATATTTTTATTGATTTTTGACAGTTATGCTACATTTACACGAATGACAAATTTGTCATTTTTTTCTTGTCATTATGTTAATTCTCGTGTAAATGGCATAATTTTTGTAATTTTTTCTGTCAGAAAATGTCAATCTCTCATAAAAGAATGAACTTGTCCATTCTTTTATGCCAGATTGTCATTCGTACAAACGCAATATTAGTTATGACAAAAGTTGAATACTAAAGTTGTCATAACTAATATTGCGTTTGCACGAATGACAATCTGGCATAAAAGAATGGACAAGTTCATTCTTTTATGAGAGATTGACATTTTCTGACAGAAAAAATTACAAAAATTATGCCATTTACACGGGAATTAACATAATGACAAGAAAAAAATGACAAATTTGTCATTCGTGTAAATGTAGCATTACGCGTCAAAATATAAGGGAAAAATCGTTTTGCAAGCCATGCTAAAAATTCCATTTCCGCTGTCAGATTTGTTTTTTGGGACCCCAAAATTTCGGATTCTTAAGTGATGGTCCAATGGGAGCTTTGTTTGCTTCGCTTGCTTTATTCGCTTTGACAGCTGAATTGAACTCGGTGTTTCTTTATGGAAGCTGGCCCAATACAAAAGCGCTAAAAGCAAAACGAAGCAAGCAAAGCTTCGATTTGAGCAATTATCAATTTGAAGTTTGCTTTATGCGCTTTGCCAGTTCTGACAATTCAGTTTTTTCACCTAATCGATGGAATAAAACACAAATAGCAAACAAAACGCATTGTTAATTGCTTTATAAATTAATTTTTATTGTTAAAATGTTTGCACAAATTTTTTTTTTCACTCAGATGACATAAATACAATAGAATTGCCAGATGGCAAAGTGTACATTGGGTCTAGAGATGCTTTGCTTGCTTTGATCGCCTCGAATGCTTCAGTAAAACAAAGCAAGCGAAGGAAGCAAAGCTTCTATTGGGCCATCACCTTTATGTTTATTTTCTTAATCTTTGCCTACCTAACACGCCATCCAGACCTGCCGGAAACATTGACAGAACTGTTAACAGAAATGTCATTAGAAAATTTTGTTGTGACGTAGGTGGGCTGATTCTGGCATGACGTTTCAGTTTCAGAAATGCGTTGAGCAGTAAACAACTGAGAGTAGTAAATATGACGATCTCAGTGATTTCACTTTTTTCTTTAAAATTTCCGCACTGAAATGAAATTCGTCCTCCAGTTGCTCCCACGATGCCTTTTTCAAATAATTTCTTTGTAAAAATTACTTTTAAACGGCATTCGTTTATAGAACGGAGCATCTTTGCACGTGAAAAATTACAATCCGCCATCTTAAATTCCATTTCTGTTAGCAAAGATGTCAGCAAAAACTGTCTGACTTTTATGTCGTAACAGCTGTCATTTCAATCTTCACTAGACGTAACATCAGACGTAACAGCAACAGTGACGGGATTCATGGCAGGTGTGGATTGCTAGTGAAATGACAGCTGTTACGACATAAAAGTCAGACAGTTTTTGCTGACATCCTTGCTAACAGAAATGGTGACGGAAATTTGACATCCGTGAATTTAAGATGGCGGATTGTAATTTTTCACGTGCAGAGACGCTCCGTTAAACGAATGCCGTTTAAAAGTAATTTTTACAAAGAAATGATTTGAAAAAGGCGTTGTGGGAGCAGCTGGAGGCCGAATTTCATTTCAGTGCGGAAATTTTAAAGAAAAACATAACAAAAGCTATAATTGCCAATCTGGCAATTATTGAAAACCCCTATGCTCAATCCGTGCGCCCGCAATCCGCGCCACAGACGGAAGGACATGCTAAATTCAACTTTTTTTTTATCATTCTAAACACATTGGTGTAAGGTAAAGGGCTATATTATTGACCTAGGCGGTAATATTGACATATTTTCATTTTTTAGCTTTAATAAGGCCAACTATGTGTGTATCAATATTTTAAAACACTGAAATTCCACAACCCACTCTTGATAGTTAATTCCCAATTTTTTATTGCGATACGATATAATCCTCTCACGAAAAATTAGTTTGCCATGACAGCTGGCAAGAAAAGACGATAAAGCGAGAAATTTCTTAACAAGTAAGCCTAAATAATAGAAAAACTAAAAGTTGCGGTATTTTCGTATATTTTACTTTTTTTCCTAATTTTCTTTTTGTGAGTTGTTCTTTAATTATTAAATTTCAATTTTGTTGTTATAAAATTGTGAGTTTTAATGTGGAATAATATAAAAAATATAAAAAATGTGTGGTCAATAATAGATACAATGAATATTTGTGATGTTTCTTTTATTGACTTATAGGTCAATATTGCATTTTTTACGTATTTAAAGCTAAGTTAGTTTTTGGCTGTAACAAAAAGTCTAAAAATTTTCCTCTGTCATTTAACATTAAATCTCCTTCCCATCTATATAGTAGTCGAATTCTGACCTATCAATTTTTTAATAATTTAATCTTAAATAATATTTCAAGTTTGGGGTCAATAAAGGATACATGAGTAGGTCAATAATAAATAAACCTCTAGGTCAATAAAATAAACATGCACATGAAACATTTCATACTATTTTTTATAATATTTTGTTTCCACTTCAACTAAAATAAATTAATTTCTAGTAAATTTAAATGATTATTGAAACAGAACATAATTCTGACTTGATATTTTACAGTTAAAATCGACTAGTTTTTTTCTTTCAAATTATAAGTCAATATAATACCCACTTCGGTCAAAAAAAGAAACATTTAATTTTTTTTACAACACCAGAATGACCAAACGACTTCTATATACCAACGATGAGCTGGAGGCCGCTTTAAAAGCCGTAGAAGAAGGCATGTCAATTTATAGGGCGACAAAGGTCATCAAAATAGGGATGTCAAAAAAACCGGTTACCCGGTGTTTTTGCTTCGGTTAACCGGTTTTTTTTCGGTGTTTTTTTGCACGATTATACCCGGTGTTTTTTTAAAGCGAAAAACCGTTCAAAAAAACCGATCATTTTTTTGTACGGAAAAATATTTTTAAACCAATTTTCGTGCAACTGAGTTGTTATAAACACTTCTTTTTAGGCACTCTAAACCAAATACAATATCATATTGTGCCATTTATGGCCTCTTAATGGATTATATGGCACTTCACGTCTTTTGTTTGTATTATAGTGTATTTGTTGCGTCTAAGACCTAACATACCCAATTTGAACAAAACGATTTTTCGGTTTTTTAATTACCGGTTTTTTGGACCCGGTTAAACCGGCTCGGTTTAAACCGAAGTTTTAAAAACCGGTTTGACCGAAAACCGGTGTTTTTGAAAAATTTGACATCCCTACTTCAAAATACCAAAAACATCGTTACTATATAAACACAAGGGTAAATTTCCAGTACATTCTGACATAGGCCATCCTACGATCCATAAACCTGAGGAAGAGCAAAAAATTGTGGACTGGGCCAAATACGTGCACGGTAAAAAATCTTGGAGTAAATTCCAATCAAAACTGGATTACGCTGGACCTATATGTAATCCAATGGAAAATTCTAATCCAATAATATGGATTGGAAATTCTTATAAATTTATTTTTGGTTTATTTCAGTATTAAAGTCTAAAATTTTGATTAAATTGTAGACATTAATGTTAAAAGTATTTAAGTTCAATACATAATAAAAAACTGTTCAAATATGACTGCAAAAAAGGCTAACATATTTTCAAAAATTCGCATGTATTAAATTCCAATCCAAAATATGTATTAAGATTTCGTCAATATAATTTTTGGATTGAAAAATACTCCAGGATTTTTTGCCTTGTGGGGTCCAAATACGTTGGGTCAATAATAGAAGCGCTGACAGTCAATATTAGGACGAATTTTTTCTTGTTAGGTCAATAATAAATACATTCGAGACTATTATTTAAAAATTAACTAAACTAAAGTTAAAAAGTAATTTTTGAAACAATCAAATTATCTTTCCTATATTTAATTGTCCAATGTTCACACTATAACCATTGTTGAAAACTTTCACATGAAACTTAGTATCAATTTTTAACGTCAAACTCAAAATTGTGATTGATAGGTCAATATAATAGCCCTTTACCTTAATTCATTTTTGTGTGTGATGACGGGATCTTGGCGTTACAAACGGTAAGGCAAATCTAATATACCCTTTGGTTTCACCATACGGGTATAAAAAGCAGGTGTCTGTCTCGTAGAGACGGCCAGAAGACGTGGACTATCGCCAATAGATATTTAAGTAAGAAATTTTAGTGAAAAGGAAATTAAGGAAACAAATTTTTATTTAAAACAGAACAAAAGCTATAATTGCCAATCTGGCAATTATTGAAAACCCGTATGGTGATTTAAGTATCAAAATTCCACTTTGAAGTCAAGCTTTTCAATAAGATTTTTTTTAATGTAGAAATAACTTTTGTTCTTGCACTTTTTTTGATAAGATGCACCGTTTTTGAGATATTCGGTTTCACCATACAAGTATAATAATTTTATTTATAATTGGTTTATGATAAGCGCAGTATGAAATAAATATCATACATACAGTGTTCAAAACGCTCCCATTTCTAGTCTTTCGTTCTGCCCCAAAGAAAAAGAACGAAATTATGGTTTTTACGTTCTTGCTCTTGTTTCTACGTTCTTTGAGAACAGAACTTTAATGCTGGGAGCGAAATATCGCTCTCTTACTAATGAAATACATACTAATATATGTATGTGCATCATACCCAACAGCCATCGCTCGAAGCTTTCATAGCCTTATCGACCATTGTGTTCAGTTACAGAGCTTGGAGGAGTATTCAGGCGGCGGGAGGCAAAGACCAAACTTGTCTGTGTTTAGGTCTCATGAGCAGAAAAGTTATAAATTCGAATCGAATTATTTGACCCTGAGTGGGATTTGAACCACTGCTCATTGGATTACGAGGCAAGCACTAATGGCGTTTTCGACTGGCATGCTGTTTTTCTCTGAAGTTGTTCTAAAGTTGCTCACTCTGAGAACTTGTGTTCGACTGAGATTTTTTGATCGCTCAAAAAAGAGTTACGTGTTCGAGAGACGAAAGTACTACGTACGCGAGCACTAAAAGAGCAATTTTGTGATCTGCCTAAAATAGTCAGATTTGAGTTGCTCTTTTGAGGTTAAGGCTAACAAAATCGTGTCAAATTGAAAATGGAAAATATTCTTGTGTTTGATTTCTTGGATTCTTCTTCATCTAGTGAAGAAGAATTTCATTTGGATACACATATATATTAGGACAGTGCCCAGTTAAGGGGAAAATCCCAAAATTAGATACTTTCGTGTCATTAATTGACGCGTATGATGATATCGAAAAATAATTTCCAAGAATATTCTTGCCCGTGAGCCATAAAATGTCAATTTTTATTTGTTTTTGTTTTATGGTTCTTCTTGTTCTTTGAGAAATGCTCGACTCGCAAGTAGAGGTGCTCGAGATCTGCTCGAAAATACCTGGCTCTAAACTGTGGTAGAGCCTGCTCTGAATCTGCCAGTCGAAAACGCCATAAGTTAACTGAACCATGAGCCATCCACGTCTGTAGTTAGAAAGGGTCAAGCAATGTCCACAGCGATACATTAGAATGATATTTCTACGTTATACCGCCTCATATTTGCCCTGGGTTTATTTCGTGGGTCGTTACTCGCAACATACGTGTTACACGGCCGATGGCAGTTTCGAACCGATCCATGAGGTCTGGCCGTCGAAAAAAGGCATTTTAGTTTATATCATTGGACCCCGCATTTTGACAGAATTTACGTCCTTTTTCGAATTCCCAATTCTTGTTTAACCTCTTCTTTCATTTTTTTCCTAATTGCACTGCGACTTTTGTAGGTCAGTTTCAAGCTCTGTTTTAGTCTGCTTTAATGATGTTTCCAAATCGTTTTTCAATGGTGCTTGTGATTGCTGCATCGTGTTTCCTAGCTTTTTTTTGCTATTGGTGCATCGAGTTTTATACACTTTTTTGCGATTGTTGAACCGTTGGCTTCGTTGCGACTTTTATGGCCTTAATATCGATTGCAACTCCGTTCGCTTGAATTACTTCTCTGAGCCTTTAAACAAGTTCACTTTTATTTCCCGAACTCTTTACCTTACGCTTCACTAATTTCCTTTTTAGCTAACTTACGGTTAATTCATTAATTTTTTTTGCACCATCGTTTTTGGTTTGGATACTTGCAAAATATAACACAAGCTAATTAAGAAATAAGTTTTTTATTTCAGTTTTTTAAACAGTCACAAACCTAACTGTAAGCTCTCTATTTCAACAATTCAATGTTAGATCTTAATTCAATAATTCGCAATTTATAACACTTTACAACACAAAATCGTTATATTCCATTAACACTTCTTGCTACACTATCACTAAAATCATTTTCTCAATAGAGATGCTCTAGTCAAACCGATCGCTTTGGATTCAAAATTCAGAATGAATGCTGGTTGACTTTGGGACACTCTTTATACGGGTGTCTGGTGGCACTAAAAAGTTGTGAAAATTTCTCGATCCTTTCAGAAGATGGTCGTGGCCTTCGCGATTTGTTTGGAAGGTACTAGTGGGTCGCCATTTCATCTGATAACTCGGGTTGCCGTTTTGTTGGAATTGTGTTTTATAACGATGCTACCGTTTCACAAAAACATAGTATAATATTTTTTATACCCGTATGGTATGTATACCAAAGGGTATACTAACTTTGCCTTACCGTTTTTTAACGCCAAGATCCCGTCATCACACAAAAATGAATTACACCAATGTGTTTAGAATGATAAAAAAAGTTGAATTTAGCATGTCCGGCCGTCTGCCCGTCTGTCTGTCCGTCCGTCCGTCAGAGACTTGAAATTTTGCACAGATCCGTTTTTTGTAAAATGCGAGGCTAAGTTAACGGCAAAAATGGACCATTAGGGGGGGTACCCCCGATACGAACGAAAACGTTTTTTGTAAATATCGCAAAAACGGTGCATCTCATCAAAAAAGTCCAAGAACAAAAGTTATTTAGGCTATGATTCTACATAAAACTTCCATACATCAAAATCCGATTGGAATAAATTTTAAAAAATCTTATTGGAAAGTTTGACTTCAAAGTGGAATTTTGGTACAACTGTTCGAATTTTGATACGAATATCACCATACGGGTTTTCAATAATTGCTAGATTGGCAATTATAGCTTTTGTTATGTTTTTATATTTTTTATGACCTGTAAGCCAAAAAATTCCAATAGAGTTCAATCAAAAATAATAATTCAAACACCGAGTAGTTTTGTAGATCTATTCTACATATATTTTTTTAATAGAACATATATTTTTTAAACTTTGTATTTTTATGTATGTTGAATCAATGAAAGTGGACATAATAATAAAAAAATAAGAATACTATTTTTTAACTTGAATACAAAAACTCACTTGATTTTTTAATAACAAAATTGTAAGTGTCCATATGAAAATTTGGTGTCATTTTTATACCCGTATTGTGAAACCAAAGGGAATGTTAACTTTGCTTTACCGTTTGTAACGCCAAGATCCCGTCATCACACACAAAAATGAATTACACCAGTGTGTTTAGAATGATAAAAAAAATTGAATTTTGCATGTCCGTCCGTCTGTCCGTCGGTCTGTCTGTCTGTCCGTCCGTCCGTCCGTATGTGGCGCGGATTGCGGGCGCACGGATTGAGCTAGAGACTTGAAATTTTGCGTGGATCCGTTTTTCGTAAAATACGAGGCTAAGTTCGTTAACGGACAAGAATGGACCTTTAGGATTGGCAATTATAGCTTTTGTTATGTTTATGTCTGTGAACGGCAAAGAAATAAACAAATTTTAATTTCTTAAACATAAAGAAAATTCTAAGTAAACCTTATGTTCTTTTTAGACGAGGTTGAATTTAAAGTATTTATGAATAATCCTTTTAGGTTATACGGCCGTAATTATGTATTTTATGTTTTTTCTGGGCTTAGCGGCCTAAATATTTTGTAGTTTGGTCCAAAAAATTAAAAAAAACATAATATGTTCTTGAATATTTTTGTTCTTTATTATTTACTCCGACGTTTTGACATCAATATCTATGTCATCATCAAGGAGTTTGTTCATATAACTACAATCAAAAAGTCACTTTTTAAAATTTGTGTATGCACAAAAATATTTAGACTTACATGACTATGTTTGAAAACAGTGATAAATGTCTGGATACATTAAAAACGGATTACACAAAAATTAAATAAATAAAGTCACAAAACGAGGAAAGAAAGAGAAACACAAATTGTTTTATACTTCATATTTGATAAGCTGTGCTTCGTCTTATCAGAATTGATAGCGGTAACAATGATGCGTCAGCTGATTTTTGAAAAATTGTGATAAAATACACAAACAATTTGAATATGTGTTAGTATGTACGTAATATTCACCTCTATTCTTGAATACGGCGTTACGTTTATTTGCTCGATTAGTGTTCGATCGTGAGCAATCGGTATTCTTGAATACGCAGTATCTATCAACGTTCGATTTGGAATAACGCATTGCAACGCATTCGATTTTTGTTATTCTTGAATACGCCGGGAACACTTTTTTGAGGTTAAATCACTCACTTCAAATTTCTGGCGTTTCATTGACGTTTGAATTCGGTGTTTACAAAAATATAAGGTAAATATATTGTATGTTTAAATGAAAGATTTTAACAGTGATTTTGTTAAGAAAAACAAAGCTTTTTTTTGCCTTTACAAATAATAAGTTGTAAATTTATTATTGCCGAAAATATAGTAAACTTTAAATTACTAAGTTACAAATTGAATGATCGAATATTGCGATCAGCGAAAGGAAGCAAAGCGAACCGACACTTGTTCGCGTTACTTGCACAACGATAAGACTATTTTCTATGACTAAGTGTTGCCACAACTTGACTTCAAGGAAAGTGCTGTCAGTCGACGAAAACATTCCTCCTCGCTCCATTCGAATTCCCAACAAACTCCCCCCCTTGAAGCAACCGCCTTCAATACTGCAACTCCTCATCTATCGGCAGCTTACAAATGTTGTGAATGGCGCGCATAAATGTGGCATTCTGGGTTTTGAGGGTAACGACCCTGATGCTGTTGTCCGGTCCTGGGTGGACCTTCTCGACTCTCGCCAATGGCCACTTCAAAGGAGGTGTGTTGAAGTCCTTAATGAGTACAAGGGTGCCCTCGTTGATGTTTTGTTGGACACTTCTCCATTTCGACCGTTGCTGTAAAGAGTGCAAGTAATCCTTGCTCCATCTGGTCCAAAAAAGTTGATGTGCCTGACTTAGTCGCTGATATCTTGACAACCTGCTGATGTTTATTTCCCTTAAGTCGGGCTCGATTATTGCTGTCAATGGACCGCCGACGAGTAAATGGCCCGGTGTCAAGGCCTGATAATCAAGGCAATGGGCGCGAATTCATAATTGCTTCGGCTTGGCAAGCGAGCGTCTGAAGTTCATCGTAAGTGAATGAAGCATTGCCCACCGTCCTGCGAATATGACCCTTGGCCGACTTAACCGCGGCCTCCCACAGGCCGCCAAAGTGAGGTGAACGTGGTGGAATCGTCTTCCACGAAATATTTTCAATTGCGCAAAAATGTTGCACCTCATCCTGATGTTGTTGGGCCTGGAACAATCTTGACAATTCCCTTAGTTCTGACTTGGCGCCGACAAAATTTGTGGCGTTGTCGCTGTAAATCGTCATGATTTTGCCCCGCCTTGCCATGAAGCGTTTTAGAGCGGCTAAGAAGGCTTCGGTTGACAAGTCATGGACCAGCTCCAAGTGAACGGCCTTTGACTTGAAGCACACGAACACGGCTATGTAGATCTTGTCCGGTCGTCTCCCTCTTATGCGATGGTGATGCTCAATTAAAGCGTCCGTAAAAGGATGATTTGCAGGCAGCAACCATTGATGTTTTGCGTCGAATGGCAACTCGGAATGCCTTAATCGGCCCCCGACGCGTATGATGCCGTCCTCATCCAGAAATGGGGCCAGATTACGAATCCCGCTGGAACGGTGCACGTTGTCGCCTGCCTTCAATTTACTCCATTCGTCCTTGAAGTGGATATGCTGGATGTTGAAAATGATTCGAGTTTCAGCTCTGGTTCGTTCAGATGGCGAAAGCGGCCCACCTAAACGTTCAGCTCGATGCTTGCCCATTTGTTTGCAGTTATGCGCAAAACGAAGAACATATGCCACTACGGATATCAATCGGAAATAAGTGTTCGCGTATTTACAACCGGCAACGATGTCAGCTGTAAGTGTAGCAACCATAACGAATGTCTGTTTACGATACTCGGATGAGTCTTCCTCAATCAGTTCAACGTCTGCGGAAGGCCAGCAGCTAATGTCTCGATGTAGAAATTCCGGACCAATGAACCATCGAGACTCGACAAGTTGTGAAGTGCTGGCTCCCCTGGAAAGGATATCCGCCGGGTTGTCGTGCGACGGCACGTATCGCCACGAACAGTCCTCGGTTAGAGTTTGTATTTTGGAGACCCTGTTGGCCACGAAGGTCCCAAATCGATATGAAGGTGATGAAATCCAGGACAAACCCGTAGTAGAATCAGTCCAGCAGTGCGTCGTACAGACCTCAAGCAGCGAACACTTGCGAATTCGCCTAAGTAGCTCTGAAGCAAGCAAGGCGCCACACAGCTCCAGTCGTGTAACCGTGGTTGCCTTTAGGGGGGCGACCCTGGATTTTGCGCACAGGAGCTGTACGCTAACGTTCCCTAGTGCATCCTCACATCTTAGATATGCGCAACCACCGTAAGCCTTGGTGCTGGCGTCTGAGAATATATGAAGAGTTAGCTTGGAATTAATGGAACAAATATACCTGGGCAGTCTGATACTGTTGATGTTGCATAAGTCTTGTTGGAACTGTGCCCACTGGGTCTGAAACTCGAGCGGCAACGATTCATCCCAATGAAGCTTTAGCTTCCACAAGTGCTGCAACAGGATCTTTGCTGACACGATAATTGGGTTTAGCAGCCCAGATGGATCAAATAGTTGTGCCGTTTCGGACAGCACTGTCCTTTTCGTAGCACTTCTCGTTGGTCTGCTGGCGCTGTAGCGAAAGCAAAGTTCATCCACTGAAGGATCCCACAGTAAACCCAGGGACTTTATCAAACTGCTGTCGTTGTAAAAATGAAGCTTCTCCCGTTGGTCTGCCGGTATGCCTTCCATAATTTCCGGGTGGTTACTGTACCACTTCCGTAGGGGAAAACTTCCCTTAAGCAACACGGTCGTGACTTCCGATTTTATAGCGGACAACTCCCGAAGCGTAGGTGCGCCTGTCATAAGGTTGTCCATATAAAAGTCTCGTTGGATGATCTTAGCCCCGATTGGGTAAGCATCCGCGTTTTCTTTGGCCACTTGATTCACGCAACGCGTCGCAAGAAACGAACTGGCCGACATGCCATATGTAACCGTCGATAACTGGTAAACATGAATGTCTTCTTGCGCGTTGTCATGCCATACAATGTTTTGAAATTTGCGATCACGATTGTCAATGTCGATCTGACGGAACATCTTTACGATGTCCGCCATTAGAACATACCGATGTTCTCGAAAACGAAACACAATATCAAATAAATCGTCTTGGGTTTTTGGGCCCACCATTAGAATGTCATTAAGAGAGCAACCGGACGAAGTTGCACACGAACCATCAAACACTACGCGAATCCTTGAGGTACTGCTGTCGGATCGCAGTACGCAGTGATGAGGTAAAAAGTTCAAATTTGTTTTATTGTTTTTACCATCGAGCGGAACCGTGAAGACTTAAGATAGTGGAACTACCCTCATGTGGCCCATTTGTTCATACTCCCGCAGAAACTCGCGATATTGCTCGTTTAGGGGAGGAGAGTGCGATAGCCTCCGTTCAATGTTCATGAGCCTTTTACGCGCGATATCAAAAGATTCACCTAAGAGTTCTGCCGATTTACGAAACGGCAACCGCACGACGAATCTGCCCGAAACCGAACGCGAATGGGTCTCCTTAAAATGAGTTTCACTGCAATGTGCTCCGGTGACTGCGCCACAGCAGATGAGATATCCTCAATCCACAGACTGTCCAGCCCAGGAGTGTCTTCTGCAAGATAAGCGACTGTTCTGCGAGCTTGACTTGCCCGATGGCGAGTAACGAGTAAAACAAATTGGCCCCAATCAAAATGTAAACCCGACGCGGCTGTGCGAAGTGTGGATCTGCCAATTTTAGATTATCTGGGATATTGATCAATGCTGTGTTCACCGCTCGGTTGGGCTGAACATCCGATATGTTTGGCAATATTACCACATCGATTTCGGCTGAAAAGTCACTAATTCGAGATTTAATCCTGATTTTTGATCTATACCTGGCTGTCGTATTTGTTTCTCCGATGCCACCAATGCCTTGATGACAGTCCGCTCGACGGAGCCTTAACCGCTGTGCCAACTTCATGGTTACGAAGTTCATTTGTGACCCGGAGTCCAAAAGAGCTCGATACGGGACCTTCTCACCACTCGAGGAAAACACGTCCACTATGGCAGTGGCCAAAAAAGTATGCGACTGGTCGTCATCGGAAGCCTCACTGGCATGCAAGGATGGAACGGCAACGAGGGAGTTCGAAGTCGATGGCGTCTGTGGAACTATTGCGGGTCTGTCCGGTTGTGCAGCGTCATCCGTTGGCGCCTCCGTGGCGTTCGCCTGAGTGGTGCGTTCTTCGATATGTAGCAATGTGTGGTGATTTTTGTGACACTTGCGGCACCTGGTTGAAGTACATTTGCGAACTACGTGCCCCGGCCTCAAACAATTCAAACAGAGTCCCAGGCGTTTGACTTTATTAAATCGTTCCCCCCACCGCCATTTGCTTAAAACTCTGACATGCAGATTTGCCATGATCGGCACCCGAACAGATCGGACACCCCGAACTTTGACTGGCCGACACTAACGATGATTGTGCATTCACCCTTGCCCTGCCTTGGTTGGCTTTCGATGCTGGCTTGCTCGATGACTCCACGCTTTCGAGAGTTCGACAACGCCTTTCAAGAAACTTTGAAAACTCGTCCCATGATGGCAATTCCTGATTGATCCGGCCTTCCTCCCATTTGGTGCGCGATTCGATGTCCAATTTTGATGATGCCAGGGAAATCCGCCAATTGTTCCTTAGAACCCAAACTTAAAAGTGCGCGAATGTGTGCATTCATGGAGTCGTTTAGCCCTCTCAGGTGCTCCAACGATCCCCCTGCTATCTTTTGCGACTCGAAAATGCCCTCAATATGTTGCCTGAACAAGTAGGATTTGTTTTCGTATCTGTCCCTGAGCAGCTGCAAAGCCAGAGGATAATTTCCGGATGTGATCTCCAGAGACTTAATGACTGACGCCGCAGGTCCGAAAAGGCATGATTTTAGATGCTGAAACTTCTCAGTGGCCGAAAGGAAAGTCTTTTTGTCTACCATTAGCGAAAACAATCCAAAAAACTCAAGCCACTCGGTTGGCCTTCAGGAAAACTGTGGAAGCTTCACAATTGGCAAATTTGATAAGCACCTGGGATGCGAAGCGACGATCGAACCGGACGCCGCTTGTTGGGACTGCGAAGCACCATTTCGAGAGGCCGCTGCCTCTATAAGACTTAAATATTTGATTTTTAACTCCATGAAAGCCCCCTCGAAGTTTTCTCTCTTGTTGCTGACCAATTCATCGGGATCTAGCAGCTCCAAAGTTGACTGAATGTGGTCAAAGTCGACGAAACATTGTTCGAGCAGGCTCAATCTTGTTTGACGCTCGACGGTGGAGGCGCCCGTTTGCCCCTCCAGCCATGTTTCGCTTCAATTGTTTTTCCAACACTTCCCGGCGAGTGTTCTTTTCACGAATGGATTTTTTCATGGTTATTTATGCTTGTAAACCCAATGAAAATGCGATACGAAACGATAAGTTGTGTGAATTCGATTCAATAATGGAATCGATGCGAAACGATCAATTGCGTGAATTCGATTCAATAATGGAATGGATGACGAAAAGTTCGAGAACCTTCTGCTAGCGAGAAGGCGATACGACGACAAATGAAAAGTACTTGTGCGAGAACGAGACGAAAGTTTTCATGCACAAACGAAACGAAAATTCGAGAACTTTACCGGCACAATCCGGCTCGAAGGACCATTTTGTTAAGAAAAACAAAGCTTTTTTTGCCTTTACAAATAATAAGTTGTAAATTTATTATTGCCGAAAATATAGTAAACTTTAAATTACTAAGTTACAAATTGAATGATCGATCAGCGAAAGGAAGCAAAACGAACCGACACTTGTTCGCGTTACTTGCACAACGATAAGACTAAGTGTTGCCACAAGTTGACTTCAAGGAAAGTGCTGTCAGTCGACGAAAACATTCCTCCTCGCTCCATTCGAATTCCCAACAGATTTCTTAAAATAGGAATGCAAAGAAAAACACACTAGAAGCAATGACCAGTTCGTATTTTTAATTTCAAAAATGAAAAACAATCTGGACATTGCCAAGGGAAGTCGCCGATAGAGGTGAATTTTTTGTGGGACCCCATTAGACAGGTCATCTTTTATAACATTCAAAACATATTTGAAAGCAGCCTTCTTCAACAGAAAATCTTTTTTGAATCTACAAAATTGAAAATAAAAATCTATCAGATTCCCAGTATTTGTATGCACTTACGCTTCATCGGTTAAGCTCATCAAATCTGAAGTGTCTTAGAAAATTTCTTTGCTGGCGTAACGAATTCAACTCCTCTTGCCTCAATAAATGATACATCAGCAGAAAATCCATGGCTACTGAAACAAATCACTTCAAACACTTCACTTTTATTCAAAATTAAGAACAAACAATCAAATCAGCTGATGTTTGACAGCGCGTTGCCATGCGATATTTTATGTACCAAACGCGAAGCACCCGCCGTATTCCAGAATACAAATTGCGTAGCGAATCGAATCGAACGCGTTACGTTTTTGTTCCTAACGCCGTTTTCAAGAATAAAGGTGATTGTCTCGATCGTTTCGTCAAGTTTTCGTTACTTGTTTCAGTCCTTATCCTTTTTCGATTTTTCTTCTCTTTCTCACTGTCTAGCATTGCACAATACGTAGAGTTGATGCAGTCTGTGTCTCTTATTGAAGTGAAAACTTCTTTAGCGCTGTTGTGAGTGATTTCAAACTCGATGTAACGAAAAAAGCGACAGTAAAAAGAGATCTATAGGATTTAGTCTGCGAGAAAATGAGATAGAATATAGATATACAGTGTTTCCTTTTATCTTCGTCTCCTCTTTGTGCGGGTTTCGTTTTTGTGAATATTTTTAATCATTTCAATAAAACATTTTCCAAGTATGCCGAAAACTGTCGTGAATATCGGCAGAAAAAAAAGGTCTTTCTAATTCTTACCGAGACGTGGATGAATAATGAAATTATTTTTGACATTTCAAATTTTGATATTGTTGTTCAATATAAAAGAAAACATACGAGGGCAGGCGGAGTTGCAATATACCATAATATAAATTACGGAGCCCGTGTTGTTAGAATCATTGTCTGTTCAGCTTTCTAAAGTGGGAGAAATATGTGCTTGTGAAAACAGATTGGACCATAATAAATCAGTTATAGTTGTGGCAATTTACATTTTTCCCAACGAAGCAATAAATACAATTATTGAATTCATCCACGATAATTTGCTAAAGTACACACCAGAAATATCGCGGATTCTAGCTTACTTAAAAAAGCTTACGATAAAATTCCGATGATTTTAAATGGGGATTTTAATGTGAATTTTGCATTGGATACAGCGCTCCCTTTGATTGAGTTCCTCAACACCAAATTAAATTTAAAAATGTGCTCCAGTCGCACTGAATCGACAACAAGATCGAAAACAGTAATTGACACTGTATTTCAAAGATACATATATTGATCAAACGCAAACCAAAGCATTCATTTCATACTTTGATATAATTTTGACTGACACTCGAATACTAGAATGTGATAAATTGTGTGAACTTTGAAAAACAATTTTTCGAAATTGTTCGGGAATATATGGTCGAATTACGTTAGTAAAGTTATCGCACTAAATAAATTTATTAGAACCAATTATTGGAAATTTTGTTAAATGAAGTGATGAATTGTTTTCTAAAAGATCTTTAAGTTTTTCATCATCAGTTTTAGAATTTGCAATTTGGACATAATTGATTGATTCGGAAATATTAATCGAATCCACTTTTGATAATGAATCAGCGACGACATGTTTTCCTGAGACGTGTTGGATATCTGTCGTAAACTGGCTAATATCACGGTGTGTCAACTTAGAACAAAAAGTAAATTTCATTTTTAGTTCCGATTTCAAACACGGTGCGCTGTTGTTGCATGCGTTTTTCGTTTTTCAAACATGATGGCGCGCGTGTGGCATGTTTTCTCCGACTTGACCATGATTTGAGGTTAGTTTTTTTTTTCTTCATTTTGGGGCACATATTAATTCCGGTAATTTTTCAAGTATCCTTAAAACACCGGTATTTTAGGAAGAATCAGAGAACGATTCGTTTGAGTGGGTAGAATTGAAGCAGTTGTACCTTGAAACCTGTTGTGAGCCATCAGTTTCGCCCCTGAGACTTCGCTGTCGGTTTTGCCCAAAGTTGTGCCATTCTGTGCGGTTGGGGCGCATCACTGCTTAAGAATTTTCCACAGTGACTTACTGCTGAAAGGTATCTCCATTTATTTGCAATTTTTGAGAAAATTTCATGGTGTATTTCTAGGTCACACAAACTACATTAACGATGTTTCTTGGGAGCCCGAGGGAGAATATTTAGCTTTAGTCAGTGAGGACCACACCTGCATACTTTTGCAGTCAGAGACGTGATTATTTAGGATCTGAGGAAGTCGAGGTAATGATCTCGGGATAGTCTTACTTTGCTACAATAAATTCTAATTCCTCTTCCAGTCGTTCGAGACACTCGAGCATTCCATGAAGACGGAGGCAAAGTTGCCTCAAAATCAAGCCCCACTTAAGCTTTATGGTGGGCTTTGCTGGCACTATCGCCTTCCCTATATCGTAGCTGCGTTTGATTGTAAACTGCTTTTGGGACGGCTCTGGAGCTCTAGCGCTTGGCTCGACACATTTGGCTTGTCCCTCGTCTTCACTGCCACTGCAGTAATGTGATATTTATTTAAAAATAACAAAACAAAATGTGATATCTATTTAAAGATATATTGAAATTTAAAATAAAAAAACATTTAAAAGATATTGGTTTTGTTTTTTCAAATTTTTATTGGATTTTCTAGCGAGAAAAATGTATCAAGGGCACAAACCAAGTTTAGCACAGGCGAGAACTACCCAATACTCAAACCAAAATAGTTCCGATTTCAAACACGGTGCGCTGCAGTCAATAAGCCAAAGTTGGGCGTCTATTATAATATATATTGTCTATGGCTAATATAGTCAAGATGTCGAACTTGCCGTGGGGAAGTTTTTTCTAAATTTTGGTTTAAAGCAAAAGTCAAAGGTTTGTGATCCGTGAATAAAGTAAATTCACGACCTTCTAAAATAAATTTGAAATGTTTAATGGAAATGTACGCTGCTAGAAGTTCTCTATCATAAGTACTATAACGCTGTTGTGCTGAATTTAATTTAACGGAAAAGAAACCTAATGGACACCAAATATTATCAAACAGTTGTTGAATAACTGGTCCTATAGACTTATCAGATGCCTCGACCATTAAAGATAATTTAGAAGATGCTGAAGGATGAACTAAAAGAGTAGCAGCGCAAAGTTTGTTTTTACACGATTCAAAAGAACGAATAGCATCATTAGTCCAATTAATTTTTCTCTGATCGTTTTTCTTACTACCTTTAAGGAATTTATTCAAATGTAATTGGTCTTCAGCAGCATTAGGGATGAATCTATATATATATAAATGAATCGTGGTCAGTACGACTATCCATAACTCGGCTGAATATAATCTGATTTGCATGGAGAATTTCTTTGTTGGATTCGTATTGAACCAGGCAAAAACACTACGGAGCCGTTGGCGTTGTATTTGTTTCTCGCTGTCAACTTTCCAATAAAATTACCCTCGACTATGCCACCGCAACACTGGTCCTTCCAATACGAATTTTCATAACGACTGCTCTCGGAACAGTCGATAAACACTAATGTTTGAGTTTCGTCCACTTAAGAATGTTGTTTAATTGTTGTCGCGTTGGCAAAAACGAAATAAAATGTTGAATGCGTCCCTTAATTGTCTAAACATTACTCGCATTTCCCTTTTCCTTAAAAAACGAAATTAAATTCGCCTTTACCTTGTGACAGCGAAATGAAAATTACTCTTGCTTGCGGAGGCCAACAGCGGAAACCGGTTGTAGTGCGGAAAAAGGAAGGGAACACATGTTGGCAGCAAGAAATCGCAATAAAATTGAATTGAATCGAAATTGCTGAAAGCAAAAAAAAATCTTTTGTATTTAACCTCAACCATTTGTGTTTATTTCTGTGACATTTTTTTGTTGTGATTGTTAAAACTTTTTCCAAAAAACGTAAAACCTTTTCATTTGGCTAATCCGGGGAAATTCTAAAACGATTTTCGAAGACTTTTCTATTTTGTTTTTCAAATGAAAAGTGTGCGGAAATCCATCTAGAATTGCATTAAAAAACTGCCGGCTGGCCGCCCGATTTATATAAATACTTTTCATAGCTACATATTACACTTTTTCGAAAGAAAATTGTTATTTGTTTACTTTTCAAAATATGTCGAATTTAAAACAAATTTTAAATTTGCCGCTACTGTCAAGATTGTATTTAAATTTTCGCCGCCAGAGGGAAAATTAACCACCTGTGCAAAATAATACCCTTAGCGATCTTTCCAGATCGTTATTTATCGAATTTGCCAAGAATCATACTACTGGACTTGCATCAACACAAATTTCCTTTATTCATCCACTGCTTTTGTGCGATTTGATAGTTTAAATTATTCATTTTGTGGAGAAATAATTTAAATAAGTTATTTTATCACCGACCAATTCGTTTATTTAAAAAAATCTATGTGTATGGGTGAGGGAGGTAGGAGTGGTCCAACTTACGTTGTATAAAATCATATTCTAAACACATTTCGTCTTTATAAACTTTTCGATACAATGCACCGTTTTAGAGAAAATAAGAAAATAAGAAAAACAAGAAAAAAGTATTCAATTTGTATTGGGGAGGGGAAAGAGGTAGTCTAACTGAATTTTGATGTATAGACAAGTTATATAAAATCATATTCAAAAGACATTTTAGCTTTATAAATTTTTCATTGCGATTCACCGTTTTCGAGAAAATTGCGAAAAAAGTTTCATTTATATAGAGAAGGAAATGGTCCGATTTTGCCAGCTCAAGAACTTAGCATTGCCATTTACGAGAAATGCAACTGTAAATATTTCAAATCAAAATCTAGCTCAATAATTCCTAAAGTTATGATATTCACGGATATATAGACGGGCAGACGCCAGAGAGACAGACGGGCAGACATACTGTCGGACATGCCAAAATCAAAATCTTTTGTCATCCCAAACACCCTGGTGTAGTTCATTTTTGTGTCCAGCGATTCGTTTGATACGTTACAACTAAATCTAATATACTTCAATATGATTCTCATATAGTGTGGAGGTTCCCAATCTGGAGTGCAGGAACAAACTTATTGGGGTGCGAGAGCGTTTTTTTTTATTTGTGAGATAGAATTATAAATTTGTTTGATTTGTGAGATGGAGTAACGTATAAACTCAAGAACTACTGCATCAACATAGACTATGTATCATGACCACGGTTTATAGTTAGGTGTGGTTGCGGTATCAGCTCCCCTTTCACCCCCTCGCCTGTTATCTTCTGAACCACTGAAGGGATTTGAATACGGTTTTCAGTGTTGGGGATATACAGGGTGGGCCAGAATAGACGCGGGGGTTTGAATTCTTTATACATTTTTTTATTTTAGCGAAACCTATAATTTTTACATGTAGTTGATTGATGGGGAATATTTTTGGTCTTAACATGGAAAATTATATCCCGCAAGTGGTGGCCATTTTCTGCTTCGCAAATCCGTGCTCTTTCCAAGACATTTTCCATAACCTTTCGTGTTATGGCCTCGATTTCACTGCGAATGTTGGTTTTCAATTGGCTGATCGTTGTTGGCTTGTTGACGTACACCTTTGCTTTCAAATATCCCCAAAGGAAACAATCTGGAGCCGTTAGATCAGGTGAACGCGGAGGCCAATTGAAATCGCTTCTTTTCGAAATAATGCGTCCGCCAAACATGTCCCGTAAAAGAGCCATTCGTTGTTCTATTGTGTACAGGTCCATTTTAAATTGCCCAAGTCTTCTTAACAAAATGCTGAAACAAAATTAAAAAAATAAAAATAAAAAAAAAGTTATATAGACTTCAAACCCCTGCGTCTATTCTGGCCCACCCTGTATATATATATATATATATGTAAAAATATATTCGGGCGCCCGAATTTGTAAAAATAATATTCCTTACGACAAAATGTTTACGATAAATTGTCTTACGATAAATTGTCTTGCGATAAATTGTTCTTACGATCAATTGTTCTTACGATAAATTGTTTTACGATAAATTGTTCACGATAAATTGTTTTACGATATATTGTTCACGATAAATTGTCCGCGAATCATTTATGGTGTGTTCGACAGGCTAATCGGTCCAAATTTGGCTTTAAGAGGTGTTAAATAAAAAGCATCAATTTTTCTTTTTTTTCTAAACTGTTCAACGTTTTGGTCACGATGGTGACCATCTTCAGGAGCCTTATGTCTAAGTACAATAAAAATCACAAAGTGTGAAAACTATAATGTTTGTTATTACTTTAATCTAATGGTACTTACAAATTATTTATTGAAAAATTGCTTGTCGTGTTTATGCTATTGCTGGTGTCAAAAGTCTTGAACACTTTTGTTCGTAGGTCAATAAAAATAAAAATAAAAACATTAAGAACGTTGTAAACTTAAACCAAAACATAACAAACGCTATAATTGCCAATCTGGCAATTATTGAAAACCCGTATTGATGATATGGCATTTTTCGAAGTTTAATTGAACAGCGAACAGTTGTATTAAAATTCCACTTTAAAGTAGAATTTTCTAATAAAAGTTGTTGTAGTTGGATTTTTTAAATTACTAAAAAATATGAGAGATTTTTTAATTACTCTGTGTTATGTTTGTTTTATTACTCTATTCTTCATATTTGTGTATATTTTATAATAACTAAAATTAATTATTCACAATATACATTAGATTGCCCACAAGATATATGAAATGTGCAAAGTTGTAATTTTTGTTGCTCCCCGTCCATTTTCGTTTAAGTTTAGGTCAAAAAAATAAGATTTAAAAAAAAAGTAGGAATCTGTAGTGGAAAAAACCCAGCCGGTTTTTCATTGAAGTTTCAAAAATAGAATTTAAAATGGTGAATCGCTTTAACTGTCCGTAACTCCTATAATATTTAATTTTTCGTTGATGGTCTAAAGACAACTTTTGTAGAGGATAACTAGACGAACATCTAATTCTCACGAAGTTTTGACCTACGGTTGAAATTTAATGCTTTTTTGGTCCCAAAACAGCAATTTTTTAAGAACATTTTCATGAATTATTTTCTTTAAATGTATTTTTTGCACTTTCTAAAGGGTGGAAAATTTCTTCTGGAAAGCCTTAAAAAATTAAGCCGATCTAAAGTTATATGACATACATACAGACCGACAAACAGACAGATTTATGGACATCCTAAATTTTTTGTCTGAAACGGATTTTGTACTGGTCAGATTTTTCCTAAGTATTCAAAAGTAGAATTTTTTTAAATTTTTTTTTATCGGAAACGATATTTTTATTTTTTATAAAACATTTTTAAAATACAAAATTTAATGGAATTTTTTTTTTGATTTTTTTCTTGAAATTGTTCATAATTTTTTGTTAAACATTCAATGAATTTTTGCTTTCGAATAGCTTTGCATTGATATTTGTTTATAATGCTGTTCCATCGCATGCAGAATATACTGTTTTTGTTGCTCCTGGTGCGTTAGAACAGTATTATATCGAGTCATCAAAGCTACTCCACGCTCTGCTATATCATAGAGAATCTAGCTATTTGATTTCTTAGCGTATTATGGGGGATTATACTTCCATTGTATATACATCAATGATTCCAGTTTTTATTTTTTTTATTAGTTGTGGTTAACACTAGATTGCCCAAGCAAGTCATTTTGACTGCCTTTTGATTTCAATCAGAAAAACAATTATGTATATAATGACACAATTTGTTAGAATTTTGTGACTTTTTGTACAACATATAAATGACTTTACTAATAATTGTAGTTACCTTCCCCCCTCCTTCATTTCCGGTATATATATATGTGTTATACCTATATTGCCAAAAGCAGTCATTTTGACTGCTTGACTTTCTTGGGCAATCTAGTGTTAAGCGGCGTCCAAACGCGCAGTTTTTTGCTCCGTTTTACCCGCGCAAACCGCGTCTGCGCAGGCATGTCGTAGCGTCTGGACGCTACACAGTTAGTTCGCGGGGATCAAGAGTTCGGCCTGTGCGAGTTCAGGTCGTGTCTGAAAATAACTGTGGCACGCGCAGGCAAATCGTAGCGTGCGGACGAAAACTCAATCTTTTTAAACAGTTTTTTGCAATCGTCAATCATTTTACACGAAAATCAGTGATTTGCGGCATTGTTCAAAATAGTTTTTAGAGGACTTTATAAATTTATATAGTTTCCTTGCTTGTGGAGAGTTAAAAGCTAATAAATAAACTCAAGGAAATTGATAAAAGTGCTAATCGCGAAACAGTTGTCAAGAAAATAAATTCACTAAGAAGTTGTTATATTTAGAATCATTCTCTTCATGGAGCAGTTCTTGAAGTAAGTTCACATGAGAATAAATGCTTTTTTTTTAATAACCACTGTTTGCACCATTTAGTTCGTCGACATTTTTTTTTACAAATCATACAAACAGCTAAGCTGAAAAATAATACGCCTTGCTAGCTTAATATATTCAATATTCATCATATTCATCATAAAAGAAAGTTCTAAATACGATATGCTGACGCTATTAAGTTTCAAACAAAACTGTGTAAAATATATAAAAAACTGAACCGTGTGGACGCAAAATTTACTCAGTTTTTTTACACGGATAACTGCGCAAATTAAATCGTAGCAAAAAAACTGTGCGTCTGGACGCCCTTTTAAGTATCTAAGAAAAGGTAACGTGATTTTTTTTTTGTTTGCGTAAAAAATGCCCGATAGGCGGAGGGGAGGAGTATGATATGGAAGTAAACCTTTGGAAGTAAAACACGATGTTTAATTCTTAACTCTTTATTTACAAATGACTTAGCTTTTACAGGGATAACAGAATTATGTCGAAGATGGGACGTGTCACATCGTAGCATTCATTGTCGACATGCGCGCGACATTTGATATTACTTGATAAGCGTCTGTTTATCGTAGACGGTGCTCAGCACATTTTCAGTTTTGGTTATTGCAACATAGTATGCGCGTGGATACCACACCTCCACGTTTTACAGAAAAAATTGAAATTATATAAAAAAAATTTGACTATTGAATATTGTTAAAATTATTTTATTACAATGAATTGATAATAATAATATCAGTTGTGATCACTACGAAATTTTTTCGGAAAACAAATGTAAAAAAAAATATTTTTTTAAATTTCTCGAGAATCGTTAAAAATACGCGAAAACCATTAATGGAAAAAATGGAAGAAATTTTCTTTTCTTTGACTTTGGTTACATTTTTTTCATAATAGCGCATAGTTTTCGAGAAATTTTCAAAAAATCTCACTTTTTGAAATATATGGAGAACCGTGAGAGATACGTACATATAAACTTTTAAAGCATAAAATGTAGAAAACCGTATATGGGGAGTACCGGTTATAACTACCGCTACTTTTCCAAAAGTTGATAGAAAACTACGATTATTGTAAACCTTATTGACAATCAATTTCAAATTGTTAGGTTAACACGTTCTCGAGTTATTTAAGATACGTACAACGGACAGATCGACAGACAGATGCCCGGGCATCCTCAATTTTGACTGAAATGGATTTGGTACTGATCAGAAATTTTCTATTTGCCCCCGTTCTCGAGGAAAGTAACAAATCTGAGATTAAAATGATACAACATTTATTAATTGATAAAAAAATGTAAGATTATAATGATACAAACTTTATTAATTTAAAAAAACTATCTAGGATTAAAATGATACGAAATTAATTGTTTAGATTTTAAAGTTGTGTAAAAAATTTAACACTGTAACTTGCTTTTCCAGATGAAGTGTTTTTCAATGAGCAGTTTACATTATTGATGCTTACAACTTCATATGGACCTGGAGTGATATTCCGTAGCTTGTTTCGAGTTAGAAGAAATAGTGATTGAAATCTACCGAATATCACTATTTCTTGTTTGTTACAAAAATAACAAACAAGAAATAGTGATATTCGCTATCTCTGTTCCGCCCTGTCAATTATTTTGATCGAAACAGAGACATCCAATACTGCTTTTGCTTCTAACTCGAATCGAACGCTTGAAACAAGTTACGGAATACCATTGCTGTATATAATTGATGTAACTTGTTAGTTTGTTGGTTAATCTTAGTTCTTTTTAGTTCAAATCTGGGTTGTAAATTGGTTCTTGTAATTGGTTATCTATTGTATGAAAAGTGTCGGTACTGTGAAAACTAACTCAAAAGATGCGTAGTTATGCACTACCTCTGGGGGATGTATTGTATGAAAAAGCATAATATTGCAATCAAGTGCCCCAGTCGTCATGTGACTCGTCAACCTGTGACCTAATAAACAGCCTATAGTCTAAGGAGTTGAATTTTTCCGTTCTATTTTCAGCGTTTCACAAATATCCTAGAACCTTCATTTAAGTATTCTGTTCTATTATAGTTCTGACATAAAATAAAATTTTCAACTATAGCCTTTGGAACTGATTTGGCATCTTTGGTTGGATTTGGTGCAATAATGATATATTTAGTGAATTCGACTGGTATTGTTATTGCGTATCTGTTGCATTTTTCGGATCTCGTGAAGGGACCAATTGTACAGATTGATACGACTTCGAAAGGCTTTGACGGTGTAGTTGTTGTCACAAGGTTTTCTTTATCTTGTATAACCTGTTTACTGCATCTCTGTACATATCTGCAGCAGTATTGTAATTTCAATCTGAAACGAGGTGGAAAAAATCACGCGTGAGATTTCTCGCTCATTCATTTCCGCTTCACTTTTGAACAATTCGGTATTGTGATTTATCAAGTAAAATCTTGTACATCTTAATACAGTGATCTCCCGCTATACGGACGCTCGTTTAACGGAAATTCGAAGTTACGGACATGACTAATATAGGAACAAATTCGCTATACGGATAAAAAAAATTCGCTATTACGGACAAAAAAATTTTTTTTTTTGAATCACAGAAAAAAATCAAGAAAAAGTCCTACATAATTATGTTGTATTTATTGTAAATGTACATACTTAATTTCTCCGAAGTTTCTGACACATTTTGTGTATACACAAAAGAGAATTAAAAAAAGGCAATAAAAAACTGCAGTGCGGTGTATTTTTAAAAAATCTATTTGCTATTCTTAAGCGAGAACTCCAATTGGGCAGAGGCAGCAGCAGAAGTAGAATCTGCTTTCTGTCCCACAATGAAATTTGAATTCTGACGAAACTAGCAGAAACCTACGTAGAACCAGCTACGTTTTTTTGTCCGCGGCATGATTTGTCCCATAATATTTTGTTGGTTTTAACATACTCAATTGATTTATGCTCCATTTCAAGTAGTATAAATATTTTTTTTCTATAATTATATAGTTTTCTCATTATTCTAGTGGTTAAATAATTATTTTAATATATTATACTAATCTGTTTCGTATTACGGATTTTTTGGTACGCATCTATCTATTTTTAATACGATCTCATACTAAAATAGGTTTCGTTTTACGGACATTTCTATTGATTGGAACGCATCTATTTTTAATACGATCCCATACTAAAATAGGTTTCGTTTTACGGATTTTCGATATACGGACAGTTTCCGTGGAACGCATCCCGTCCGTAAAGCGGGGGACTACTGTATATAAAAAAAACTTTTTTAAAAAAAAGTAAAAAAAACCGACTTAAAAATGCACTAAAAAGGAAAAAATAATTTTTTTGGAAGTTGGTGCCAAAATAGAAACTTAAAGAGGACTTCTATTCATATTTCTTGAGTGTTACAAATAATTTTATTGTAACAAGAATTGTTAAGACAATCAAAAGCTTTTTACAGTTGTCGAGTACTTTTATGTACAATAGACTCGCGGTTAAAATATCACAATGACTATAATTTTTACATCCCGCGTTTCGTTTAATGCATTGCAAATATTCGATGTGATAAAAATAAATTTTTTATAGTGACAAGAATCGATATTCAAAATTTGGGGAATATAAAACCCATTCAATATGTATTTTAATACTTTTATATTGTACAATAAAAGAGAGCAAATTGTTTGTTTCTATTTTGGCACCAACTTCCAAAAAAATTATTTTTTCCTTTTTAGTGCATTTTTAAGTCGGTTTTTTTTACTTTTTTTTTAAAAAGTTTTTTATTTTATAATTTTTAGTGATTTTTGGTATATACATTATATAGATATATTTAATGTTAGGAAATGGGTAGAGCAAGTAAAGCCGCGCCCGCGTGCGAAAACGGCGTTACGAATCGATAGCCTTCAACCCCCTTAGTGACACTGGAAAGTTTCATTAAGATCGGACCAGCCAATTCGAAGAAACCAGGCGAGGGGTATCGAGGGGAGGGAAAAGTCAGGTTTTGTAGTGGAAAATCAAACCCCTTAGCCTTCTTAGTAATACTGTAAAGCTTCATTAAGATCGGACCACCGAATTCGAAGATACCAGGCGAGGGGTGTCGAAGGGGAATTTTCTCAGAGGGGATACCTATCTAGATCGTATTTTTGTCCCCGAAAATCCCTAACACCCAAGTTTCATGAAAATCGTTAGGCCTGTTTTCGAGATCCATTGTGCAGACAGACAGACTGACAGACAGAAGGACGACAGTCCTCGTATTATATTATAGGATATACCTATTTAATGTTAGGAAATGGGTAGAACAAAACTTTGATCGTTCCAAACAGCGAATTTTTAGGGATGGCAACAGTAAGTTGTAAACTAAATTTTAGAGGTCGACAGCAAAAATTTTGGGGGTCGTCACCAACATTTTTTAGATCGACAGAAACCTTTCGTTAACCTTACAGACTTCTAAACATTAGAATTGGATTAGGCGACCCTAAAAACCCCCATATGTGTTTGTTTTTTATCTGGAAAATTTGAGGGTTGAAGGATTCGCTGCCTCCCAAAATATACGCATAAAAATTTTCAGACCGATCGGTCCATCCGATTAGGGGACAGGGGAGGGGTTAAGAAGCGAAAGGGGTAGGGGAAAATAGATAAGGGGAAAACACTAGCTGTCCCCCAAAATGTGAGCATACAAATTTTCAGATCGATCGGACCATCCGATTGGGAGTTGATAGGGGAGGGGTTAAGAAGCGAAAGGGGTAGGGGAAAATAGATAAGGGGAAAACACTAGCCGTCCCCCAAAATGTGAGCATACAAATTTTCAGATCGATCGGACCATCCGATTGGGAGTTGATAGGGGAGGGGTTAAGAAGCGAAAGGGGTAGGGGAAAATAGATAAGGGGAAAACACTAGCCGTCCCCCAAAAAGGTACGCATACAAATTTTCAGACCGATCGGACCATCCGATTGGGAGTTGACAGGGGAGGGGTTAAGAAGCGAAAGGGGTAGGGGAAAATAGATAAGGGGAAAACACTAGCCGTCCCCCAAAAAGGTACGCATACAAATTTTCAGACCGATCGGACCATCCGATTGGGAGTTGACAGGGGAGGGGTTAAGAAGCGAAAGGGGTAGGGGAAAATAGATAAGGGGAAAACACTAGCCGTCCCCCAAAATGTACGCATACAAATTTTCAGATCGATCGGACCATCCGATTGGGAGTTGACAGTGGAGGGGAAGGCCGGGAAACGTCGGAGAGAGGGGAAATTAAAATGGGACCAACTAGGGAGTGAACTCTGTCATCCACCAACGTTTCAACAAAATTCATGCAACGGCACCCAAGTACTGCGTGAACATACAGATATAAAATAAATAAATAAATAAATAAAGTTGGACCAAAACGAATTGATAACCTCCTCCTTTTTTTTGGAAGTCGGTTAAAAATGGATGTTTGTCTGTCTGTTTGTCTGTTTGAGATTACAAAACTCAAAAACTACTGGACCGATTTTTCCGCGGTTTTTTGCAAAATGATCTGCGTTGCCAGGAGCAGGTTTTTAGCTATGTTAGATTAGCAATCCTTACAGGACCTTCGAAACAGAAGGTCCTGTAAGGATAACGCAAATATCCTTTTTTCCATTCTTCCCCGGAAAAATTGACATTATGGGGTTTTTGGGATCGCTGGTCACGAATCTGATATTATATTTTCAAAATTCGAAACGGAAGGTCCTGTAAGGATAACGCAAATATCCTTTTTACAATTTTTCCCGGGAAAAATCGGCATTGGGGGGTTTCCGGGGTCGCTGATCACGAATCCGGTATTAGATTTTCAAAAATCGAAACGGAAGGCCTGAAAGCATAACACAAATATCCTTTTTCCCCGGGAAAATTGGCATTATGAGGTTTTTGGGGTTTCTGACCACGAATCCGGTGTTGGAATTTCAAAATTCTAAACGGAAGGTCCGGTAAGGATAACGCAAATGTATTTTTTCCAATTTTTCTCGCAAAAACTGGTTTTTGGAGGTTTTCAGGGTTGCTTATCACGAGTCTGGTGTAGGAATTTCAAAACTCGAAACGAAAGGTCCTGTAAGGATAACATTTCTTCCAAAAAGTTTTTAAATTATTTTTGGTTTCTTAGCATTCTAAAATTTATACAAAAAACTTTAAGCTGGCAACGTAGGGTCTGCTAGTATTTAATACAAGATACATTTAAATATTAAAATTGTCTTTGGTTGATGTTTTATAAATTTTAACTGAATTGAAGCAAGGTAGATCTAATGCGGCGGTCACACGACGCTGTTTTGCCAGCAGCCCAGCGGTCAAAAGTCTGATAAGTGGTAAAGTTTGTTTATTGTAAGTTGTTATTTTACGTTTATTTATTCAAATTTGTGTGTTACGTTTATTATTTAAAAAAACATGTGTGTGCAGTGCACACGCGGTAGAAGTGAAACCTTAGGAAAACTAAACAGCGAGAGAATGAGACGAATGCGGTATCAGGAGTGGGATAGTTATAGCGTTTATTTATTATAATATTGGTACCAAGTTCAAAAGTCATATTATATTTTTATTCAGACTCTTTGTTTTCAATTTCAATAAATGACACGAGCGGCTTATGATAACTAAAGTATAACATGAATGCTTTGGTTTGGGTTTGATCAATATATCTTTGAAATACAGCGTCAATTACTGTTTTCGATCTTGTTGTCGATTCAGTGCGACTGGAGCACATTTTTAAATTTAATTTGGTGTTGAGGAACTCAATCAAAGGGAGCGCTGTACCCAATGCAAAATTCACATTAAAATTTCCACTTAAAATCATAGGAATTTTATCGTAATCTTTTTAAGAATCCGCGATATTTCTGATGTGTACTTTAGCAAATTATCGTGGATAAATTCAATAATTGTATTTATTGATTGGTTGGGAGAAATGTAAATTGCCACAGCTATAACTGATTTATTATGGTCCAATCGGGTGCCGGTCAATTTATCGTGAACAATTTTATCGTGAACAATTTATCGTAAAACAATTTATATATATATATACTAGCAGACCCTTCGTTGGCAGCTAAAAGTTTTTTTGTGTAAAGAACGATGCACGAAAATGCCCCTTTACTGACTTTTGGGTTTCACTTTCGTATTACCCCCATTGGAAAGGTAATTTGCTCTAGTTTCATGGACATAAGCTGTTTTTTGGCGGGGAACTGCAGGGGGATGGTCAGGTGCCATCTTAGGCGCACTGCTTTTTTCATGCATTTTTCGACGATTTTTATGCCCCCGGACTAACGTTTGAACCAGTTGGGGTTTCACTTTCGTATTACCCCCATGTGTTAATCCATTTTTAATTGTTTCCCGCTTAAAATCACGATTCGTCGGGAGAATTAAACGAACTGCATATATCTTGATTTCCCGTTCTCAAGGTCTCAATAAAATCGTAGGCTACAGTTGCACTTGTAAATCTGGAAATCGCACAATTGGTTGTTGCAGTCATATAATGACATTAGCATGGTATCTCGGTTGGGCGAGACATCAGCCTTTAATAAGACAACCCGCTGCCCACTTGGAATCATTCTATAATAACCTTGGTTTGTAAATTAAACGTTTTTAACCAAACCATCCCCCTGCAGTTCCCCGCCAAAAAACAGCTTATGTCCATGAAACTAGAGCAAATTACCTTTCCAATGGGGGTAATACGAAAGTGAAACCCCAACTGGTTCAAAAGTTAGCCCGGGGGCATAAAAATCGTCGAAAAATGCATGAAAAAAGCAGTGCGCCTAAGATGGCAGCTGACCATCCCCCTGCAGTTCCCCGCCAAAAAAGATATTATATCCATGAAACTAGAGCAAATTACCTTTCCAATGGGGGTAATACGAAAGTGAAACCCCAACTGGTTCAAAAGTTAGCCCGGGGGCATAAAAAACGCCAAATCCTGCATGGTTCTTTTAGAATGCCAAAAAACCATAAATAACTTAAAAAGTTTTGGGAAAAAATGTTATTCTTATAGGACCTTCCGTTTCGAATTTTGAAATTCCAACTCCAGATTCGTGATAAGCAACCCCCAAAGCTTGTTTTTTTTGCGAGAAAAATTGGAAAAAGTACATTTCCATTATCATTACAGGACCCCCCGTTTAGCATTTGAAAAATCGAACACCGGATTCGCGATCAGCGACCTCGAAAACCCCTTAGTGTCAATTGTTTCAAGAAAAATTGGAAAAAGGACATTTGCGTTATCCTTACAGGACCTTTCGTTTCGAATTTTGAAAATCTAATACCGGATTCGTGATCAGCGACCCCAAAAACCCCATAGTGCCAATTTTTCCGGGAAAAAATGGGAAAAAGGATATTTTCATTATCCTTATAGGACCTTCAGTTTCGAATTTTGAAAATCTAATACCGGATTCGTGATCAGCGACCCCAAAAACCCTATAATGCAAATTTTTCCGGGGAAAAATGGGAAAAAGGATATTTTCATTATCCTTACAGGACCTTCCGTTTCGAATTTTGAAAATCTAATACCGGATTCGTGATCAGCGACCCCAAAAACCCTATAGTGCTAATTTTTCCGGGGAAAAATGGGAAAAAGGATATTTTCATTATCCTTACAGGACCTTCCGTTTCGAATTTTGAAAATCTGATACCGGATTCGTGATCAGCGACCCCAAAAACCCTAAAATGCAAATTTTTCCAGGGAAAAATGGGAAAAAGGATATTTTCATTATCCTTACAGGACCTTCCGTTTCGAATTTTAAAAATCTACATAGCTAAAAACCTGCTCCTGGCAACACAGATCATTTTGCAAAAAACCGCGTAAAAATCGGTCCAGTAGTTTTTGAGTTTTGTAATCTGAGACAGACAGACAAACAGACAGACAGACAAACAGACAAAGATCCATTTTTATATATATAGATATGTATATATTGCAATGTATGACGAAACATCAGTAATTTATCCCCTCCTCTCTCCACTTCCTGCCTCCACCTACCCCCCTCCTACCACTTCTCCCTTCCCCTCCCCCTTCCCCTCAGTGTTGGGCATCAATCAATTAAATTTTCAATTGACTAATCAATTGATTGAAAATTTAATTGCAATTAATTTAATCGCAATTAAATTTAATTGCAGATTTTGCAATTAAATTTAATTGCAATTAAATTTAATTGCAGATTTTGCAATTAAATTTTCAATCAATTAATTTTTTTGCAATTAAATTTACGATTAAAAATTCAAAAACAAGGGCCTGTAAAAAAAATGTACATTGAATGTCAAATTTCAAAAAAAATTGAAAAAAACTAACAATTTTCAATTAAGAATAAAACTTTTTGTGATTGTTTTAAACGCTGATTGCTGAAAAGTTAATTTGCCTCAAAACGACAGGATCGGGAAGGGGTTCGGAGTGGGAGGGGGGAAGAGGGTGGTGGGAAGGGGGAGGTGGAAGGGGGGAAGGGGAAGGGGGAGGTGGAAGTGGAAGGGAGTGGGAGAGAAGGAGGGCAGGGGTAGGTCCTCCTCCACCTTCCCCCTTCTCTCCTCCCCCTTCCCCCTCCCCTCCCCCACCCACTCCCAATCCCTTCCCGATCCTGTCGTCTTGAGGCAAATTAACTTTTCCCTCATTTCGATCGATTTCGATCATTTTTCCATATAAAAAAGTGAGTTGACTAAATTGAATTACCACGAAATTATTACTCCTTTTAACTCTTTCAGACCCGGTGGTTACATTTGTACACATTAAAGTTTTTCCCAAATATAACAATTTCATAAGATTATTTCGTATTTGAGACCGGTTGCGAACGTTTGTACACATTACAAGCTATCGAAAACAGTAATAGATCTTGGATTTTTTTTTTCAATATTTTCTTACTTTTATTTACCCACTTTATCAACACAAATTTTATCACAACCAAATTTTTTAAAAAAAATAATTCAGTTCTGAAAGGGTTAAGTTTTGCTTTTCCAGAACCGTTAATTAAAAGGTGTTAAAAATTCGGGATTTTGATTTTTTAAACTTCATAAGATTTAATTGTTAATTGTGTTAGTCATGATTGATCAAACAATTAACAATTAATTAATTGTTAATTGTGAAAAATACAATTAACAATTAATTAATTGTTAATTGCAGAAATTTACAATTACAATTGATTAATTGTCAATTGCAGAAATTTGCAATTACAATTGATTAATTGTCAATTGCAGAAATTTACAATTACAATTGATTAATCGTTAATTGTTAATTGCTCTGACAATTACATTTTGCCCAACACTGCTTCCCCTTCACCCTATCCATCACTCTTGTTTACGATAAATTGACCGGCACCCATCTGTATTCTATCTCATTTTCTCGCAGGCTAAAAAAACCTTTCTCTTTTTATTGTCGCTTTTTCGTTTCATCGAGTTTGAAATCACTCACAACGGCGCTAAAGAAGTTTTCACTTCAAAAATCTCCCAGATTAAAATGTCAAACCACTGTTTTGCTACTTGCCAGCGCTACTAACCAACAGCAGCCAGCGGCTGGCAAAACAGCGTGTGACCGCTGCATAAGTGTGGTTTATAGCTTTTCTTATGTTTAAAATTATTTTCTTAAGTAATGCGAAACTAATCAAATGCCTTAATATAATGTTTTCTTTTCTTATAGGTTTTTCACATTTGGAAGGAAACTAGGTCAAAGCACCATTTACAAATATGGTAAAAAAATGTGTTTAAATGCAGTTTTTAGTAACAGTATTTTTGAACTATGTTAATACAAAAAAAAAATTCCAAAAATAAAACCCGACCACGATAAAAAAAAATCAATTTATGATCAACACAATTTTCCTCTACAATATTTAGTTTCGCAAAAAAATGTAAAAAAAATACTTTTTCAAATATCTCGTGAACCGTTAAAAATACGTGAAAACTTTTGTTGGAAAATAATGCAGGAAATTTTATTTTCTTTGAATTTTATAACCCAATTCAAAGAAAATAATATGAAATTTAAAATCTCAATAACTTACTTTACCAATAGTAGAATATAAGATTTCTAATAAATTTAAATTTCATATTTAACTTATTTTATTTTTTCATAATAGCGCATAGTTTTTAAAAAAAAACTTGATTATACCCCTAATTTAAAGGTTAAAAAAGATCTTTCAATAATTTAACTTAAAGGTTAGAAATTTAAAAATTTAAAAATAGAAATTTAAAAATATTGCAGCCTTATTAATAAAAAAATCCCTAACACGGAGATAACTCATGTGCTAACTAACTCCGAGATAGCAAACTTATACATTAGTTAACTATTCTTATTAATAAAAATTTTTCCTCCATATAATAGCTAACTCGTATTTTATTTAAAAATTTAGCTTGAATACGGCAACCCTTGTGCCGAATTGTACCAAAAAATACGAAAATCTTTTACATTTGACTCATATTTGGGTTTTTTAAATTCGTTTCCTTGGAGACGGTATTAAAATAGGAGTGAAATTAGTGTTTTTAGTTTAATTGTGATTGACTGCAAAGTAATTAAAAATGGAAAATTTAAAAATTGAACGAAAGCGATCAGAAAATTGGTGTTCAAGTGATAAGGTAATATAATATAACAACATAAAAAGCGATCAGAAAATTGGTGTTCAAGTGATAAGGTAATATAATATAACAACATAAATTGAATTTTTTTAATGGATCATTGCTTCTTCCAGTCTTTTTTGCAAGAGTTATGCGCCGTCAAGAGTTATCAACTCGTTAACTCGAGGGAATCGGTATGTTAGCTAACAGAGAGTTAACTAACGTCAGTTAAATCTTAAAAACTTTTATTAATAAGAATTTCGAGTTATCCACTGCGTAAACCATTGATAAAAATTAACTAACGTTTATTAATAAGGCTGTTGGTATTCTGCTTAAAAGTCAAATACTGCAAAGGCCGTAGCCGAACAAGGTACTGAAAAGTGCCCTGGGACCGATTGATCTGAATTTTTTACCAGACGTTGGTATTGATGCAAGTACTGTTTGACGAAATTTATAACCCTGTAAACCCTTATAACGGTCGGAGGGGGTGGGGAAGCAAAATCTTAAAAGTTAATTTTCTTTAGAACCGCTTGTCCGATTTTCCGACAATGTTGTGAAAAAAGTATAACATTTTTTTGACAATTATAAATAGAAAAAAAAATCTTGGAATTTGGGCCGAACACGTCCACCATATTTTCAGAAAATAATCTTTGTTTAGCCTACTAGAATATATATTTTTGTCAAAAAAAATCGAAGTAGCAGAACATAGTTAAATATGATCTATATAAAGGGTGGTTAAATTTTAAGGGCCGATGTTGAATGTGAACCACACCTAAACGTCAAGTTTTTTTCTGCATTTCATTTGACATTTCTCAATTTCAGACTAACTCAATTTGAACCATGGAAAGATACACAATCGAGCAACGCGTTAAAGTTATTCAGGCTTATTATGAAAATGGGCGTTCAAATCAAAATGCATATCGTGCACTTCGTGATTTTTTCGGTCAATTTAATCGTCCAAATGTGCGTACAATCGGAAAAATCGTGCAAAAATTTGAGCAAACCGAGTCTGTAGGAGATGTGAAAACACCAGTGCATGCTCGTACAGCTCGTACTGCAGAAAATATTGCTGCTGTTCGCGATAGTGTGGCTGAAGAGCCGTCCACCTCAACTCGTCGTCGTGCCCAACAATTGCACCTCCCACGCTCGTCGTTGATGAACATTATGCATAAAGACTTGCATTTACACGCTTACAAGGTGCAATTGACTCAAGAACTAAAACCTCTTGACCATTTCAAGCGTCGTCAATGGTCAGAATGGTGGCAAGAAATGGCAACAGTGGATGATCAATTTTCGAAGAAAATCATCTTCAGTGATGAGGCACATTTTCACCTCAGTGGATTCGTCAATAAGCAGAACAGCCGCATTTGGGCGAATGATAATCCAAGAGTGATTGTCGAAAAACCAATGCACCCACAAAGAGTGACTGTTTGGTGCGGTTTATGGGCTGGCGGCACGAAGTGCACGATATGCATTTTGATTTGAACGCCCATTTTCATAATAAGCCTGAATAACTTTAACGCGTTGCTCGATTGTGTATCTTTCCATGGTTCAAATTGAGTTAGTCTGAAATTGAGAAATGTCAAATGAAATGCAGAAAAAAACTTGACGTTTAGGTGTGGTTCACATTCAACATCGGCCCTTAAAATTTAACCACCCTTTATATAAAAATGGAAGTTTGTCTGTTGGTTGGTTTGAGATTATAAAACTCAAAAACTACTGCACCGATTTTTACGCGGTTTTTTGCAAAATGATCTGCGTGGCCAGGAGCAGGTTTTTAGCGGGAAAAATCGGCATTGGGAGGTTTCCGGGGTCGCTGATCGCGAATCCGGTGTTAGATTTTTAAAATTCTAAATGGAAGGTCCTGAAAGGATAACGCAAATGTCCTTTTTCTCATTTTTCTCCGAAGAAATTGATATTATGGGGTTTTTGGGGTCGCTGATCACGAATGCGGTATTAGATTTTCAAAATTCGAAACGAAAGGTCCTGTAAGGATAAATATCCTTTTTCCCGTTTTTCCTCGGAAAAATCGGCACAAGGGGGTTTTTGGAGTCGCTGATCACGAATCCGGTATTAGATTTTCAAAATTCGAAACGGAAGGTCCTGTATTGATAACGCAAATATCCTTTTTCTAATTTTGTCTCCGAAAAACTGGCTTTAGGGTGTTTCCGTGATCGCTGATCACGAGTTGGTTGTTGAAATTTGAAAATTCTAAACGGAAGGTCTTGTAAGGATAACATTTTTTCCAAAAAGTTTTTAAATTATTTATGGTTTTTTGGCATTCTAAAATTTATACAAAAAACTTTAAGCTGGCAATGTAGGGTCTGCTAGTTTTAATATAAAGGGTGATCCAATTGCAGGTACTTTTTCCAATAGGGTTGTTCTGACAGTTCCTGTGTGTCAACTGGCTTGTCTATATGACGTTTGTGTTCAGTATTCCGTGCTATTTCATCATGAATAGATTTACGTGTGAACAACGTTTACTAATTGTGGAAACTTATTTCCAAAATCAGTGCTCAGTAAGGAATTGTTATAGAGCCCTTCGTCCACATTTTCGTCGTCATAATCGACCCACTGAACAGTACGTTAACAAGCGAAATTGCCGTGTTTGGGCCGATGAACAGACAGGAGAAATCCAAGAGCTACCAAAGCAACCCGAAAATTGCACTGTTTGGTGCGGTTTATGGGCAGGCGGCATCATCGGACCGTATTTCTTTAAAAATGCGGAAGGAGTGCGTGTTACTTCAAGATATTGGTGTAGCTGACTTGTGGTTTCAACAGAATGGCGCTACATGTCATACAGCTAACGATACAATCGCTTTATTGAGGGAAACGTTCGATGAAAACTTCATCTTAAGAAAAGGTCTTGTTAATTGGCCACCGAGATCTTGTGATCTGACACCATTGGATTACTTTCTGTGGGGATATGTGAAATCTCTTGTTTACGTCGATAAACCTGGGACGATTACATCTTTGAAAGCAAACATAACCCGTGCTATTCGCGGAATACCGACCGATATGCTTGAAAGAGTTGTTGAAAATTGGACCCACAGAATGGACCATTTAAGAGTTAGTCGTGGGCGACATTTGAAGGAAATTATCTTTAAACATTAAATGGCATGAACCAAACTAACAACTTAAATAAAGATTTTCCTCAATATATTAATTATTATCAGCCTTATTAATAAACGTTAGTTAACTTTTATCAATGGTTTACGCAGTGGATAACTCGAAATTCTTATTAATAAAAGTTTTTAAGATTTAACTGACGTTAGTTAACTCTCTGTTAGCTAACATACCGATTCCCTCGAGTTAACGAGTTGATAACTCTTGACGGCGCATAACTCTTGCAAAAAAGACTGGAAGAAGCAATGATCCATTAAAAAAATTCAATTTATGTTGTTATATTATATTACTTTATCACTTGAACACCAATTTTCTGATCGCTTTCCTTCAATTTTTAAATTTTCCACTTTTAATTACTTTGCAGTGAATCACCATTAAAATAAAAACATTAATTTCACTCCTATTTTAATATTGTCTCCAAGGAAACGGATTTAAAAAACCAAAATATGACTTATTTTAATATCGTCTCCAAGGAAACGGATTTAAAAAACCAAAATTTGACTTAAATGTAAAAGATTTTCGTATTTTTTGGTACAATTCGGCACAAGGGTTGCCGTATTCCAGCTAAATTTTTAAATAAAATACGAGTTAGCTATTATATGGAGGAAAATTTTTTATTAATAAGAATAGTTATCTAATGGATAAGTTTGCTATCTCGGAGTTAGTTAGCACATGAGTTATCTCCGTGTTAGGGATTTTTTATTAATAAGGCTGTATGTGTTTTATTTAAAAGAAAAAAATATTAAGCTCTTATTGGATCACCCTTTATAAGCACCAGTATCCCTACATATATCCAAATATTGATATAGAGAATATCAACTGTTATTTTTTTCAGATTAATTGCAATACTGAAAAAAGTTAATGGACTCTAATTATCATTTCTTTTTACTTTCTTCTACGGAGTATAATAAAGTATTGTATTCATGAAAAATTTCGACCTCTTCATTTTGCCTAAAAAACATTTCCCGATCACTCCTGAGTCGATTGGAGTCATATTAAAAAAAATGTCTTTCTGTCTGTCAGTCTGTCTGTCAGTCTGTCTGTCAGTCTGTCTGTCAGTCTGTCTGTCAGTCTGTCTGTCAGTCTGTCTGTCAGTCTGTCTGTCAGTCTGTCTGTCAGTCTGTCTGTCAGTCTGTCTGTCTGTCTGTCTGTCTGTCAGTCTGTCTGTCAGTCTGTCTGTCAGTCTGTCTGTCAGTCTGCCTGTCAGTCTGTCTGTCAGTCTGTCTGTCAGTCTGTCTGTCAGTCTATCTGTCAGTCTGTGTACAAGATTTCTCAAAAACTAATAGAGCTAGCGCCATGAAATTTTATAGGCATGTTGGGTCCTGAAATGGGACGATCCTATCAACTTTTGGTGGAAATCCGTTAACCGGAAGTATCCAAAATGGCGGTTTTTCAAAAATCGCAATTTCGTTTTTCTCGATTTACTCCCAAACTACGCGTTTTTTAGTGGCCTTAAGTATGACAAAACTTGGAGAAAATAAAATTTCCCACACTTTTGTCTTTAGCTACAACTCGATATCTCAAACTGTTATCGAGATAAACCGTTATTTCCAAAAAAACAGTTTTTTGCGATTATCTCGAAAACTAACGGGATTTTGCTGACTGAATGTATGAAGTGAATTGATGACAATGGCATTCTGCACAATTTTATTTCTTACCGTTATCCGTTAGCTTTTACCGTTATTGGGATATTTTCATTAATATGTAAAAAATCATATTTTTGCGAATAATTTGCAAACTAACGATTTTTCGACAAATCAGTTAAAAGAATAATTAAAGATGTTAACATTTTCTACATTTTTCCCATTTACCGTAAATTGATATCTTTTACAGTTCTCAAGTTATCTCAAATTTTGTACGTTTTTGATATTTTTGAATAAACCAAGAATTTATTGGGAGGTCATCTTAGGTTGACAACGCGACAGGGCTCTAGCGTAAATTGCGCAGGGTCGTAGATTTTGTAGAAGAAAGTTTTGTGTTGACCACAACTGATTTTTTTTTATTTGGATATATGTAGGATACTGGTGCTTTTATATTAAAATCATATATTTAACTATGTTCTGCTACTTAAATATATGATTTTAATATAAAAGCACCAGTATCCTACATATTATACTCATACTAATATATAAAAATGAGTTGATGTCTGTCTGTCTGTTTGTTTGTTCCTCTTTCACGCAAAAACGGCTGAACCGAAAACATAACAAAAGCTATAATTGCCAATCTGGCAATTATTGAAAACCGGTATGGTGATATTCATATCAAAATTCGAACAGTTGTACCAAAATTCCACTTTGAAGTCAAACTTTCCAATAAGATTTTTTAAAATTTATTCCAATCGGATTTTGATGTATGGGAGTTTTATGTAGAATCATATCCTAAATAACTTTTGTTCTTACACTTTTTTGATAAGATGCACCGTTTTTGAGATATTCGCAAAAAACGTTTTCGTTCGTATGGAGGGTACCCCCCCTAATGGTCCGTTTTTGCCCATGAACGAACTTAGCCTCGCATTTTACGAAAAACGGATCCACGCAAAATTTCAAGTCTCTAGCTCAGTCCGTGCGCCCACAGACGGACAGACGGACGGACATGCAAAAATTAATTATTTTTATCATTCTAAACACACTGGTGTAATTCATTTTTTTGTGTGATGACGGAATCTTGGCGTTACAAACGGTAAGGCAAAGTTAATATACCCTTTGGTTTCACCATACGGGTATAAAAATAAAGTTTGAAGAGTTTTCAAAAGTCATAGAATTTTGACCAATAGAAACTGATCTCGAACCACTGTGCGGCGGCATATTTAATATTGCTTGGAATACTGCTGTTGGCCCGAGCCTTTCGATTTTTTAATAGCTTGCCCTGGGCTACCATACTAATGCAACGTAGGTAACTATAGATTTCATTATTGGTTGGTAAACCCAATGAATCATTTTTGGCTTGAGACCCCATTTTGTTCCGAAGATTGTTTTACAGCACCAGAAAACATGTATCGCACTATTCTTTATTTTATTTATGTGTGGGGTCCAATTAATTATTTGACTTCTGTCGAAAAGCTAATCATTTTATTATTCAGGGATGGAGCCTTTAAATTTAGCTTCTTTCTCCTTGTAAATGGTACTCTGCAATTGGAAAAGTAAATTCGCAAGCTCTGGCGCGAATTGGTGCAACTATTATTACTGAAGAAATGTCCAAATCATATCAATTCCGGATAAGGGATATCAATGGCTTAATAGAGAAGTTTTCAGGAGAATCGAAAGTAGAGATTTCAGAAGTGGTTCAAGGAACTTGAGTCAATTTTATTTATTTATATTTTGAATGATAATAAAAATTATCGTATTATGATGCTGCGGGTTCTTATTTTCGAACATTGAATTTTTCATCATTTTCTGAAATAAAATTAAAACAATTTGACTACCGACGTAAAAACTGCAAAATTTATGAGTTGTTGCGTAACATCAAGAAGTATCTATGGTCCGAAATTGTGGTCTGAAACTATGGTCACATACTTTTTCCATGGTTTCATCAAATTTTTACTTGACAAAGAACCATGCAGGATTCGACGATTTTTATGCCCCCGGGCTAACTTTTGAACCAGTTCGGGTTTCACTTTCGTAGTACATCCATTGGAAAGGTAATTTGCTCTAGTTTCATGGACATAAGCTCTTTTTTGGCGGGGAACTGCAGGGGGATGGTCAGCTGCCATCTTAGGCGCAATGATTTTTTGATGGAAAAATCATTACGCCTAAGTTAGCCCGGGGGCATAAAAATCGTCGAAAAATGCGTGAAAAAATCAGTACCCCTAAGATGGCAGCTGACCATCCCCCTGCAGTTCCCCGCCAAAAAAGAGCTTATGTCCATGAAACTAGAGCAAATTACCTTTCCAATGAATGTACTACGAAAGTGAAACCCGAACTGGTTCAAAAGTTAGCCCGGGGGCATAAAAATCGTCGAAAAATGCATGAAAAAATCAGTACCCCTAAGATGGCAGCTGACCATCCCCCTGCAGTTCCCCGCCAAAAAAGAGCTTATGTCCATGAAACTAGAGCAAATTACCTTTCCAATGGATGTACTACGAAAGTGAAACCCGAACTGGTTCAAAAGTTAGCCCGGGGGCATAAAAATCGTCGAAAAATGCATGAAGAAATCAGTACCCCTAAGATGGCAGCTGACCATCCCCCTGCAGTTCTCCGCCAAAAAAGAGCTTATGTCCATGAAACTAGAGCAAATTACCTTTCCAATGGATGTACTACGAAAGTGAAACCCAAAAGTTAGTCAAGGGGCATTTTCGTGCATCGTTCTTTCTGTCATGTAATTGATTCCAACTCGGAATGAACTATGAAAAATTGAAGCCTTGAAGTTTTCCTTTCACAGCATTAGGATTAACAAATACATTGGAACCTCGATACTGTATACCGATATCAAACCGGGGTAGTATACAGTATCGAGGGTATACAATATCGAGGGGTATTATAAGAGAAGAAAATATTGTCATGGTTTTAATTATAAAAAAAACAGAAAATACATTTTTTAATGTTTTACTCATTCACACATTTATTTTACAAAGTTATTTAGCAAAATAAGAAGTTATTGTTTGTTGCTTAAGAAGTTTCTGCTGTTTCGCCCCCATTGCCTTCTCCTGACACTTTCTCTTTGGGGTATACACTATTGAGGGGTATACAGTTAGGGCCTGCAAAAATACCGGGTTTCGGATTTACCGGTAAACGGTAAATATTTTTAGTAAAAACCGGTTTACCGGTATTTACCGGTAAATCGCTATTTAGATAAAACAAATCATGTATAGCATATTAGTGACAGTGAGAGGAAAAAAAAAACGTACGAAGAAATAAGTAACAATAATTTTATAATATTTATAGTGTAAATCATAAAATCAAGAAAACAAGAACACATAATTATAACAATTCAATAATAAAACCAAAATACGTTAATTACGGCTACAAATGCCAAATATGGTTGTTTTTTCTTTTCTGTTTTGTTTTGATTTTTTTTCTCTAATGTAATATCGTCGGCTAAAAGTGAAATTGTGCTAAGTCCATTTGGTATAATTTTCCAGAAGAGCAATAAAACACTTGTTAAATCATTTTAATTATCTTTCAATAACACTGAGTTTTCTTTAAATGAGAAAAATTGGATTCAGTTTTCTTTAAATGAGACTCTGTTTTCTTTAAATGAAAATTAAAATGATTTAACAAGGGTTTTTATTGCTCTTCTGTCAAATTTGGTATAATGGACTTAGCACAATTTCACTTTTAGCCGACGATATGTATATTGCATATTACATATTTTATCATTTACTTATGTACATGTACTAGAAGTATACTTCAGTTTGCTCTTACATTCGGAAAGCTTGTAAATATTGGGCTTTTTCGATAATTAAGGTTTTTACAAAAAAATTTACGATTTTGACATTTTTGAATTATCAGAAAAGCCCATTATCATAAGTTATTTCATTAAAACATTTGAAGACCTCGGTGCAAAAAGCGGTCACCTCCACTTTTTGACGAAAATGAGTTATTGCAGTTGGCGCAAGAATAAAATTTTTGCAAACTCCGCGCATATTTGGCTGCAAACTCCGGACTCGTTGGAGAACTGTGTAAAAAGTTATTAAAGAAAAGGAGACGACTGAAAGCATTGTTTCATATAATTTGACGCAGAATTTTTTTTTCAAAAAATCTTTAATTTTTTCTGAGAGTTTTGTTTTGTGAAATTGAATATTTTTTTATTTGTATATTTTTAAACGCTATTAAACATATTTTGGACTGTATTTTGTAGCCAATAATGCATTTTGAAAACCGCTAATATCCTCTTGGGTGCCAGAAACAGCTATCTCCAAAATTTAAAATGTCTATAACTTTTTCGAAAAAAAAAAAAAATATAGATTTATCTCAAATTAAAACGATGTAAGAATACATGTTTGATTTAAATTGTAATTTTTTAACTTTGTCCCAGAGCAAAAACTTCACGCTAATATCTTTTTTGTCTCTCCTGAAAAATTTGAAAAAGTGGGGATGACCGCTTTTTGCACCGAGGTCTTCATAGAAAAAAAAATTACCAGAAGTTGTGTTTTAATTTTCAGCCTGACGTTTCGAGCCTTGTTTTGGCTCATTTTTAATCAGGGAATTCACAGTCGTCTTTTAAAATGCGGGTAAATTTACCGCTCGGTAATTCAGTCAAATTTAACAGATTTTTACCGAGACGGTAACTTGGTTCATGTAAAAATGAATTACCGAATTCGGTAATTGTATACATGCCTCGAGTCGTGTTTTTCAGCCTCGGTATTCGGTATCAAGAATCAACCGCGGGTGGCGCTAGTAATGTTTTTAGTTGTCAAATTTTTTCGCTGGTTATCTCATCGGACTGCAATTTTTTTCGATTTTGATAGCCGTTGCCACAATAAAAATTCAAAAGAATACATCAAACATGGATTTAAAGGTATGTGATATATTTTACAATCAAATTCGCAGTTCATGATTTGGTCACGTATCAAATAAAAGCGCTGTTCTCAAATCTGTGCTGTGGGATGTTCACAGCAGAATATTTTCAGTCTTTTAATATTACCGAAAATACCGAATACCGAATACCGAAGAGGATTGTGAATACCCTCAATGTAACATTTCCACAAAGTTTTTACGGCTAAATATTAACAGTTATAACATATTGCATTTAAATGATCGTTTAACGCCTTTGAAGATGAACCAAAACAAGGCTCGAAACGTCAGGCTGGAAAATTAAAACACAACTTTTGCTTTTATTTCTTAAAATTGGACCGCTAAGCCCGCCAAACTAATACAAAAAAATACCGAAATACCGGTATTTTTTAAAAAAATTTACCGGTAATTTCGGTAGTAAAATTGGCCGGTAAAACCGGTAAACCGGTAAACCGGTTTCCGGTATTGCAGCCCCTATATACAGTACTGAGGATATACGGTATCGAGGTTTCAATGTACTCGTAAACCGGCTAATTCTACTGCAACTAACAACCTGCCAAAATGTTACAATTGGCACAAAATGTTGCAAAATGTTATCGACATCCAATTGGAAGTTGTTTCAAGTGTGGATCTTCTGAACATCGACTTGTTGGGCTTGTTGATGAATTAGAAGTTTTAACTTTAAAAAAGTTAGAAATGGTAAGTGTATCGTTCGATCAGAGTTTTTTTTTTAATTTATTCCAATCGGATTTTGATGTATGGGAGTTTTATGTAGAATCATATCCTAAATAACTTTTGTTCTTGCACTTTTTTGATAAGATGCACCGTTTTTGAGATATTCGGTTTCATAATTTTATAATATAATAATTTTATTTATAATAATAATTTTATTTATAAGTAATTGGTTTATGATAAGAGAAGTGTGAAATAAATATCATACATACGGTGTTCAAAACGCTCCCATTTCTAGTCTTTCGTTCAAATTAGTTATATATATAATGACGAAGGTTTTACATAAATTTACTACTATTTCATCGATTCTACTACTATTTTTCGGCCGATTCACTACGATTTCGAAGATCAAAAATCTCAGAACCCTGAACACAACTATAATGCTGGGAGCGAAATATCGTTCTCTGACTAGTAAAATGCATACTTACATGTGTGTGTGCATCATACCAAAAAGCCATCGCTCGAGGCTTTCATTCATTTTTATGCAAGACCCACAAACCGCTTTGAACAAGAAGCGAAAACTTAAATAGAAATCATTTTCGTTCCCAAGAACGAGAGTCGGAAACCACAGCAAACGATTTTGCCGTTAAGAACGACACTTTTCAGAGCGAAAAGAACGAAATAACATGGCTTTCAATACATCAGATTCAATACACACAAAGGAGGAGCATAAAAAGAGTATAAATGTGAAATCTGTACTACAAGCAGCAAACACAGCATAACAGCGGCAGTGAAAATTCAGATTTTGATTCTTAAAAAGATAATTGAACATAGTTTAACATAAAAAAATACCCTAAACAATGCTTTAATGTAGGCCGGATCTTATAACACAGTTTCTGTTCGGATGTCACCACAAACTATCGAGTATCATCGATTGCAAATTTGTTATCATGGCAGCAAGCCAATTTTCTAATTTGTACCCCCATAACCAAAATCCAAGACGTATCCACGTCAAAACTTAAGTTTTGGGAGATTTTTTTCGAAATCTTGCTTAGGCATATTCCTTGTGGTGAGGGGATTCTTCTAGAGTTCTAACAACCTTGTTTAGAGCTGTCTCTACAGACTTGCCTTAAGCGTAGCCATGTTGAGCTGTGATATTTACTACTGTCACAGGAATTCTTTATACTGAGATCAATAACCCCTTCTAGTGTTTATAGTAGAAACGATGAGAAGCATATAAGGCGGAAATACTTAGGCTTTGTGTGACAACGTTTCCCAGCCTTGGGAATGAATAACACAGTAACTTCCCTCCAATACTCCGGTATATACCTAGTTAGCAGACACCCTCGATTGCTTCCTTTCTGTTTTTATTAATGAATGTTGGTTTATCGCCTCGAATGCATATATTCTGAATGGCGATCTACACGACAAATGTCACGTCGCGGCGTTTTGAGGTGGATACGTCTTAGATTTTGGTTATAGGGGTACAAATTAGAAAATCTGCCTTGCTAACAAATTTGCAATCGATGATACTCGATAGTTTGTGGTGACATCCGAACAGAAAATGTGTTATAAAATGCGGCCTACATCAAAGCATTGTTTAGGGTATTTGTTAAACTATATTCAATTATCTTTTTAAAAATCTAAATTTTCACTACCGATGTTATGCTGTGTTTGGTGCTTGTAGTACAGATGTTACATTTATATTCTTTATGCTTTCTTTTTGTGTATTTTTTATGCTTTTTATTTCTTTCTGTAAAGAGAAAAATTTTGAGCTCCGCGGTACTATTCGTAAGAGTCGGAACGATCGATGCATATTTTTCGTCAGATTGGTTCACTTTTTCCTACGCCCGAAGAAGATGCACAGTTTTTGCAAATTTATTTCATGGACAATGTCGAGGAAGAGATTGATCGACGATGTGCATTTAGTGTAACAACAGATCGAAAAATTATTGCTAAATTGCGAGAATTATTTCACGAGCACAACTGTTTGGTCCGAGATTTCAAATCCGCATTAGAGAATGTAAGAGCAGATGACTTGAAAGTCATTATCAGGCAGACAAAACGCCGTTGAATGAGCATGAAAGATGCTTCAATGCTCCAACGACCCTGAAGTAGCAGCTGTAATTGTCGGAAAAGAGATTAACCGGCGAGATATTGTTATAAGCAGACGAGATCAAACCAAGCAACGTGTTGCTGAAACACACCGATCGTACGATGCACTTCAATATCCAATACTGTTTCCGCATGGAGAAGACGGATATCATCTCGAATTGCATCAAACTCATCCCGTCACAGGTGCTGCGACAATGAAAAAAATTAGTTGTATGGATTTTTATGCATATCGTATCATGATTCGAACCACATCCTGAAGTGTCGTCAACTTTTCCCACAGTTCATCGTTGATATGTACGCTAAAGTCGAAAGCGAACGACTGAATTACATTCGTTACAATCAATCGAACCTTCGAGTCGAACAGTATATTCATTTGCGAGGTGCAATTGCGAATGATGGAACAGTTGCTGACATTGGACAAAAGGTTATACTTCCGGCTTCGTATACTGGAAGTCCAAGACACATGCAAGAATATGCTCAGGATGCTCTGACATATGTTCGCAAGTACGGACGTCCAGATCTTTTCATCACGTTCACATGCAATCCATCTTGGACTGAAATCAAAGATTTACTTTGCTGGCCAGCAACCATCCCATCGGCATGACCTCATAGCGAGAGTTTTCAAACAAAAATTGATACGTTTTGTCAATCTCATCACGAACAACCAAATATACGGGAAAACTCGCTGCTGGATGTATTCGATTGGATGGCAGAAAAGAGGTCTACCACATGCCCATATCTTAGTTGAAATTGTTCGACTTCATTGATGGGTGCAAAAATTGTTCCTACTCAAATTGATGATATCATTACTGCTGAGATGCCCGATCCAGAAGAAGATCCAGAATTATTTAAAATTGTGAAAAACACATATGAATCACGGACCATGTGAACCACACAACCCTCATTCGCCATGCATTAAAGATGGAAAATGCACCAAAAAGTATCCACGTCAGATACTCCAAGAAACGCAAACTGGTGGCGATGGTTATCCGCTGTACAGACGACGAAAACCAGATGATGGGGGACACACAGCAATTATAATCAATAATGTTGATCTTGAAATTGATAATCAATGGATTGTGCACTACTCTCCTATTCTTTCGAAATCATTCAATGAGCATATCAACGTGGATGCCTGCAATTCAGTTAAATCTATCAAATACAGTGTGTCTAGTGTTGATTCTATACGGCAAAGTATCGATACTTTTATTTGAAATTAGCATCACAAAAAGGTATCGATATCACGTTTGGTATCGGTTGGAAGAATCGATACCTATTCGGATCGAATGGAAAAAAACGAAATACTTTACACATTTTATTGTGAAACATCAAAATTTCACCAGGGGCCTATACCACAAAAGTACAAGACTTGTATTTGTAGCTATTTTTCACAAATTGTAGGGCTTGTAAATACATTTTCATTTCTTAAAATACAATTTATAAATCACAAGTACAAATTCGGAGTAATTTTACAATCCGAAATATTTTCACAAATCTTTATTTTCTGTTTTTCAACACATTTCGGCAAGCTTACAATAACAAGTGTTTTTTTTTGGAAATTTGTGAGAAAAAAAAATCGCTTGTAGTCCAATACTGTTCCACAAAGACATTTTTTGCAGGAATCTAACTACAATTGGTAGAAATATTTAGCAGTGCTCAAACGCCTCTAAAAGTGATCACAAGTGTATAAAAATGGATACGTATAGTAGCAGTAGTATCGAAAATGAAGCTAATGTGTAATTAGCAACTCGTCGCAGAAGAATTTATCGTCCTTAACTTCTGTGTTTGAATTAAACGAAAAATTTCGTTGATACAAAAATATGATAGAATTGTATAAATCGAAATTGTGAAAATGTAAAGAAATAGTATATTACGCAACAAGGGGCGAAAGTCAACGATTTCAAGAGTGTGAAGTTAGCTGCACGAGCGAAGCGAGGGCAGATATCACACGAGTGAAATCGGTGACTCCGCTCCGAGTTGCGTATACAATTTTTCATAACAAATTCATTGAAAATATGCCTTGAGATGCCATTTAAGCGCGATTTTGGTATTGGAGAGTAATGCAAAAGGGGGTTTGGGGGGCGAAGTCCCACATGCGGGGTCCAGGGGCGGAGCCCCGGTCAGGGGGTTCGGGGGGCGAAGCCCCCTGATTTCAGCAGAAGTGAATTTTTAAAAGAAACAAAACAACTATATTCTATAAATTCGTTTTATTACTAAGAAATGTTGGTCAAAACAGATTTTAATTTTTAAATTTCTTTCCTTTGAAATAAAAAATCAACATAACAAAAAATGCAAATCGGTAATGCTCAACTAAATCACGCAAAATACAATGTGAAATGCAAAAGTGCTGATCAGCTGTTTCAGTTTTTCTCCCCACTGAAATGAAAAATCAACATAACAAAAAATGGAAATCGACAATGCGCAACTATTGTAAATCACACTGCGCTCGTATAGCTAACTTCACTCGTTCAGTTTCATTCATAAACGTCGCGAAAACACAGTTTCGGCCTGCTAATCGCACTTTCTCCCCTAGGGCCGAAAACGCAACTTTCGACCCGCTACGGAGGCATCGAAAGGCATATTTTCGATGCATGTGTTATGAAAAAATATTTACAAATGTGTGAGTTCCTGGAACGCTTTTTTTTTGATTTGTAATTCAGTGGAAATTTTCCAAAACTCGATAACCGTATTTTAAAATATTTCAGCGATACAGATTTAAAATCTCAGATATATGTACACCCCTGGCCAAATGAACCGAAACAAGCAATTTTTGTGCTTTTTTGGAACTAAAGGCTCTGTTTTTTTGGGCTTAACCATAAAATATTATAGATTTGTTATTCCGGGATGATTCTCGAGTATATTATGTGTAATATAAATATTGGAATTAAAAATAAAATTGTGAGACTGGGTATTTTTTACCTGATAAACGAAAATCAGTCGATTTCTTGCGTATTTTTTGAACTCTTACCACTTGACATATTTCACTCACATATCTTAAAAAAAGAAAATAACAATTAAAACCAGGGGAATTTTTTTAAGCATTTATATTTAACTTAAATTTAAAAATCACATTAATAATTTATGTGCTCTCCTTTTGCCGGAATTACTGCTTCGAGTCTTTTTGGCATTGATTCTACCAACGTTTTTAAATACTGAGACGAAATTTCGATCTCCCAGACTTTTTTCATTACTTCCTTTAATTTTTCTTTACTGGAAGGTCGAACCTTTGCAATTTTAACCTTCATCTGTTGCCAAAGGTTTTCTATGGGATTAAGATCCGGGCTGTTTCCGGGCCAATCCAATTCAAAAATTTCCTTGTCTATTAAATATTCTCTCACCTGAAATAGAAAACGTTTTTTAGAAATTACAAAAAAATTCGGAGATGTAAAAAATTGATTAGACTTTAAAAAAATTGAAGCAATAGTTGGATACTTTATTTTCGGTATGGCAAGGTGCATGATCTTACTGGAATATGAGTTCTTCGTTTGCCGTTGAATTTTGTGATTTTTTCCAGAACATAGTGATTTCCAAAAGTGAGGCAATTTCGGTTTTCCAAGATTTTCCAACTTTTCCGGTATAAATTTCAAATTTTCGGCTCCGTTGTGTTTTTATATGTTGCAATACGAATCCAACAAAAAAAAACCCCATGCAAATCGGATTATATTCAGCCGAGTTATGGATAGTCAAACGGACCACGATTCATTTTTTAACCGACTTCCAAAAAGGAAAAGGTTCTCAATTCCACCTGAATATTTTTTTTTTTTTTTTTTTTTAATGTATGTTCACGCCTAACTTTTTACTGGGTGGACCGATTTTGGTCATCCCAAAGAGAAAGTTGTAGAGAAAGTTCCTGGTTGGACCCTGGTTCATTCATGGGCAAAAATGGACCATTAGGGGGGGTACCCCCCATACAAACGAAAACGTTTTTTCCGAATTTCTCAAAAACGGTGCATCTTATCAAAAAAGTCTAAGAACAAAAGTTATTTAGAATATGATTCTACATAAAACTCCCATACATCAAAATCCGATTGGAATAAATTTTAAAAAATCTGATTGGAAAGTTCGACTTCAAAGTGTAATTTTGGTACAAGTGCTCAAATTAAGATACCAATATCACCATACAGGTTTTCAATAATTGCCAGATTGGCAATTATAGCTTTTGTTATGTTTTTACGTTGTGTTCAGTACAACACAAGGAAGGTTCTTTTATATATTTCCCCCGTGTTAACCTACCCCTTCAAACCCCTCCCTGCTCGGGATATCGAGTAAAATTCTTTGTATTGTGTTCAGTACAATATTTGGAAGATTCTTTTATATATTTCTCATCTGCGGACTTATCCCCTCAAACCCTTTGTAATTTTACCTATATTAAAAATTGAAACTAAAAACGTTCGAAATAAAAAAAAAATTTTCTAAAAAAAATAAAACCGACTTTAAAAAAAAAACTGAAAAGAGAAAAAAGCACTAAAAAGAAAAAAATAATTTCAAACTATGTCCATTAATAGCGTATTTGAAATTTGGCTTTTTTGGAGTGGCGTTAAATTTGCAACTAAAATAAATTACATACTTTCTAACCCTTAAGGCTAATCGTTTACATACTTTCTAACCCTTAAGGCTAACTAAGAACTAAGATCGACTCCAAAAATTTTGTTGTCAAACAGATTAACTATAGACACGGCTCTTACAATAGAAATTTTACAACGATTTTATTTAGTGTAAATTTAACGCCACTCCAAAAAAGCCAAATTTCAAATACGCTATTAATGGACATAGTTTGAAATTATTTTTTTCTTTTTAGTGCTTTTTTCTCTTTTCAGTTTTTTTTTTAAAGTCGGTTTTATTTTTTTTAGAAAATTTTTTTTTTATTATTTATTTATTTATTTTTATATATAAAGAAGATGTTGAATAGTTTTTATAAAAAATAAACAAAAGTACAGTTCTACACTTCACAAATTGTTAAATTGTATATTCACAATTCAGTGGTAATTTGCCAAATCTTGATAACCGCATTTTAAGATATTTCAGAGGTGCAGTCAGTGGCGTAGCGAGGGAGGGGGGGGGGGGGCGGCACTCTTTATGGGGCGGCAAATTCACGACATTTCGGAACAAATTTTAAAAAAAATGTTTCAACACATTTCGGACAAAGAGGAATTTAAGTTGGAAAGGACAAAGCTCCAGAACTTCATTGCTGCGTCGCAAAATGGAGCAAAAATAAAGAAGGACGGTGCACTTGAACTTCTCACATTTATTCAGGAGTTCAGTCTAGGTATTTCAGTCCCAAATATAGCGACAATGCTTCGGATCTTTCTAACAATAGGAATAAGCGTAGCAAGTTGCGGAAGGAGTTATTCGAAGCTAAAGCTTATAAAAAATTATTTGAGATCGACTATAAGCACGTTAAGATTAAGCAACTTGGCTCTTTTGTCAATTGAGGAAGAATTAACCAAAGAAATCGATTTCAACAGGATAATAACAGAATTTTCAGTCCAAAAAGCCAGAAAAGTGTTTTTGTAGAAACATGTGAAATACATTTTTTCTTTTAAAAAAATTTCAAATTATTGCTTACAATTTTTAATATAACTTTTGTACTGGTCAATCAGTTTTCGAGTAACGTTTGGTTTAAACCAGTCTTCACCTTGAAACATAAAAAAGCTTTAATTGCCAATCTGGCAATTATTGGAGACCCGTATGGTGATATGACATTTTTTCAAGTTTAATTGCACGGCGAAGGGTGGTATCAAAATTCCAATTTGAAGTCAAATTTGCCCATAAGATTTTTTTAAAAGTTCTTCCAATTGGATTTTGATATATGGGAGTTTTATGTAAAAACGTATCCTAAACAACTATTGTTCTTGGACTTTTTTGATAAGATCCACCGTTTTTGAGAAATTCCTAGAAAACGTTTAGTTCATATGGCGAGTCCGTTTTTGCACATTAACGAACTTAACCTCGCATTTTAGGAAAAACGGCTTTGTGCAAAATTTCCGTGGGTCCGCAATACGCGCCACAGACGGACGGACAGACAAACCAGAAATCGACTTTTTTGATCATTATAAACACACTGGTGTGTGTGATGACGGGATCTTGGCGTTACAAACGGTAAGGCAAAGTTAGTATACCCATTGGTTTTACCATACGGGTATAAAAAGAGTGACACAATTGATATTTTAAAAATGTGGCGCTAATTGGTATTCATCCTCTTTATGATTATCGTGTCGTTTTCAACAAGAGACGAATTATTGGTCGACATTGGCCTATCAACAAAAACACGGGAATTTACTTGTAAACGACACGCCAATCGAAGTATGCGTCATTTTCAAAATATGGATTTTTCGGTGGAAACGTCAGTAATAGAAAAATCATTTTAGGGCGGCAAATTTAACTTCCGCACCGGGCGCCATGAACCCTTGCTACGCCACTGGGTGCAGTATTAAAATTTGAGAAAAATGTGATATGGTAAACGTTTTATTTTTTTCGTTAGTTAAAAGCTTAAAACAGCTCTTAAAGACATGTTTAAAATAACGACCAGAAAAAAATTTACCAAAGTTACATACACCCCTGGCCAAATGAACCGAAACAAGCAATTTTTGTGCTTTTTTGGAACTAAAGGCTCTGTTTTTTTGGGCTTAACCATAAAATATTATAGATTTGTTATTCCGGGATGATTCTCGAGTATATTATGTGTAATATAAATATTGGAATTAAAAATAAAATTGTGAGACTGTGTATTTTTTACCTGATAAACGAAAATCAGTCGATTTCTTGCGTATTTTTTGAACTCTTACCACTTGACATATTTCACTCACATCTTTATATATAAACATAACAAAAGCTATAATTGTCAATCTGGCAATCATTGGGGACCCGTATGGTGATATTCGTATCAAAATTCGAACAGTTATACCAAAATTCCACTTTGAAGTCAAACTTTCCAATAAGATTTTTTAAAATTTATTCCAATCGGATTTTGATGTATGGGAGTTTTATGTAGAATCATATCCTAAATAACTTTTGTTCTTGGACTTTTTCGATAAGATGCACCGTTTTTGAGATATTCGCAAAAAACGATTTCGTTCATATGGGGGGTACCCCCCCTAATGGACCGTTTTCGCCCATTAACGAACTTAGCCTCGCATTTTACGAAAAACGGATCTGTGAAAACTTTCAAGTCTCTAGCTCAATCCGTGCGCCCGCAATCCGCGCCACAGACAGACGGACGGACAGACAGACGGACGGACAGACAGACAGACAGACAGACGGACGGACAGACAGACGGACGGACATGCAGAAATTAAATATTTTTATCATTCTAAACACACTGGTGTAATTCATTTTTTTGTGCGATGACGGGATCTTGGCGTTACAAACGGTAAGGCAAAGTTAATATACCCTTTGGTTTCACCATACGGGTATAAAAATGAATATTTGTCTGTAATAATTTCTGTTTGTTTCCAAAAATCTCAAAAACTACCAATCCGATTGAGTTCAAACTTTTACATAAAGTAGGTTTTGAAGAGAGGATGGTTTGTGTATATAGTATGATGATTTTGCATTACTCCTCCCCCCGCCCTATACAGTTTCATCAAAAATAACTGTAAGAATTTAGAAACAATGTAAGAATTTATTTTTTAGTAGGCAACGATTTTATTTTGACATGTCGAGAAATTAAAATCAAAAAATAATTCTATCAATCTATAACACATGGATCAATAAGTCCCGAGACTAACCCAGAGATGACGCTCGTAGTAAACCAGTAACCACGTCTTTCTAGAGTACTAACCTTTGCTTGAAACGTGTCAAAATTTTAAGTCGATCGGACCAGAAACAGCTGAGTTATCGAGGTTGGAGTAAAGTCGTTTTGTAGTTTGTTTAAAAAATGGAAAAAACCGAGTTTCGTGTTCTGATAAAACATTGTTTTTTAATGGGTAAAAACACCGTGCAAGCGAAACAATGGATTGAAAAATGTTACCCGGACTCTTGTCCATCAAAAGCAACGATTTGTCGGTGGTTTGCCGAGTTTAAACGTGGTCGTACCGACACAAATGACGCGGAACGCTCGGGTAGACCTGTGGAAGCCGTTACACCGGAAAATGTGAGTGAAGTGACAAAAATTATAATGAAAGATCGTAAAGTGAAGCTCCGTGAGATTGCTGAGATAACACAGATATCATATGGAAGTGCATTTACTATCCTTCATGAAAAATTGAGCATGAAAAAGGTTTTTTCCAAGTGGGTGCCGCGATTGCTTTCGATGGAACAAAAACAGCAACGAGTCGATGATTCAGAAAGCTGTTTATCGCTATTTACTCGCAATAAAAAAGATTTCTTGCGTCGTTACGTGTCCATGGACGAAACATGGATACATCACTACACTCCAGAGTCGAAGCGGCAGTCATCTGAGTGGCGCACAGCTGGCGAAAGCCGTCCGAAGCGTCCGAAAACGCAACAGTCAGCTGGCAAAGTCATGGCGTCAGTTTTTTGGGATACGCATGGCGTGATTTTCATTGACTACCTCGAAAAAGGTAAATCGATCAACAGTGATTATTATATTGACTTGCTGGTGCGTTTGAAGGAGGAAATCGCAAAAAAACGACCGCACATGCAGAGAAAAAAAATCCTTTTTCACCAAGACAATGCACCCTGCCACAAGTCGATGAAAACAATGGCAAAATTGAACGAATTGGGCTTTCATCTGCTTCCCCACCCCCCATACTCGCCAGATTTAGCCCCCAGTGACTACTGGCTCTTTGCTGATCTTAAAAAAATGCTCCAGGGAAAAAGATTTGGCTCAAATGAGGAGGTCATCGCTGAAACTGAAGCTTATTTTGAAGCGAAAGATAATTTTTTTTATAAACATGGTATTGAAAAATTGGAAAAGCGTTGGAACGATTGTATCACCCTAAAAGGTGATTATATTGATGAATAAAAAAAAATTTAGCAAAAAAAATGTTGTTTTCATTGTTAAACTACACTAGTACCAGGAAGACCGAGCCATGCTCGGCGATCTCAAAATCCTACTTTTGCTGATTTTTGGGGAAAAACTAAATTCACATTATTTTTACAATAATTTTTTCCGAGTTTTTCCGAGTTTTTAAATTCCCGACCTAGAAAGCTAGAACTAAAACTAGCGCGCGATAACAATATTTCATAGAAATCGGTTGCGTGGTTATTGAGTAATTGCTGTCACCGATTTTTGAAACGTTGTTATGAGACACCAGATGAGGGTTATCGAGGGGAGGGAAAAGTCAGGTTTGTATTGGAAAAATCGAAAGCCCTTAGCCCCCTGAGTAATACTGTAAAGTTTCATTAAGATCGGACCACCCAGTTCTAGGCGAGGGGTATCGAGGGGAGAGAAAAGTCAGGGTTGTAGTGGAAAAATCGAAAGCCCTTAGCCCCCTTAGTAATACTGTAAAGTTTCATTAAGATCGGACCACCCAATTCGAAGATACCAGGCGAGGGGTATCGAAGAGAGGGAAAAGTCAGGTTTATAGTGGAAAAATCGAAAGCTCTTAGCCCCTTAGTAATACTGTAAAGTTTCATTAAGATCGGACCACCTAGTTCGAAGATACCAGGCGAGGGGTATCGAGGGGAGGGAAGTCAGGTTTGTAGTGGAAAGATCGAAAGCCCTTAGCCTCCTTAGTATTACTGTAAAGTTTCATTAAGATCGGACCACCTAGTTCGAAGATACCAGGCGAGGGGTATCGAGGGGAGGGAAAAGTCAGGTTTGTAGTGGAAAGATCGAAAGCCCTTAGCCCTCTTAGTAATACTGTAAAGTTTCATTAAGATCGGAGCACCCAGTTCTAGGCGAGGGATATCGAGGGGAGAGAAAAGTCAGGTTTGTAGTGGAAAAATCGAAAACCCTTAGCCCCCTTAGTAATACTGTAAAGTTTCATTAAGATCGGATCACTCAATTTCGAGATACCAGGCGAGGGAATCGAGGGGAATTTTCTCAGGGGTGAGACGTGAGACCTATCTAGATCGATTCCTTGTCCCCCCCCCCCCAAGTTTCATTAAAATCGTTAGGCGGGTATTCGAGATCGTTTGTGCACACAGACAGGCATTCCTCGTATTATTTTATAGCAGTGGTTCCCAAACTCTTTTGGCCCACGGACCCCTTTTCATAGTCAAAACTTGCCCACGGACCCCTTTTTATACCCGTATGGTGAAACCAAAGGGTATACTAACTTTGCCTTACCGTTTGTAACGCCAAAATCCCGTCATCGCACACAAAAATGAGTGTGTTTAGAATGACAAAAATATTTAATTTTTGCATGTCCGTCCGTTCGTCCGGTTTTGGCGCGAATTGCGGGCGCACGGATTGACCTAGAGACTTGAAATTTTACGCAGATCTGTTTTCTGTAAACTGCGAGGCTAAGTTCGTTAATGTGCAAAAATTGACCATTAGGGGGATGCCCCCCATACGAACGAAAATGTTTTTTGTGAATATCTAAAAAACGGTGCATCTTATCACAAAAGTCCAAGAACAAAAGTTTTTTAGGATATGATTCTACATAAAACTCCCATAACTCAAAATCCGATTGGAATAAATTTTAAAAAATCTTATTGAAAAGTTTTACTTCAAAGAGGAATTTTCATACAATTGTTCGAATTTTAATACGAATATCACCATACGGGTCTCCAATGATTGCCAGATTGGCAATTATAGCTTTTGTTATGTTCATAGTCAAAACTTGCCCACGGACCCTGGGTGAAAAACTACATAAATGTTTAATAGAAAAATTACAAATTTAACTTTGATGTCTTGAATGGTAAATGGTAACGTAAAAATAAAATATAAATTAAACATTTTGTTGAAGAAGTATTTATTGAAATTATAACTTTTGTTTTAAAATACAAAAAAAATTAATACTTGGATGAACCTGATGGGATGTTATGAGTGTATTTATGTTCGGCTCAATGTTTGTGAGTAGCAACCGCAAATCCCTATGAGTACTAATTTCTAGTCGGTTTCTTTTTTTTGTGATGAGGCTCATAACGGCACTGAATCTACGTTCTACCAAATAGGAAGACGGAAAAGCAATCAACAGCTTCTGTTATTTATTTTAACTTCCATATTAATAAAAATGTGTCACAATTTTTTTTATTTTATATTAAACCTTGCGCGGACCCCCTGACGTTGTTCAGGGACCCCCAAATCAATTTTAATTTTCCACGGACCCCCTGGATGATGCCAGGGACCCCTGGGGGTCCGTATGGACCACTTTGGGAACCACTGTTTTATAGGATTCAAATTAATCGCAAGAGCATAAAACTCAAATTAATCAAAATTTTTGGGACACACGAGATAGCGTGGTGTACACACTGAGAAACCTCAAATCAAATGTATCTATTCTTTGTTCCATTAACCCTTTCAGTCACCACGTACACTATAGTGTACACACTTTTCAGAAGCCATAACTCATAACTTGACTTGGTAGAAAGTGTGCACACTATAGTGTACGTGGTGACTGAAAGGGTTAAATGCATTTGTGACCCAATTTTGATTTTTTGAGTAAAAAGCTGGACTACAGTGGACGTAATTTAAGAAAAATTAAAATTTTTGATTTTTTTTTTTTTTTTGTTTGTTTTAAATGAATACTAATAGCTTAAACATCATTAATTTGTATAGAGAGTATTTTTAACCCCCATAGAACAAAATAGGTACTGAAAGGGTTAATAAAATTGAAACCGACCTAGACTCCACACTTACTGAAGATACTGACGACGAAGAAATGTCACAATTCGACATAAAGTCCGCATCAGCCTTAGTGCAACCCTATGATGGAACTCCCGAGAAACTTAATCAATTTCTAAATTCCGCTGAACTTCTTAAAGAACTTACCCCGACAGACCAACTGTCAACCTTAACGAAATTTGTCAAAATCCGCCTTCAGGGTAAAGCGCATGAAGTAGCTGGTAACGAGGTTACTCTAGAACGAATTCTCCACGAATTAAAGTCAAAATGCCCAAGTAAAATAAACTCTGATGTTTTGCTGGCCAAGCTCCGCGCCGCGCCACAAAACAAAACTCAAAACGATCAACAGTCTTCGCCAGCGAAATAGAATCTCTTACCACCAAATTATCTAGTGCGTATATCTCAGATGACAACGGAATGTCAGCTACCAAAATTGCGGAAAAATTCGCCATCGAAATTATAGCTAACAATGCAAAATCACCAGAAACCCGACTAATCATGAAAGCGGGAAATTTCACCAGTTTAGCAACAGCTATTACAAAATTTGTTACAGTAGACCAGACTGAGACCTCAAATGATGGCACTGTTTTCCATATGAGATCAAACCAAGGCTAATACAATAATTATCCCTTCCCCTCACCGTTATATTGTAAAATTCAATTTAGTGACAAAATTTAAAGTATCTCGAGAACGACATTTTTTTTTCTTTGGAATTTTTTTCTGTAAATACCTACTATTATACCACACAAATTCGCTAAATAAATTTTGGGGGTAAATGCGTTGTGAAAAGGAAATTTAATTACCTTTCCAAAATGTTCAATATCAATTTTTTAAAGTTTTTATGATGTCGAATTTTCGCTAACTTTTCCCCCTCCCCTTCGCCTACCGGACGTTATTCCGCCAAACAAAAAAATACGGGTCGATTTTTTTAGGTCCCTAACTACATCCGAATGAAAAAAGTTAAACAGAAGTGATTTCCAAGCTCCATACAAGTCGAGTTTGAGTTGGTGTGGCATATAAAAAACAATCGGATTTTGATGTATGGGAATCATATCCTAAATAACTTTTGTTCTTTCACTTTTTTGATAAGATGCACCGTTTTTGAGATATTCACAAAAACCGTTTTCGTTCGTATGGGGGGTACCCCCCCCCCCCCCCCTAATGGTCCATTTTTGCCACATTTTACGAAAAACGGATCTGTGCAAAATTTCAAGTCTCTAGCTCAATCCGTGCGCCCGCAATCCGCGCCACAGACAGACAGACGGACGGACATGCAGAAATTAATTATTTTTATCATTCTAAACACACTGGTGTAATTCATTTTTATGTGTGATAACGGGATCTTGGCGTTACAAACGGTAAGGCAAAGTTAATATACCCTACGGGTATAAAAATTCAATGTAATTTCGGGGACATCAAATTACATTTTTGACCTATGGTTTCTTGGGCATTTTTTCTTAGAATTTCGTGTAGAATCAGAATATGCTATACGATTTTGTCGAAAAAAAATCTACCCTCCCAGCATGAGCAATTGTTAGCATGAGCAATTTCGTCTCCGCATACGTAGGTATGGTTGGATCCAAATGTAGTCTAATGATCGACTCGGGAGCCTATATGTTATTTTAAAAGAATTAAAATTGATCCAGATCAACTCGTCTATATACAAGATTCATGTAAAATCACCGGAATTACCGAGGGTGAAATAAAATCAATAGGTTCCAGCGAGACAACACTCGATTTTGGGGACTTCAAAACCCTACACAGATTCCAGTTAGTAAATGATGATTTCCCGATTCCTAATATTCCGGAAGAGACTTTCTAGCAAAGTACCGTGCTAACATAGATTACGACACTTGTCTGCTAACACTAAAACATGAAAATTCTCAACATTCTGTCCCTATTAGCGACAAAACAAAAAAACGGTTATCTCATAATTCCTGCACGGAGCCAGGTAATACGGACAATCGAAAACAATGGGTGCATCCAACTACCAGAGCGGCTCAGCAGCGTACTGAAGCGAAAAAGTAGTTCAGTTATTGAACGCAAGCGCTCTAGAGCAGCTCAGCTGAGCCAATCACATGCTTACTGAGCGTAGAAAACCTTTGCTCAGTTGCTGAACAATTGCTCTGCTGGTAGCACCTAACTCAATATAACTTCAACATAACCTCAATAGTGTAATACGACACAGCCTCAATCTATTTTTCTTTAAAAATTTTACATTTCATTGAAAATGTCCATCCCAATTGGTGGTGTTATTTATAACACAGAAAGCCTTCAACAAATACTTTCTGAACACACTGGGGCTGAAGTCATCGGCTTTACAGATGCTGTGGCGGGTAGGTTTTTGTAGATATCGCACTGGGAAAACTTGTATGTAATATGGTAATATCGCTTCAATTTTCCACTAGGCGAAAGTTTCAAATGGTCAAAAGAAACTACTCTTCTCCTAATTGAGGAATACAGGACGCGCCTAGAACAATTCCGCAACTCTAAAATAAAAAAAGCAAGGTTATGGGAAGAAATTGCAAAAGTTTTTTCACAACGCGGGTACGACATCACCAGGAATATTCTGGATAAAAAGTGGCGGAATATGAAACGAACATACTGCAACATAACAGAAAACAATAAAAAGCAGTCGTCAGGCAGAGCCCGGGTGTCTTGGGAATATTTCGACCAGATGCACGATGTGCATAAAAACGACTAAGCCATCCAATTAGACCATACAGTCGAATCTTTCGATATCTCAAGTTTAGAGTCCTCTTCTACATCAGCATCTGCACCAGAGTCTCCAGTTGCATTTCAGCAGAGTACTAGTACACAAGGATCAACGGAACCTCCCGCAGGAAGCAAATATTTTAGATTTCACCAAAATCAACTCATTTTAAATCAGGAACGGATCCGAGCTCTCAAAAATTTGACAGACAGCGTTGAACATAATAATGCCATTCAAGAGCAAAGAAATAAAATCCTGAAAAAACTTGTATCCATTTTAGAAAATAAATAACTTTTATTATAATAAAGACATTATAAAATCTCTTTTCAATGCCCCACTTCTAGTTTCAGTCTGTGGGTCAATATGGGTCGGTAAATCTGGTTCTAAGTCTTCGTTTTCTTCCAATTCTTCTTCACAAAACAATTCAGCGATTTCGATCGAGAAGTTGTGGAGTACGCACGATGAAATCACTGCGTTTATCATAAGATCCATATCAGACATGTCCAAATATTTTAATTTTCTCCATCTTCCTTTTAGAAGCCCGAAGCTCCTCTCTATTATCGACCGTATTGAACTAAGGTTGTTGTTAAATTTGATCTGCTGTCTAGTCAAATGGCCGTTATCTCGAAACGGAGTCAGTAGGTTTTGTAATAAAGGGTAGGCCGAATCACCAATTAAGTGGAACTTCGGAAGAAGAAGAGGGTCTAAATTGTTTTGGATCCTCGGGTAAATGCTGCTTTCGCGAAATACACGAGCGTCATGAACTCTTCCCGGCGCTCCCACGTTTACATCAATGAATTTTCCTTGGTGATCGCAAATACCTAAAAATAAAGTAGGTGTGCACAATCATAATTTTTTTTATTTTTTTATTTGCTTACTATAATACCTTGCAAAATAATCGAATGAAAGTTCTTTCTGTTGTAGTCAGTTTCGTTTCCTACGGGCTGTTTAATTGGTATATGGCATCTGTTTATAGCACCAACTACATTGGGAATTTTGGAACGTGATTCAAAAACCTCGTGTAAGCAATACAATTTTTCAGAAAAGAAATAAAGTAGTATAATATAGGAATTTACTGTTGAAATTTTCATAGATGTTTCTTCATCCGGCCATTTGATATACTTGGACATTAGATTCGCAAGGCAATTTGTGACCTCTTTGAAAATATAATGCCCTGTACTTGGAGCCGTTCCGAATCTATCTGACGAGCTTAAATAGGATTCCTGTTTACCCAAAACACATAGGGTAAACATGACTTTCTTTTCTATAGCATAAGAGCTCACGGTAGGTACCATGGGTGCTATGATGGTCACCAATTTTTAAATTATAAACAGAATGCTTGATGTGAAACAAATTTTTATTTTAATATTTACTTCAAATCCATTACGGGAGAATCGAAAATGTTTCCGGAAGAGCTCTGGCGTGTACTTCGGCACAGTAACCTCAAAATAATCCCGATTTCTTTCGGGTGCCGCATTCCGGATTGGGGCGACTTCAACTGAAGTATTACACTCTTCAACCAAAAGTGAAATAGCTTCCAGATTTAACGTATCAGAGGCACAAATTTCTAACATTACGGAGATAATTACATCGCGGTCCATCTTGAACAATAATTTCTTTGAATGACAGCTCATATATAAATGAGCGGTGCATTCAGGGCACAAAATGCTGCTCAGCTGAGCATTTTTTTGACAGCTGAGCTTCGCTCCAGAGTCGCTGTGGTAGTTGGATGCACCCAATATTACGGAAGATTCAGTAGTTTTAAACGAGGAAATACAACCAGGCGTGTTCATATCGAACACTATTATTTCTCCTAAGTCTTCTCAGGTAAAAATCGTAAACACATCTGAAAAAAATGTGTTAATACAAAAATTGAAACCAAAACTGTCACCACTTCGTCATTTCTACTTGTACAAAATAACAAGTGATACTGAGAATAGAAAGTCAAAACTCAATAAAGAGTTAGATTTCAAGAACGTACCAGATTTTGCAATAAACGATTTACAGCAATTATGCGACGAATACATCTTTGCCCTCAAAGGTGATTACTTGAGTGTCAATAATTTTTACGAACAAACTATCGAACTTTCCGACAATGTACTAGTCTATAAACAAAAATTATAGATTACCACAAGTACATAAGGAAGAAATCAATCGACAAATAAACAAAATGTTAGATAAAAAAATAATTGAACCATCAATTTCAAATTACAATTCTCCACTTCTATTAGTACCAAAAAAGTCCGAAACAGGCGATAAGCGGTGAAGACTGGTAATAGATTTCCGACAACTGAACAAAAAATTAATACCAGATAAATTCCACTTACCAAGAATAGACGAGATTCTAGACGAACTGGGTAGAGCAAAATTGTTTTCCACACTAGACCTAATGTCTGGTTTTCACCAAATTTCTTTGGACAAACAATCACGCAAATACACCGCATTCTCTACAGGTCAAGAACATTTCCAATTTACAAGGCTACCATTCGGTCTGAATATTAGCCCGAATAGTTTTCAGCGCATGATGAATATTGCGATAGCAGGCCTTGCACCCGAGCAAGCCTTTCTGTATTTAGATGATATAATCGTAATAGGATGGTCAGTACATTATCACTTGACAAATCTAGAAAAAGTTTTCCAGCAACTGCGCAAATACAACATCAAACTAAATCCAAATAAATGTCATTTTTTCCAAAAAGAAGTAACCTTTCTAGGCCACAAGGTAACCGAAAACGGAATTCAACCCGATAATTCCAAGTATTCTGTAATAGAAAAATACCCAATTCCCACTAACGCCGATCAAGTGAAACGATTTGTTGCATTCTGCAACTATTATTGTAGGTCCATATCAAATTTCGCTGAAATAACAATTCCATTAAATAATCTCCTTAAAAAGAACAAACAATTCTTGTGGTCCGAGGACTGTCAAAGATCATGGCTCAAATTAAAAACTTCCCTCCTATCGCTACGTATTTTACAATATCGAGATTTTAACAAAACATTCTTACTCACAACAGACGCATCTGCTATTGCATGCGGAGCTGTGCTTTCACAACTTCATGGTAGCAACACTGAGCTACCAATAGCATTTGCAAGTAAAGCTTTTACCAAAGGCGAAAGGAATAAATCGACGATAGAAAAGGAGCTAACAGCCATACATTGGTCAATAATGTATTTCAAACCTTACCTTTACGGTAGAAAGTTTTTAGTAAAAACGGACCACAGACCACTAGTTTACTTATTTGGGATGAAGAACCCATCTTCAAAATTAACACGAATGCGCTTGGATTTGGAAGAAATCGAATTTGATGTTCGAATTTGATGTAAATTTTATCAAAGGACAAGAAAACGTTGGAGCGGATGCTCTATCCAGAATCACAATTAATTCAGATACATTTCAGAATCTCCGCTCAAGTATTTTAATGGTACAAACAAGATCAACGGCAAAAAACGAAAAGCCAATACATGATTCGGATCGAAATAAAGAGCATATAAATCTAGAGCCTGATCAACTCAAAATTTACGATGCATTAAATATATCTGAAACAAAAGGGTTACCAATTCTCAAATTTAAAATAGAACCCCATAAGCTTTATGTGCAAATTCTTAAAAATAAAAAGATACATATCAAGAAAGAATTAAAAATAAACCTGCATGCTAAAAGGAACCTCGCATTCGAGCGAGAATTCGATGTTATTGAACACAGGGCAGCAAAGTCAGACATAAATACTTCGACGTCGAACAGTTTAACCCTAATCAGCTCAGGCTAATTTTGTCCTTAATCCACGCAGGCGGTGTCTGAAAGACACCATGCCGGAAAAATAGAATAATTTAATAAAAATTTTTTTTTTGAGTTTGCATTTTTTAATTCAGTTAATAATATTTATTTATTTGTATATACATTATTCGTACTTTTTATAATTGTAGCATAAAATTGATTTTTAAGAATTTTCGTTACAAACATTTTTCTTGGATTTGCACTTATCTGCTTCAAAGCGCGACCTTAGAAATGGGGACACAGGAAGCAACGTTTTCTCTTTTGGGAAGTGCTACAGTTATTATCGCCTACTACAGTCCGATATTTTGCGAAATAGAAGCAAAGTGATACCAAAATAACCTTTCTTTGCTGGTAAAACCGTTACGGTGTCTTTGAGACACCGCCTGCGTGGATTAAGGGTAAATTTCATAAAAGCGAAATATTATTGTTGTAGTAAAAAAAATTAATTTTTTTTTTCGTTTTTAAATAGTATTGGCTTAAAAAAACAAAGTCAAGGAGCATGAATGCAACAACTTTTTTAACATTCGTAACAATCACTCTCAAAACTGCATCGGTGTCTCAAAGACACCGCGAATGCGGATTAGGGTTAAAGCACAAGCTAACAATACCCTAAAATCGGTAACCATTATTCTGTACAACGAACCCAAACAGATAAAATCTTCTGAAGAAATACTTGAAATTTTGAATAATTACCACAATTCACCTACAGGAGGTCACATTGGTCAACCAAAACTTTACAGAACATTGAAAAGTCGATATCACTGGCGTAACATGAAAAAATTATGTCAGTTAAACAAACATGGTACAATCACTAAAGAAAACCTTGTGATAACAACTACTCCATCTAAACCTTTCGAAGTCGTGTCAAGCGATACAATTGGTCCCTTTCCGAGATCTGAAAAATGCAACAGGTACGCAGTAACAATACAGTGTGAATTCATTAAATACATTGTTATAGCACCAATCCCTAACAAAAATGCAAAATCAGTTGCAAAAGCTATAGTCGAAAACTTTATTTTAATTTATGGCACAATGAAACAGGTCAGAACCGATAACGGAACAGAATACCTAAACGAAGTTTTCAAAAATATCTGTGAAACACTCAGAATAGAACGAAAAACTTCAACTCCTTATCACCCACAGACTATAGGCGGCTTAGGACGAAACCACAGATGTCTAAACGACTACCTACGGTCACATGTTAATGAGTCACATGATGACTGGGATACATGATTGCAATATTACGCCTTTTCATACAATACAACTCCAAATGATACTATACACCATTTGAGTTAGTTTTTGGACATAGCTCCGACACGTTTTACACAATAGACAGCAAACCAGTAAAACCAATTTACAACCCCGACTTGTACCATCAAGAACTGACATTTCGTCTAAAATTAGCATACGACAAAACTAAACAGTTTATACTAATCAACAAAATTAAAAGAAAAGCAAAATTCGACTGTTCTAGTAAGCCAATTAACTTGGTAGTAGGAGCTAATCAACCAACAAAATAACAAATTGGATCAAGTGTATACAGGTCCATGCGAGGTTGTAAGCATCAATAATGTAAACTGCACAGTGAAAAACCTCTTGTATGGAGAAATGACAACTGTGCATAAAAACAGATTACAAACATGGAATGATTAAAAAAAAATTTTTTTTTACATAAATTATTTAAAGATTTTTATCCATTTACATAGTTCTATTTACCATTTACATAGTTCTATAATGTAATCAATAAATCCATTTAAATAAAAGTTATACTTATGTCACTCTAAAATTGTATTTTATACTTATATTTTGTACTTTATATCATACTAGCAGACCCTTCGTTGGCAGCTAAAAGTTTTTTGTATAAATTTTAGAATGCCAAAAAAACTTAAAAAGTTTTTGGAAAAAAGGTTATCCTTACAGGACCTTCCGTTTCGAATTATGAAATTCCAACACCAGATTCGTGATAAGCAACCCTGAAAACCTTCCAAAGCCAGTTTTTGTGAGAAAAATTGGAAAAAAGACATTTTCGTTATCCTCACAGGACCTTCCGTTTAGAATTTTAAAAACCTAACACCGGATTCGCGATTAACGATCCCGGAAACCACCTTATGCCGATTTTTCCCGGGAAAAACGGGAAAAATGATATTTGCGTCATCCTTACAGAACCTTTCGTTTCAAATTTTGAAAATCTAATACCGGATTCGTGATCAGCGACCCCAAAAACCCTATATTGCCAATTTGTCCGGGGAAAAATGGGAAAAAGGATATTTTCGTTATCCTTACAGAACCTTCCGTTTCGACTTTTAAAAATCTAATACCGGATTCGTGATCAGCGATCCCGATAACCCCCTAATGCCATTTTTTCCCCGGGAAAAATGGTAAAAAGGATATTTTCGTTATCCTTACAGGACCTTCCGTTTCGAATTTTGAAAATCTAATACCGGATTCGTGATCAGCGACCCCAAAAACCCCATAATACCAATTTTTCCGGCGAAAAATCGGAAAAAGGATATTTGTATTATCCTTACAGAACCTTCCGTTTCGAATTTTGAAAATCTAATACCGAATTCGTGATCAGCGATCCCAAAAACCCCATAATGCAAACTTTTCCGGGGGAAAAATGGGAAAAAGGATATTTGCGTTACCTTACAGGACCTTCTGTTCCGAATTTTGAAATTCCAACACCAGATTCTTAATTAGCGACCCCAAATACCCTATAAAGCCAATTTTCCCGGGAAAAAATGGGAAAAAGGATATTTGTATTATCCTTACAGAACCTTCCGTTTCGAATTTTGAAAATCTAATACCGAATTCGTGATCAGCGACCCCAAAAAACCCCATAATGCAAAATGGGAAAAAGGATATTTATGTTATCCTTTCAGGACCTTTCGTTTCGAATTTTGAAAATCTAATACCGGATTCGTGATCAGCTACCCCAAATACCCTATAATGCAAATTTTTCCGGGGAAAAATGGGAAAAAGGATATTTCCATTATCCTTACAGGACCTTCCGTTTCGAATTTTAAAATCTAACATAGCTAAAAACCTGCTCCTGGCAACGCAGATCATTTTGCAAAAAACCGCGTCAAAATCGGTCCAGTAGTTTTTAAGTTTTGCAATCTCAAACGGACAGACAAACCAACAGACAAACATCCATTTTTATATAGATTTTATATTTCATACTTTATATTTTACTAGCAGACCCTACGTTGGTAGCTAAAAGTTTTTTGTATAAATTTTAGAATGCCAAAAAAACTTAAAAAGTTTTTGGAAAAAATGTTATCCTTACAGGACCTTCCGTTTCGAATTTTGAAATTCCAACTTCAGATTCGTGATAAGCAACCCTGAAAACCTCCCAAAGCCTGTTTTTGCGAGAAAAATTGGAAAAAGGACATTTGCGTAATCCTTACAGGACCTTCGGTTTCAAATTTTGAAATTCCAACACCGGATTCGTGATCAGCGACCCCAAAAACCCCCTTATGCCGATTTTTCCGGGGAAAAACGGGAAAAAGGATATTTATCCTTACAGGACCTTTCGTGTCGAATTTTGAAAATCCAATATCGGATTGGTGTTAAGCGATCTCAAACATAATGCCGATTTTTCCTGGAAAAACGGGAAAAATTTTCCGGAAAAATCGTCATCCTTACAGAACCTTTCGTTTCAAATTTTGAAAGTCTAATACCGGATTCGTGATCAGCGACCCCAAAAACCCCATAATACCAATTTCTGCGGAGAAAAATGGGAAAAGGGATATTTGCGTTATCCTTACAGGATTTTTCGGTTAGAATTTTGAAATTCCAACATCCAACTCGTGATCAGCGACCCCAAAAAACCCCTTATGCCGATTTTTCCGGGGAAAAACGGGAAAAGGGATATTTGCGTTATCTTTGCAGGACCTTCCGTTTCGAATTTTTGAAATTCCAACACCGGATTCGTGATCAGCGACCCCAAAACCCTTATGCCGATTTTTCCGGACAAAAACGGGAAAAAGGATATTTGCGTTATCCTTGCAGGACCTTCCGTTTCGAATTTTTGAAAATCTAATACCGGATTCGTGATCAGCGACCCCAAAAACCCCATAATACCAATTTCTGCGGAGAAAAATGGGAAAAGGGATATTTGCGTTATCTTTCAGGGCCTTCCGTTTCGAGTTTTGAAAATCTAACACCGGATTCGTGATCAGCGACCCCAAAAACCCCCTAATGCCATTTTTTCCCGGAAAAAATGGGAAAAAGTATATTTGCGTTATCCTTACAGGACCTTCCGTTTCGAATTTTGAAATTCAGACACCAGATTCGTGATCAGCGACCCCAAAAACCCCATAATGGCAATTTTTCCGGAGAAAATGGGAAAAAGGATATTTGCGTTATCCTTACAGGACCTTCCGTTTCGAATTTTGAAATTCCAACACCGGATTCGTTATCAGCGACCCCAAAAACCCCATAATGGAAATTTTTCCGGAGAAAAATGGGAAAAAGGATATTTGCGTTATCCTTACAGGACCTTCCGTTTCGAATTTTGAAATTCCAACACCGGATTCGTGATCAGCGACCCCAAAAACCCCATAATGGCAATTTTTCCGGAGAAAAATGGGAAAAAGGATATTTGCGTTATCCTTACAGGACCTTCCGTTTCGAATTTTAAAATCTAACATAGCTAAAAACCTGCTCCTGGCAACGCAGATCATTTTGCAAAAAACCGCGTCAAAATCGGTCCAGTAGTTTTTGAGTTTTGTAATCTCAAACAAACCAACAAACTTCCATTTGTTGGAAGTTTATATACATACTAGAATTTGGACCCGGCTTCGCCCGGCTAAAAGCGTGAACAGAAAAAAAACTTAGGAAAACTAAATTCATTTGGTTAAAAATTAGGTAGCCTGCATGCTGTTCGTTAGTTTTTTCTCTTCGGAAAATGATTAACCCATTCGGTATTTTGATGCCATATGGCAACGCAGTTAAAAATTTGAATTGACTTATTATTTATTTATTTTCAACACTCTATTCTCATTTAGTGCACCTTTAAGTGCATGTGTGACGCAATTTAGATTTTTTGAGTAAAAAGCTGGACTACAGTGGACTTTTTTGTAAAAAATAAAAATTTTTTTTTCTTTTTTTTTTTGTTTTAAATGAATACTGATAGCGTAAACATCATTAATTTGTATAGAGAGTATTTTTAACACCCATAGAAAAAAACATGTACCGAACGGGTTAACAAACTAACAAAAAATTCCAGCACTTGCATTCGGTATTACTTTACCCCCCTCCGCTTACTCTCCCACCTATCGGGCTACTTTTTAATGGGTCTAAGTTGGGGCTGGATCCCCGACGAACATCTATGCCAAATTTCAGGCCAATCGGTTAAGTAGTTTCCCCGCGAAAGAGTAACATAGCGCAAAAACTAAGTTTCGAAATCACCTTACCCCCTCCCCTTACTCCCCCCACCTCTCGGGCTACTTTTTAATGGGTCTGTGTTGGGGCTGGATCCCCGACGAACATCTATGCCAAATTTCAGGCCAATCGGTTCAGTAGTTTCCCCGCGAATGGGTAACATAGAGGAAAAGCTAAGTTTCGAGATCACTTTACCCCCTCCCCTTACTCCCCCCACCTATCGGGCTACTTTTTAATGTGTCTGTGTTGGTGCTGAACCCCCGACGAACATCTGTGCCAAATTTCAGGCCAATCAGTTAAGTAGTTTCCCCGCGAAAGAGTAACATAGCGCAAAAACTAAGTTTCGAAATCACTTTACCCCCTCCCCTTACTCCCCCAACCTCTCGGGCTACGTTGTAATGGGTCTGTGTTGGGGCTGGACCCTCGACGAACATCTATGCCAAATTTCAGGCCAATCGGTTCAGTAGTTTCCCCGCGAAAGAATAACATAGCGGTAAAACTAAGTTTCGAAATCACTTTACCCCCTTCCCTTACTCCCCCCAGACAGACACCAACTCATTTTTATATATTAGTATGATTTTTAACCCCCATAGAAAAAAACATGTACCGAATTAACCCGTTCAACAACAAACAAAATTCTAACAAAAAATAACAAAAAATTCCAGCACTTGCATTCGGTATTACTTTACCCCCCTCCGCTTACTCTCCCACCTATCGGGCTACTTTTTAATGGGTCTATGTTGGGGCTGGATCCCCGACGAACATCTATGCCAAATTTCAGGCCAATCGGTTCAGTAGTTTCCCCGCGAAAGAGTAACATAGCGCAAAAAGTAAGTTTCGAAATCACTTTACCCCCTCCCCTTACTTCCCCCATCACTCGGGCTACTTTTCAATGGATCTATGTTGGCGCCGGACCCCCGACGAACATCTATGCCAAATTTCAGGCCAATCGGTTCAGTAGTTTCCCCGCGAAAGAGTAGCATAGCGCAAAAACTAAGTTTCGAAATCACTTTACCCCCTCCCCTTACTTCCTTCACCTCTCGGGCTACTTTTTAATGGGTCTGTGTTGGCGCCGGACCCCCGACGAACATCTATGCCAAATTTCAGGCCAATCGGTTTAGTAGTTTCCCCGCGAAAGAGTAACATAGCGCAAAAAGTAAGTTTCGAAATCACTTTACCCCCTCCCCTTACTTCCCCCACCTCTTGGGCTACTTTTTAATGGATCTATGTTGGGGCTGGAGCCCCGAAAAACATCTGTGTCAAATTTCAGGCCAATCGGTTCAGTAGTTTCCCCGCGAATGAGTAACATAGAGGAAGAGCTAAGTTTCCAGATCACTTTACCCCCTCCCCTTACTCCCCCACCTCTCGGGATACTTTTTAATGAGTCTGTTTTGGGGCTGGATCCCCGACGAACATCTATGCCAAATTTCAGGCCAATCGGTTCAGTAGTTTCCCCGCGAAAGAGTAACATAGGGCAAAAACCTAGTTTCGAAATCACTTTTACCCCCTTCCCTTACTCCCCCCACTTCTCGGGCTAATTTTTAATGGGTCTGTGTTGGCGCTGGACCCCCGACGAACATCTATGCAAAAGTTCAGGCCAATGGGTTCAGTAGTTTCCCCGCGAAAGAGTAACGTAGCGCAAAAACTAAGTTTCGAAATCACTTTACCCCCTCCCCTTACTTTCCCCACCTCTCAGGCTACTTTTTAATGGGTCTGAATTAGGGCTGGACCCCCAACGAACATCTATGCCAAATTTCAGGCCAATCGGTTCAGTAGTTTCCCCGCGAAAGAGTAACATAGCGCAAAAAGTAAGTTTCGAAATCACTTTACCCCCTCCCCTTACTCCCCCCACCCCTCGAGCTACTTTTCCGTATGCCTATGTTGGAACCAGAACTACCACAGACACTCATGCCAAATTTCAAGTCAATCGGTTCAGCCGTTTTTGCGTGAAAGAGGAACAGACAGACAGACAGACAGACAGACACCAACTCATTTTTATATATTAGTATGATTATATTTTGTACTAAAATTTGGACCCGGCTTCGCCCGGCTAAAAGCGTGAACAGAAAAAAAACTTAGGAAAACTAAATTCATTTGGTTAAAAATTAGGTAGCCTGCATGCTGTTCGTTAGTTTTTTCTCTTCGGAAAATGATTAACCCATTCGGTATTTTGATGCCATATGGCAACGCAGTTAAAAATTTGAATTGACTTATTATTTATTTATTTTCAACACTCTATTCTCATTTAGTGCACCTTTAAGTGCATGTGTGACGCAATTTTGATTTTTTGAGTAAAAAGCTGGACTACAGTGGACTTATTTGTAAAAAATAAAATTTTTTTTTTCTTTTTTTTTTGTTTTAAATGAATACTGATAGCGTAAACATCATTAATTTGTATAGAGAGTATTTTTAACACCCATAGAAAAAAACATGTACCGAACGGGTTAACAAACTAACAAAAAATTCCAGCACTTGCATTCGGTATTACTTTACCCCCCTCCGCTTACTCTCCCACCTATCGGGCTACTTTTTAATGGGTCTGTGTTGGGGCTGGATCCCCGACGAACATCTATGCCAAATTTCAGGCCAATCGGTTAAGTAGTTTCCCCGCGAAAGAGTAACATAGCGCAAAAACTAAGTTTCGAAATCACCTTACCCCCTCCCCTTACTCCCCCCACCTCTCGGGCTACTTTTTAATGGGTCTGTGTTGGGGCTGGATCCCCGACGAACATCTATGCCAAATTTCAGGCCAATCGGTTCAGTAGTTTCCCCGCGAATGGGTAACATAGAGGAAAAGCTAAGTTTCGAGATCACTTTACCCCCTCCCCTTACTCCCCCCACCTATCGGGCTACTTTTTAATGTGTCTGTGTTGGTGCTGAACCCCCGACGAACATCTGTGCCAAATTTCAGGCCAATCAGTTAAGTAGTTTCCCCGCGAAAGAGTAACATAGCGCAAAAACTAAGTTTCGAAATCACTTTACCCCCTCCCCTTACTCCCCCAACCTCTCGGGCTACGTTGTAATGGGTCTGTGTTGGGGCTGGACCCTCGACGAACATCTATGCCAAATTTCAGGCCAATCGGTTCAGTAGTTTCCCCGCGAATGGGTAACATAGAGGAAGAGCTAAGTTTCGAGATCACTTTACCCCTCCCCTTACTCCTCCCACCTATCGGGCTACTTTTTAATGGGTCTGTGTTGGGGCTGGACCCTCGACGAACATCTATGCCAAATTGCAGGCCTATCGGTTAAGTAGTTTCCCCGCGAAAGAGTAACATAGCGCAAAAACTAAGTTTCGAGATCACTTTACCCCCTCCCCTTACTCCCCCCACCTATCGGGCTACTTTTTAATGAGTCTGTGTTGGTGCTGAACCCCCGACGAACATCTGTGCCAAATTTCAGGCCAATCAGTTAAGTAGTTTCCCCGCGAAAGAGTAACATAGCGCAAAAACTAAGTTTCGAAATCACTTTACCCCCTCCCCTTACTCCCCCAACCTCTCGGGCTACGTTGTAATGGGTCTGTGTTGGGGCTGGACCCTCGACGAACATCTATGCTAAATTTCAGGCCAATCGGTTCAGTAGTTTCCCCGCGAAAGAATAACATAGCGCTAAAACTAAGTTTCGAAATCACTTTACCCCCTCCCCTTGCTCCCCCCAACCCTCGCGCTACTTTTCCGTATGCCTATGTTGGAACCAGAACTACCACAGACACTCATGCCAAATTTCAAGTCAATCGGTTCAGCCGTTTTTGCGTGAAAGAGGAACAGACAGACAGACAGACACCAACTCATTTTTAAAAGCTTTTATTTAGCTTGCCTTCGTGTCTGTTTGTCTGTTTGTCTGTCTGTCTGTCTGTCAGATCAAATCTTGCAACCCAATTTTGACCCACTTCTACTTGTCCGATTGACTTGAAATTTTGCACACTTATATAAGTCCGATGACAATACAATATTTTCTCTACTTCGTCCTTGTAAGGATAAGAGAAGGTCCTGTAAGGATAACGTGATTATCCTTTTCTCCAAATTTTCCGGAAAAAAATCTATCCTGGGGGTTTTTGGGGTCGCTGAATCCGAATCTGTCATTAAAAAGTCTGTAAGGATAACGGAAGGTCCTGTAAGGATAACGTGATTATCCTTTTCTCCAAATTTTCCGGAAAAAAATCTATTCTGGGGGTTTTTGGGGTCGCTGAATCCGAATCTGTCATTAAAAAGTCAGTAAGGATAACGGAAGGTCCTGTAAGGATAACGTGATTATGTCGTGGTGATTTAGATGGATAAGAAGTTTATGGATGATGGAAACGATGGATGGTGAAAACTAAAACACAATTCAAAACACAATTCACTTTTAACTATTCGTTCTTTATTTCTTAATCTGTCTTTTGTATAAATATCTTCTAATCATTAAGTTTAATAACTAACTTTTTGACAACTGATTTAAAACTTTACTTCTTGAATCTTGATTTTAAACTTTCTTTCTTGACTTATTATTTCAAACTGTACTTTTTGACTTCTAAAACAAAACTTTTCTAATTGACTTCTGATTTACAACTTTTCTACTTGACTATCAAATTAAAACTGTTCTCCTTGACTATTAATTTACAACGGTTCTTGTTGACTGCTAAATTCGAACTCAACTCTTGTCAAATTATTCTATACCTAAATTTTGACCTCTTCCTTTGTTGAATCGAGTAGGGGTTCGGACCTACGTTAACATTTCTACAACACGAAATTAATAATTTTACTTTCCCATGGGAAAATATAAATAATAGGTCAATCGAATGTTGACACATCGTAACTTCAATAAGTCGATATTTGGAAATAGCAACGTTGAAATTTAGTCTTCGTTCAAAAATGAGACTTTGTTGCTTAACGATTTTCTGTTGAAATTACTATGTTGGCAATAGTTTTTAGTAACTACAACGGTCACTGAACCATTTAACAACTTTCGACATCCATTGCTTATAGTTGATGTTGAATAGTTAGATTTCGTAAGTATCCGGTCTCGATTCCATTTCACTACAATTATCCTTTTCTCCAAATTTTCCGGAAAAAAATGTATTCAGGGGGTTTTTGGGGTCGCTGAATCCGAATCTGTCATTAAAAAGTCAGTAAGGATAACGGAAGGTCCTGTAAGGATAACGTGATTATCCTTTTCTCCAAATTTTCCAGAAAAAAATCTATTCTGGGGTTTTTTGGGGTCGCTGAATCCGAATCTGTCATTAAAAAGTCTGTAAGGATAACGGAAGGTCCTGTTAGGATAACGTGATTATCCCTTTCTCCAAATTTTCCGGAAAAAAATCTATTCTGGGGGTTTTTGGGGTCGCTGAATCCGAATCTGTCATTAAAAAGTCTGTAATGATAACGGAAGGTCCTGTAAGGATAACGTGATTATCCTTTTCTCTAAATTTTCCGGAAAAAAATCTATTCTGGGGTTTTTGGGGTCGCTGAATCCGAATCTGTCATTAAAATTTTTTTAAAAGCTTTTATTTAGCTCGCTATCTTGTCTGTCTGTTTGTTTGTTTGTTTGTTTGTCGGGGTCAAATCTTGCAATCAAATTTTGACCCACTTCCACTCATCCGATTCACTTGAAATTTTGTACACTTATATAAGTCCGATGACAATACAATATTTTCTCTACTTCGTCCTTGTAAGGATAAGAGAAGGTCCTGTAAGGATAACGTGATTATCCTTTTCTCCAAATTTTAAGAAAAAAATCTATTCTGGGGTTTTTTGGGGTCGCTGAATCCGAATCTGTCATTAAAAAGTCTGTGACGATAACGGAAGGTCCTGTAAGGATAACGTGATTATCCTTTTCTCCAAATTTTCCGGAAAAAAATCTATCCTGGGGGTTTTTGGGGTCGCTGAATCCGAATCTGTCATTAAAAAGTCTGTAAGGATAACGGAAGGTCCTGTAAGGATAACGTGATTATCCTTTTCTCCAAATTTTCCGGAAAAAAATCTATTCTGGGGGTTTTTGGGGTCGCTGAATCCGAATCTGTCATCAAAAAGTCTGTAAGGATAACGGAAGGTCCTGTAAGGATAACGTGATTAACCTTTTCTCCAAATTTTCCTGAAAAAAATCTATTCTGGGGTTTTTGGGGTCGCTGAATCCGAATCTGTCATCAAAAAGTCTGTAAGGATAACGGAAGGTCCTGTAAGGATAACGTGATTATCCTTTTCTCCAAATTTTCCGGAAAAAAATGTATTCAGGGGGTTTTTGGGGTCGCTGAATCCGAATCTGTCATTAAAAAGTCTGTAAGGATAACGGAATGTCCTGTAAGGATAACGTGATTATCCTTTTTTCAATTGTTCCGGGAAAAATATATTCTGCAGGTTTTGGGGTTCGCTGAATACGATTCTCAAGTTAAAAAGCCTGTAAGGACATCTCAAATGTAAAGCTATATATTCGAAGACTAAAAAGAACAAAATAAAAAAAAATAAAAATTTTTTTTTAAAAAAAAGCTTTTATTAAAAAAAATGCACTAAAAAGAAAAAAATAATTTTCTGGACGCTGTGTATCACAAATATAAAAGCTTTTAAAAAGCGAGATAAAGCATAAAACAATAAAATAAACATTTATCTCGCTTTTAAAAAGCTTTTATATTTGTGATACACAGCGTCCAGAAAATTATTTTTTTCTTTTTAGTGCATTTTTTTTAATAAAAGCTTTTTTTAAAATTTTTTTTTTTATTTTTTTATATACAGCCTTGGCCAAAAGTATTGAGCACCCTGTAAATTTTACTAATATACAAAATCTAATGCTCCAAATCAATCGTATTGTTTATTAAAGTTTTGTCGGCATCTAAAAAATAAAATTTAAACAATAGTCAAGTGGCTGGTTAGTAACAAAACATCTAGAACCTTAAAAATTTGCTTTTGTGGTGTTTTTTGATATCCGATTAGTTCGCTTTCTCAGCTCGCTGTGAAGACATACAGTTGTGTAGTGCCTTGAAGTGATTTTTTTTCAATAAATTAAATATTTTAATGTAAATATGGCGAAAAAAAGATAACTGACATTGCAACAGCGGGTAGAAATTCAACTTTTGAAGCAGCAAGGCAAGTCCCAAGTGGAAATTTCTAAAACCGTTAAATTTTCGCGTCGAGCTGTGCAATATGTTATCGAACGGTTCGAGAAGACTGGGTCGCATAAAAATAGACACAGATCTGGACGAAAACGACTTACTATAGATCGTGAAGACAGAATATTAGTAAGGGATTCACTGAAAAATAGGAGAAAAACGTCTTTCGAGCTCGCTGCTGATTTTTCAGTAACAATTAAAAAGCCAATATCTGCCAGGACGACACGAAGAAGACTGCAGAAAGCTGGTCTAAAAGGCTGCAAAGCCAGGAAGAAGCCGTGGCTTTCCGAAAAAAACAAAAAGGCTCGCTTCCAATGGGCTCTAAAACACAAAAGTTTAACCGAGCAAGATTGGTCAAATATTCTATGGTCGGACGAATCAAACTTTCAGGGGAGTAAAATAATTCCTTTTTCTGTAGAAAAACATTATTTTCGAAGTTTGATTCGTCCGACCATAGAATATTTGACCAATCTTGCTCGGTTAAACTTTTGTGTTTTAGAGCCCATTGGAAGCGAGCCTTTTTGTTTTTTTTCGGAAAGCCACGGCTTCTTCCTGGCTTTGCAGCCTTTTAGACCAGCTTTCTGCAGTCTTCTTCGTGTCGTCCTGGCAGATATTGGCTTTTTAATTGTTACTGAAAAATCAGCAGCGAGCTCGAAAGACGTTTTTCTCCTATTTTTCAGTGAATCCCTTACTAATATTCTGTCTTCACGATCTATAGTAAGTCGTTTTCGTCCATATCTGTGTCTATTTTTATGCGACCCAGTCTTCTCGAACCGTTCGATAACATATTGCACAGCTCGACGCGAAAATTTAACGGTTTTAGAAATTTCCACTTGGGACTTGCCTTGCTGCTTCAAAAGTTGAATTTCTACCCGCTGTTGCAATGTCAGTTATCTTTTTTTCGCCATATTTACATTAAAATATTTAATTTATTGAAAAAAAATCACTTCAAGGCACTACACAACTGTATGTCTTCACAGCGAGCTGAGAAAGCGAACTAATCGGATATCAAAAAACACCACAAAAGCAAATTTTTAAGGTTCTAGATGTTTTGTTACTAACCAGCCACTTGACTATTGTTTAAATTTTATTTTTTAGATGCCGACAAAACTTTAATAAACAATACGATTGATTTGGAGCATTAGATTTTGTATATTAGTAAAATTTACAGGGTGCTCAATACTTTTGGCCAAGGCTGTATTAGTATGATTTTATACCATATTTTATAGTTTATATTTTATCATCTAGATTTAAAACATTAAAAAAAATTTATGTAAATTTTTTTTGTGTAAAAGGGGGAGGTGTGGTATCCAAACACGCGCATACAATGTTGCAACATTAATGTGCTGAATTCGCGTCTGCGATCAGCAAGAAGCTTAACCCAACGTATCAAGTATCGCGCGCATGTCGCCACCAGCGATGCCGACTCAGCGATACTCAGCGATACCTCTCGCCTTTAATGAAATAAATTGTAAGGGATCATTAATGAATAAAGAGCTGAACAGTAAACAAGTGGTTATTACTAAAGTTATTTAAAGATATTACATATCTTTACCAAACCAGCAGTAGGATTCTTGGCACTTATAACGATGTAGTTATCCATAGCGATGTCGTTATCCATAAATACGAATAAGAGCTTTTACGTTTGTGGTAGTGATATAAAATGGCGTTGTATTTGTTTCTCGCTGTCAACTTTCCAATAAAATTACCCTCGACTATGACTCTGGCAATGCTGAGCCTTCCAATACGAATTTTCATAACGACTGCTCTCGGAACAGTCGATAAACACTAATGTTTGAGTTTCGTCCACTTAAGAATGTTGTTTAATTGTTGTCGCGTTGGCAAAAACGAAATAAAATGTTGAATGCGTCCCGTAATTGTCTAAACATTACTCGCATTTCCCTTTTCCTTAAAAAAAACGAAATTAAATTCGCCTTTACCTTATGATCAAGTTGAAATTTTCAAATCGCTGATGAAAAAAAATCTTTCACGCACAGCGAAATGAAAATTACTCTTGCTTGTGGAGGCCAACAGCGGAAACCGGTTGTAGTGCGGAAAGAGGAAGGGAAACACATGTTGGCAGCAAGAAAGTGCAATGAAATTGAATTCAATCGAAATTGCTGACAGCAAGAAAAAATCTTTTGTATTTAACCTCAACCATTTGTGTTTATTTCTGTGACATTTTTTTGTTGTGATTGTTAAAAATTTTTCCCAAAAACGTAAAACCTTTTCATTTGACTAATCCGGGGAAATTCTAAAACGATTTTCGGAGACTTTTCTATGTTGTTTTTCAAAGGAAAAGTGTGCGGAAATCCATCTAGAATTGCATAAAAAACTGCCGGCTGGCCGCCCGACTTATATAAATACTTTTCACAGCTAAATATTAGACTTTTTCGAAAGAAAATTGTTATTTGTTCACTTTTCAAAATATGTTGAATTTAAAACAAATTTTAAATTTGCCGCTACTGTCAAGATTGTATTTAAATTTTCGCCACCAGAGGGAAAATTAACCACCTGTGCACAATAATACCCTTAGCGATCTTTCCAGATCGTTATTTATCGATTTTTGCCAAGAATCCTACTGCTGAACAGACTCCGAGGGTCATGTTTGTCGCAATCAACACAAATCAAATCGGCGATGATTTAATATTGAGGATAAGGAAAAAGATTAGCCGGTTGAAAATCCCTAGCGGAAAAAAAACGAAACTAGTCGGGTATAAGTTCGATGTACGAGTAAGTAAATAAGGCCCGTTTGCTGAAACAAGTCATAACTCTTTAAGTTAGTCTTAAAGACTGTAAGTATAACCTAAGGGTTTGCACGAAATAAAAAGTATGTCCTAATTTTTACTAAGTCGAACTTTATTTAGGGGGAAGATATAGTAGATCAAAAGGCTTTTAAGTAGTGCTTACGAAGTTTTTGAGGTTATGGTGTAAAAGTGACATTTCAATTCATTTGTGGTGGGAAAAACAAAGATGGAATTTGAGCTCCCGGATTTATTAGAAGACGATTGCGAAATAGTTGAAATTATAGAAGTAGGAATTCCGAGGAAGATTTATGAAAGAAAAGAATACTTTCATAGCTTTGAAAAACTCGATTTCTACCAACGATTCCGTCTAACGAAGGATATGACTTTATGTGTATTAGAACAGATCGAAACACGCTTAGAGTGTCCTTTAAATAGGTTTTTTTTTTATTTAAATAAATAACAACTAATAATGTGGTATGACTATTGCCAGAAACAATTCGATTGCACCAATAAACCAACTTCTCGTAACGTTACGATTTTTCGCCACTGGAAGTCATCTTTTAAGTATTGCTGATTTTGGAGGAATGCACGTTTCCACAGTTTCGAGGATAGTTCTCAAGGTTTCAACTGCAATAGCTACACTTTTCAAGAAATATATCAAATTTCCAAAAACATTTGATGAGATTTCAAAAATAAAGAGAGAATTTTATGAAATAGCTTCTTTTCCATCTGTAATTGGCGCAGTGGATGGAACTCATATTAAAATTCAATCTCCTGGTAATACAATACATTTAAAATATATTTGGTTGTCTCTAATTTAACTAAAATTCCTATCAGGTGGGTCAGATCCAGAAGTCTTCCGGAATAGAAAAGATTATTTTTCGATTAACATGCAGGCAACGTGTACTGCTCATATGGTTTTCACTGATATAGTAGTAAGATGGCCTGGGTCTGCTCATGATGCAACGATTTTTAGCAATAGCAGGATGAAAAATATTTTGGAAACAAGAAGTTATGATAATTGCTTTGTATTAGGTAAATTGGTCACGATTTTTTCTTCATACCTTAAAAAGTGCTATGGAAACGTTACTTTAGGCGATTCAGCATATCCCCAAAAAGTATATCTTATGACATCAATTCTCGGTCCACAAACTGCAGCAGAGCAACTTTATAACGAAATACGTTCAAGAGGCTCCATTGAAAGATCTTTTGGAATATTAAAACAAAGATTTCCCGTTCTAGCATATGGCTGCCGTTTGAAATTAAATACAGTTTTAACCCTAACAGTGGCAACTTCCGTGTTGGACAACATCTTAAGGGGGAATGGTGTTTCAGCGGAACCGCCTGAGACCTTAAAGCCCCTACAGACTGGATACATGTCTATCGACATGTCTTAAAGCTAAAACCAACAGACTGTCTACATGTCGATAGACATGTAGTATGGACATCATTTTAGAAAAATAACCAGTGCGACAAAGTCCTCTGTTGATGAACAACAGAGGACTTTGTCACTCTGTTGATGTGTTTCTATGCTGCAATTGGGTTCCACTTGCTTAAATTTTGTTAATAAATCATCCCAAGCCTTATTTTTTAAACTTTTGTTTTTAAAATTTTCAGATTTTATTTACCACAACACCGGTAGACTTCGATAGAGTTCGAAAAAATCTCGCCAAAATTCATTATTCGCTATAGAAGCCATCATAAAACAATTGTTTTCCTTCAACGACTCTCAATTTATTTAGATGTGAACACTGCGGCTCCGTTTTCACAATGATGTTAGCAATCAAGTTAGCATACCGAGGTACAGACGTTAAGACATGTAGCCAAACTTGAAGCCACGCCCCCAGAAATTCAAAATATTTTGATTTTGTCGACATGTAGCTCAACCGTCTGTCTACCAGCCTACAGACGCTTAAAATTCAGTTTTCACGGACATGTAGCTCTGTCTGTAGCATGCTTTAGATTTTGACCGAGTACACCTTCAACAAGCTATTGACTTAGGTCAAATTCCGAATGCAAATCCCTCTGAGAACCACAACAATATTTCAACAACGGGCATGCAAAAACGTAGGCCTTTAGTGGATAATTATTTTGGAACCTTATAGGATTTCACAATAAATATCAAAAAAAAATAAAGTAGATTGTTTTAATTTACCAATAAATGGATACAAAAGCTGAAAAAATATATAATACAGGAAAATCATTAATTAACGATTAGTTATATTTCCAATATCTTTCAAAATACTGCACATCTCGCCGATATTGTAAGAATCGTTTCTTATTTTTTTTTTTAAATCTCAGTCTTAATTTCGATGTCTAGTTTTAAGGACTTCTTCCGCAACTCATACTCGATTGAATCCGTATATTTTTTTTTTGAATAGCTTCTTCCTTCAGGGTGTCATATTGAAGCTTAGCTAATTCCATTTTAATTTTAGCAGGGATGGGAAACGTTATCGTAACGTAACGAAATAACGAAATGATTTTCGGGCTATTTCTTCATAATTACGTTATAACGTTATAGAAATTCAATTCCGTTACAATAACGAAAAACGTAACGAAAAACGAAAAAAAATATTACGTTTTTTCGTTATTTATTAATTTTTCCTTGTTTTGTTCAGTATTATATTTTTGTGAAATTTTCCACAAAAGTTCATCAAGTATAACCCCACAGACCTGCCACCTGCATAAAATATGATTAAAAAAATATTGGAGTAGTATTTTTAATCGTATTTTGATTCTAATGTAGGGGCCACATCTATCAGTTTTCCATCAGTTTTTGGGAAATTGATGGGAAACGGATTGGTGTGAACGTTCGCGTCAGTCGCGTCAATCGTATCGCATTAGAATAGAACCAAATATTATTTTTTGAACTTAATGCAATATTAATGCATACACACACTCTCTCTTTATTATCCATCGGTATTTTTTGAACTCTACAATCAAAATGAATGGAAAATTTTCACAAAAAACTGTCAGTCGCAACTGATAGATGTGAACGCTTAACTGGATGTAAAAAACTGATGGGAAACTGACGAGTACCGTAACAGTTGCGACTGGTGGAAAACTGATAGATGTGGCCCTTACATAAATCGGATTTTGTTTTGGCCCGATTCCCTCTATTTCTGGAGATACGAAAAAGGAAATCTTTCAAGCAACTTTGTTGGTATCGAAAATATTTTCTTTTTAGTAACTCCAGAAGTTAGCGAAAGCTAACTCAGAATCAGCGACGTCAAAATAGCCTAAAATTCTATATCTTTGATATTGACCAAAATGGCGATTTTTAAATTTAGTAATCACTATTTTACTTTTTTTGTTTTTATTTGTATTTTCTTTTTGCTAAGTTTTATTATTTTTTATAGAATTTATTTTTATGGAAACTGAACTGAATTACTTTGTGACAAACTATTATTAAAGTGCGTTTTTTTGTTTTCAGTTTCAATACAATGTGTAACGAAATATAACGTTATAACGTAACGAAATGAAATTGTTTATCGTTACAAAACGAAATAACGTAACGAAATAAAAGTTCAATTTCGTTACGTAACGAAATGTATAACGTCACGATTTTTTATTTCGTTTCCCGTCCCTGAATTTTAGACAGATCCGAGTACTGTTCAGTAATTTTACTACTCGATAATGCCGAAGTCACTGGCCTACGTTTGCCAGCCCAGTTGTTGACATTATCGGCGTTAGTGTTACCGGAAATAGTGTTTTCGAACTTTTTTTTAAATCCTTTGACATAATTACACCAGTTTGTAATGTTTTTTCTACTTGAATTTCAGATTCTATATCTAATTCGCAAAGTTTTGAGACACTGTCATTGTTAGTTGTTGTATTTATTTTTAATTTCGAGTTAACTGGCGTTTTAAGCATAGCCGGTTTATAGCTTCCCCAGTCCATTGTTGATGTTTCGTCTTGTTCCTGAAAACAGAAATAATATGAGTCAAAAGTCTATGCCTGATTATATCTTTTCACGGCTTACCTTTGGTATATCATTGCAAATACTTTCAACTGTAGCTTCTACAGCATCACTGTCAAATACGTTGGTTAGACCGTGGACAGTCTTGGGATTCATTATAGAAACGGCAAGGTCGAAATTCGGATCCTGCACCTTGTACGGCTTACCGCCCCCGGTTTCAACCGAAGAAAATCTTTCTGCAGCAGCTTCTTTCCTTAGTTCCTTTTTGTAGTTGATATAGAATTTCTTAAGAGCCTCAACACTACGATTGCATGGTGCTACGGACTGTGCATTCAAATTGACAGCAATCTGGCCCCACGCTTCTTCTTTTTCTTTCCACGTTGCACCATCCGTTTTTTTTATTTTCCACAATTTCCTTTTCGCTATAAACGCATTGCAAAAGTGTAGTTTTTCCAGCTGCAGAAAAGTTTGGATTTCTTGTTCTTTTTTTATCCGTCATATTTAATAACAACGAAAATCAATCGCGGACCGAAATAAATTTCGTTTTTAAAAGCTTTTATTTAGCTCGCTATCTTGTCTGTTTGTTTGTTTGTTTGTTTGTTTGTCGGGGTCAAATCTTGCAATCAAATTTTGACCCACTTCCACTCATCCGATTCACTTGAAATTTTGTACACTTATATAAGTCCGATGACAATACAATATTTTCTCTACTTCGTCCTTGTAAGGATAAGAGAAGGTCCTGTAAGGATAACGTGATTATCCTTTTCTCCAAATTTTCCAGAAAAAAATCTATTCTGGGGTTTTTTGGGGTCGCTGAATCCGAATCTGTCATTAAAAAGTCTGTAAGGATAACGGAAGGTCCTGTAAGGATAACGTGATTATCCTTTTCTCCAAATTTTCCGGAAAAAAATCTATTCTGGGGGTTTTTGGGGTCGCTGAATCCGAATCTGTCATTAAAAAGTCAGTAAGGATAACGGAAGGTCCTGTAAGGATAACGTGATTATCCTTTTCTCCAAATTTTCCGGAAAAAAATATATTCTGGGGGTTTTTGAGGTCACTGAATCTGAATCTGCCATTAAAAAGCCTGTAAGGATAACGGAATGTCCTGTAAGGATAACGTGATTATCCCTTTCTCCAAATTTTCCGGAAAAAAATCTATCCTGGGGGTTTTTGGGGTCGCTGAATCCGAATCTGTCATTAAAAAGTCAGTAAGGATAACGGAAGGTCCTGTAAGGATAACGTGATTATCCTTTTCTCCAAATTTTCCGGAAAAAAATCTATTCTGGGGGTTTTTGGGGTCGCTGAATCCGAATCTGTCATTAAAAAGTCAATAAGGATAACGGAAGGTCCTGTAAGGATAACGTGATTATCCTTTTCTCCAAATTTTCCGGAAAAAAATGTATTCAGGGGGTTTTTGGGGTCGCTGAATCCGAATCTGTCATTAAAAAGTCAGTAAGGATAACGGAAGGTCCTGTAAGGATAACGTGATTATCCTTTTCTCCAAATTTTCCGGAAAAAATCTATTCTGGGGGTTTTGGGGTCGCTGAATACGATTCTCAAGTTAAAAAGCCTGTAAGGACATCTCAAATGTAAGGATATATATTCGAAGACTAAAAAGAACAAAATAAAAAGAATTTTTTAAAAAAAGCTTTTATTAAAAAAGAATGCACTAAAAAGAAAAAAATAATTTTCTGGACGCTGTGTATCACAAATATAAAAGCTTTTAAAAAGCGAGATAAAGCATAAAACAATAAAATAAAAATTTATCTCGCTTTTAAAAAGCTTTTATATTTGTGATACACAGCGTCCAGAAAATTATTTTTTTCTTTTTAGTGCATTCTTTTTTAATAAAAGCTTTTTTTAAAAAAAATTTTTTAATTTTTTTTTCCATATGTCAACCAAAGCGAACTTTTTCCATTAATTTCAATAATCAAATCATTCTGTATGAGCTCTACATAAGTCGCAATTTTCAAATATTACTGAAATGGAAAATGCTCTCTTGGGTGAATTTCACAACCTTCACTGAAGTGAAGCTAGCCGCATCATAAAAGTCAGTCTTTGCTAAGATGGACTTAAATATTTTTCAGCAACCGGGAATAAGCTATGATGAACTTAGGTTATAAGTTAAACATATCATTAAGCATTACTTACGTATTACCTAAATATATGACTTGTTTCAGCAAACGGGCCTAAATATTGTAAATAAGTGGCTAATTATTGAATAAATTAGGTCCTAGGCGATCAAAAGAACATTGGTTTATACAGTCTATCTATTTAATCTATTTGTAAGTTCTGTATCTTTTACCTTTAGAAAAATAAAAAAAAAATTTTTTTAACAAATGCACTAAAAAGGAAAAAATAGTTTTTTAGTACTGTGTATCAGAAATAAAAACGAGAAAAATATTTATTTTATCTTATTTTTCAACCATTTTTTTAATAAAAGCTTTTTTATTGCATTTTTTTTTAAATAAAATCTTTTTTCCTGTATGATGCCTGTATTTTACCACGCTTGTTTATAGTTTTTAGTCTTCGAATATTTTTGGTGCCTCTGAGATATTTTTACCGACTTCTTAACTCCATAATCGCACTCAGCATTCCCAAAAACCCCCTGATAAAAAGGATAATGAAGTTATCCTACAGGACCTTCTGTTATCCTTACAGATTTCTTAACGTCAGAATCAGATTCGGCGAGCCCAAAAACCCTCCCATAAGATTTTGTCCGGAAAAATTGAGTACAAGGACAATCACGTTATCCTGACAGGACCTTCCGTTATCCTTATCGACTTCTTAACGCGCCAGAAACGGTTTCAGCGACTACAAAAACCCCTACATGAGATGAGATTATTCCTAGAAAATTTTAGGAAAAGAATAACGAAGGATTTTCCGTCATCGTTACAGGCTTAACATCAGCCTTAACATTCCAAAAACCCCCAGATTTTTCTCGGAAAATTTGAGGGAAAGGAGAAACACAGTATCCTTACATAACCTTCAGTTATCTTTAGTCTTCCGAATCGGATTCAGCGACCCCAAAACCCCAAAGATGATATTTTTCCCGAAAAATTTTAGGAAAAGTATAATCATGTTCTTCTTACAGATTTCTTAACGGGTCGTTTTCGTTTTTTTAAACCACACATCCATACTAAATTTCAAGAAAATCGCCTGAAAAATATAAGACCTCCCCAAACACGAGAATCAGATATAAAAAATACGTATCCTTTATTTTAACAACATATCCGAGTTTCGTCAAAATCGAGGTCGGGCTCCTAGGAGTCTTTCCTTGTAAGCAACAAAGTTTATCTTATATCATTTATATATGTTACCGGCCAAACCAGATTTCAGGCTAAACTAGTTTGTAGGATAAACTAGTTTGGCCTAGGCCAGATTTTCAGAATTTCAGAAAAATATGTTTGTGAAACGATAATTTTGAAAAGCTAAAGTTAATTTGCAAATCTTTGATCTGCAACATCGTTATTTTGATATGTAATTACCTGTTTTTACAATTAATTTTTTTGTCGGACGATTAGTTCTATACGTTTCATTATGTCTAATGATGAACGAACTAATACTTAATTTAGTCCAATAACTTAATAGAATTTCACGATTAAATTGATTAAAGTTGAAAAATTAATTCTCAGCATTACTAACCTTTGTTTTTTTTTACAGGGAAATTTAAAAAAGATAAAACTTTTGTGGATGCTGAAGATTAATCTTAAATTGAATGATTCGTTTAAGTATTATAATATTAGACACACAATAGTCTATAGCAATGCGTCCAACAATAACGGGTGCACAAAATGATGGAACTCAACCACAACACCGAAAAGCGCAATTCAGTCAAAAGGAAACTTTGACCGAAAGTGAAAAAAAACTAGAGAATGCTAAACCTCTAACAACTGATGTCGAAGACGATATTCTTTGTTTCAAAATACCCCAGCAACGAGAAACCAAAACTTATCAATATTCAAATAACTTTGGTAGTTCGACTAACGATAAAGAATTTGTGTTAAGTGTTTCACACAATGCTTTTGATAACCGTAATCGCCACATAGCTCCGCGTTCTACTATTTATGATGGCAGTAATGATAATGCCAACACCACCTTAACCAAATTAAAATGTATCGCGAGTGATGTGACTGATCTTAGAAAGAGTAACAAAACTAAAAATTATAGGTATAAGAACAATAGTTTAGATAAAGATAATAAAAACACAAATAATAATCAGTGTAAAGAAATCAACACCAAGTATAATTTAGATTTAGTAGTTCCTAAAAATTTATTTGTAAACAATGTTGAAACATATTATGATACGGAATTACTATCGCGGCCGAATGTGAAGTTGCCACTTTCGGAAACCGAACCATTGCTCATAAATATTGAATCAACAGTAACGGATTCAAACAGTTCTATTTGTATTAACAAAAGCAGTGCCTCGTTAATTTTTACTAAAAAGAATTTATCTGCATATAAATCTTCTAGAAGCATCAACAGTAGTATTAGCACCAGTAATGGTTACAGAAACTGTAACAGCAGTTCTAGTTCAACGGAATCAAACAATTATAATTATTCCTCAAATATTGATTACCGTCAACCGATCGCACGTACAGATGCAAATTTAGTCCCCGATCATTGGAGTTTTGGTTCCCGTAGAAATTATAGAAACGGAAACTCACTCTTTTCTGACGCCAGGTATCATCGCAGAAGCCTTCAACTTAATTACGCTACTATAAATAACTCCGACATTAAAACTTATACCACAGGTCGATTTATCAGTACGGCAGCTGAAACAAGAAAACAACACGTGCACTCTTGGTATGCACCAGTCTACAGTGCATTGCAGGAAGAACTGGAGCAAGATTTACGGGTATGTTAGGTTATAGTTAAAATAGCGATTTGGCATTTCGTAGGTTAAGAACGATTTAGGTTTATGCGGGAAATCGTAAATGTTTTGGCAATACCACTATTTCACAGCACAATTTTTATATAATACAAGGACCACAGAGCTTCTATAGAACAGAGGTTAAAATTGACACTGAGCGACAAAAATATGGCGTGAAATATGGGACTTTATCATTAGCTCAATAGCTTTACGAAAGCTTTTTTCTGCTTGTGCTAATGATAAAGTCCCATATTTCACGCCATATTTTTGTCGCTCAGTGTCAATTTTAACCTCTGTTCTATAGAAGCTCTGTGCAAGGACTAATTAATTTTTTTCCCTCAATTCAAACTTTTCAACAATCAAAACTTAAAATCACACAAATTGAAATTTGTTCGAATTATTTTATTTAATTGACAACTGTTTTTTTGTTATTTAATTGACAAATTTCAAGGCCAATTAATTCAAGTGATCGGTTTTTGGTTATTTCCTAAAATTAGGTTTGGCAGACCCAGGTTTTGTTTGGATCTATGACTTCTATATATAATCCAGGAAAATTAGGATTTAACCTCTTAAAAAATCCTAGTTAACTGGATTTTTGCATAGACCTTTATTTTGACATAACAAACAACGTCCCAAAAGTCCATTCCAGAATTGCGCCAGCATCGTGAGTTATTCAAGGTCAAAGATCCCAAAAATCAGTTTTTTACGTTTATCTCACTTTGTAAGGGTTGTACGTCTTTTTGAGGTTCAGATAAATTAATCACAATAAAATTCTTTACAAAAAAGGTTAAATACATTTTTCTTGTAGGACAAACAGTTTTCGAGATACAAGTCGTCAAACTATGCGTCGCACAGAGAAATTGCTATTATTCAAGGTCAAAAGCCAAAAGTAAAAAAAAAACGTAAATATCTCGCTTTGTATGGTCTGTACGTATTTTTTTTGTTCAGATGAATTGCTCCTCCGAAAATTCTCTACAAAAAAGGTTAAATAAAGTTTTTTTTGTAGGGCCAATTGTTTTCGAGATAGAAGTCGAGACACTGTGTATATTCGTTTCCCCACCGCCATTGAGGTAGAATGCAAGGCGCGTTTTTTACATGGCTTCCCCATTAGGCCTAATCCATATTTTTTTCCACCTTCATTCATTTATTCTTCTCCTCCTTCTGCTTCTTCTTCTTGTTGCTCCTCATCTTCGATATAGGTATCATCTTTACTTACATTTACAGCCCTATTCTGGCATTATGACTGGTCACAAGTCACAACTCGTTAGAGACGATCGGCTTGTTACTTTCTTTGTGACTGACCGAGTATTCCATATTCTTGGCGTTGGGTCACAAGAAACGTAACAAATAATTCACCTCAGTATAATTCCAGAATGGTGAATAAATTTGACAGCCGCTTTGTGATTATTTAGTTTAGTTCAGTTTTTGGTTTTGTTAGTTTTTAAAGTAATTTTAATATTTGTAAATCTGTGAAAATGGTGGAGAAAGTGCGTGTGTGCCGTGCGTGTTCAATTATAAAAAAAAGGTGGGATGTTATTCGAAACCTGAACATTTTCAATAAAAATTTTCTTATTTCGCAAAAAAGTCTTCTTTGTTTGTGAATTGACCAGAAATCGTCTCCATTGTACTCTGGAATTTCCAGGAAATATCACATTCAATTAAATAGTGCAGGAAATAGTTTCTTTTTGTCTTGTTTTTATCTTGTTACCTGCTTGTGAGTCGGTCACAGTTTTGACAGTAGCTGAGATCAGTAGAAATTCTGACTGAACGCTGAGAATACCAAAAAGTCACAACTTGTGATTCACCTCGCTCTTGTGGTCGAGTTGTGACTAGTGACCTTTGCCAGAATAAGGCTGTTAATGTGAAGGCACCAATACGATCGAGTTTATCATCGACATTGTTTAAATTGTCAAAGGATTCAGTGATATCACCCCGACAAAAGGTACAAACTATGGAGCACGGTAATCCAATTTTTCTGCATCCACAATTGGAACCACAACCTTTTGTGCAGTTGCAAAATGATTGACCCCGACAAAAGGTACAAACTATGGAGCACGGTAATCCAATTTTTCTGCATCCACAATTGGAACCACAACCTTTTGTGCAGTTGCAAAAAACGGAATTCAGGAGTTCTTCCGGTGCTGATGGAAGTAATGTACTAACTGGCTTCAAGAAATTGTTGTTAAATGTCCATCCCAACTGTTGAGGATCTAAGTCTTTTCCAAGCCAAGTTTGCACCTGATAATATATACGATACAGATGGTGTTGTGCGGCTCCTATTGTGGGTGGAAGTGAAGATAGTTTAACTGCCTTATATCTTTTGAACGAAATCTTGCTCGAAATCACGAGAATTCCAGTACATTAACCTGTTTTCAAAATCACTAAAAGTATGCAATTTCCACAAAATTACGAACGAAATCAAGCAAAAACAATGTATACAACCTTGCATCACTTATTCAGCTCTCTTCAGCACATCAGTTTTTACATTTGTGCTGCATTGGAAAAACGGAAATATAAGAAAAAGAAGCCGTGTTCCGCACGCGAAGAGGATATATTAGTAAACCTATGGTCTGAAAAAATAAACAACCGGCGCGAGGCAAAAAAAATGGACATGTTTATGATGCAGTTATATATGAAATGGAAAATAATTGTTTATTTTCATTACAGATAATTTCCATTTTCTTCTAAAGTGTCTAATTCTGTTTGCACATATTTCATCGATGTTTTGAATTGTATTATTCATCATATTACTAAAATTCATAGTAATCCTACACGAACTTCCTCGATCCATTTTTGAACTAACTTAGTTGAAATGTCAAACAAAATTACCTTAACCTCATTGTGAACACTTTGGTTTAAGATCTAAATCATTTCGCAAAATTACGTGATTTTGCGTCGGTGTGAACATAGTATTACGCAAATCCTCAAAATTACGTAATTTTGCGTTGGTTTGGTGTGAACATAGTATAACAGGACTTTCCGTTATCTTTACAGATTTCTTAATACCAGAATCGGATTCAGCGACCCCAAGTTTTTAATAAGTGGATACTACCCACCCCTGCTAATTTTTATACTCTATATTATATATCATATAGGAGTATATCAGATTTAGTATACCGTTTGTAATGCATCGAGCCAATCATCGGACACAAAAATGAACTACACAAGTGTAAGAATTGTATAATTACTATTACCCAGCAAGATTTCAGTAACGTGTTCAACTACAAATGCAACACTTCGCATCTGTAGAAGTATGTAAATGTGCATGTAGTGGTGAATATTCTTATTTACTTTCGCATCGCCATTGCACGAAAAGAGACAAACTAATGTCATTCCATCCAGTCATTCTGTTCTTGCATCAACTTTTGTTATTCCCAGTGACATTTCTGCGGAAGCAACATCGAATGATTCGGAAATTCCACAATTTGAACTCGGATTTTCAAATTGTAGAATTTCCACTCGATGTTGCTTCCGCTGGGAATAGCAAACGCTCCTGCTTCGCCAAATGAGAATCCGGAAAACACATGAAATGAGGATCCGGAAAACAGTTTAATAAAAATAAAATTATCGGAGTATTTTGTTACCAGTAACGCTAAAAGTAACACATGTAACTTTTAGCGTTACTGGTAACAAAATATTCACATATTTCGTCTCATTTCATCTCACACCTAATAAGCATAAGGCTGTCTCGTTTCTACATTGCTAGAGCAAGACAGACTTATGTACGTTTGGTGTTGGAGTAAGTGCGATAGACATTCACACGGATTGTCAATTGCACGATGTATATAGTGAGTTTTTTCCCAACGCTCTAAGAAGATTCACGCAGAGGGTAACAGTGAATTATCACGTTACTCCACTAGTTACGTAACTAGTTCCGAATATTGCTGGGTAGTTACTTTGTTACTTGTAAAACATAAATATGCGTTGAACGTAGTAGTATTTAAAATCCGTTTGCGCGTATTATACTCAAAAAATTAAGTTGTGGTTAGCCTACTTAAACGGTAGAAATTCTTCGACTTAAATTTTTTAAGTTGTACATAAGTTGCTAAGTTTTGTTGGTGCAAACGGCACTAAGTTACATTATTTTCATTTATTGTCAGTTTTAAATATATTGCAAAACGGTTTAGTCAAATAAATATTTCGTGTTCAAACAATCAATATTTGTTTGATTTAATAGCCATCCTATACAAGGGTGTTAGGGATGACAAAAAATTTTGATTTCCGTATTACCGTCCATCTGTTTGTCCGTGAACACCATAACTTTCGAAATGATTGAGCTAGGGACTCGAAATTTTGTATAGCTACGTTTCTCGTAAATGGCTAGGCTAAGTTCTTGAACGGGCAAACCCGGACCATTTCTTCCTCCCTCTCCCATAAAAAGGAAACAGGTTTTTACAATTTTCTCGAAAACGATGAGTAATATTAAAAAAATTATAAAGGTAAAATCTGTATAGAATAGGATTTTACATAACTCATCCATTTATCAAAATCCAATCGGACGTCACCTTTACAAATGTATTTTTTATACTCTATATCAGATCTGCCCAACCTTTTTGTACTAAAGTTCGACTTTTTTTAATCCAACTACATCAAGATCTACCCATATACGTGTGGTTACACGGCCAGAGCAAAAGATACTCCACGTACGGTGCCGCAGTAATCCTGAAAAAAAACCATTTAACTTTCCCTTTTTTTTAATATTTGTGTTCACAAAAAAAATTTTTTTAACATTTTCATTCTGTAGTAGAAGATCGACCCAAATTCGTGTCGAGATCGACTGGTAGATCGCGATCACCTGGTTGGGCAGCACTGCTCTATATGATATTTTAAATTAACATTTTGTCTGTCATCATCAGTGTTGCGGTTATCTAGATACAATTCATCTAGATAATCATCTAGATTAAAAAAATGTTATCTTTATCTTATCTAGATAACATCCCAAAAATATTATCTTTATCTTATCTAGATAAAGGAAAATCTTATGTATCTAGAGATAATCGTTACCAACGAAAATCCAAAAATCAAATCGGAAAAATTTTTTTTTGCATACTTTTGAAAGGCTAAGAACTTTTTGTAAGAACCGTTTAAAACTTGGCAACAGTTTTTGTTTATGGGCAAGAGAAGCGAAGTGTCACTCCTTCTCTCGCTTCTCTTGCACATAAACAAAATTTTTTGCCAGCAACCGTTGCCAAGTGTAAACTGGGCTATTGAAACTGGAAGTCAACAAAAAAAGAAAAACAAATCTGTGGTCACAAGGAAAAACCGCTTAAGTCGAGTTATGTGGTTTTAAAGGTTGGTGCATATTTGAATTCTCCTTATCCAGTTCTATATTCTGTCAAAATTTGGTTTTCATGCTGTACCCCTATGAGGAATGGCAGAGCAAAAACCATATAACCTAAGTCAGTTTTGCTTGCAAAAACAAAAATAATCAAAACTTTAAACCCAAATTACTCAAAACACGCTTTTTCGACTTAGGCGGTTTTTCCTTGTGACCACAGAAATAATTTTGTGTAATTTATTTTTTTAGTACGTAATTTTAAATTTTGTGCAACGTTAAAATAAATATTTATCTAAAAATTATATACATAATTTGGTTTTTTATCTTATCTTATCCATTATCTTTCAAATTTTCATTATCTATTAACTTATCTAGATAAACATTACGAGCATTTATCTTTATCTTATCTAGATAAAAAAATTATTATCTGGCCCCAACACTGGTCATCATATAGATTATTTGACGATTCGCCCCTGGCAATTGTAGCTTTTCTTATGTTTTAGTAAATCTGTTCTTAAATTGTGATAAATATTAATTTTATCCTACATCTGACAATGCTGTTAAATATCCAATGCCTTATATGTTCTACATTTTATAATCACACATTATGTTCACACTGTCACGACTAGGGGCTGCATTACCGGTAACCGGTTTTACCGGCCAATTTTATTACCGAAATTACCGATAAATTAAAAAAAATACCGGTAATTTCGGTAATTTTTTTTGTATTAGTTTGGCGGGCTTAGCGATCAAATTTTAAGAAATAAAAACAAAAGTTGTGTTTTAATTTTCCAGCCTGACGTTTCGAGCCTTGTTTTGGCTCATGTTCAGAGGCGTCAAACGATCATTTAAATGCACTATGTTATAACTGTTAATATTTAGCCGTAAAAACTTTGTCGAAATGTTTCATTAAAAATGAGCCAAAACAAGGCTCGAAACGTCAGGCTGAAAATTAAAACACAACTTCTGGTAATTTTTTTTTTCTAAATGAAGACCTCGGTGCAAAAAGCGGTCATCTCCATAATGGACTTTTTTGATAATTCAAAAATGTCAAAATCGTAAAATCTTTTGTAAAAATCTTAATTATCAAAAAAGCCCAATATTTCCAAGCTTTCCGAATGTAAGAGCAAACTGAACTATACTTCTAGTACATGTATAGAGTCTATATGATGAAATAATCAAAACTATAATACAGTGGAATCCGGTTATAACGACCTCCAAGGGACCAACAAATCTGGTAGTTATATTCGGTTGTTCGTTATAACCGATTCATAGTTTTAAAGGTTTTAAAATACATGTGTGAAGTTCTAAAATACAAAATTTTTATTGCAAATCGTCCGTACATTAAAAAATTAAATTTATTTAATTAAATTTATTTAATTTTTCTGCAGATATTAAGTAATCTGTGTTTGTTTGAATTTTTGGTGCAAGAACTCCTTTTCAATTTTCTTTTCAATTCTTAGCACAGCTTCTTTTGAAATTTCATCAAAAATGTTATTGAATAATAGGAATGAACTCAATGTCTTAATACCCCGAAGTGCTTCATTGACTGAAGGTATGACACAATCTGTTTCTGAAATTTTCACCCGATTTTAAAATTATGTGTTGTGATGCATAAAACATTATTTACCATTAGTATCTTCTTCATTTTTTTCCTCGTTGTTTTCCTTAACCGTGGCAACTATTTCTGCATCAGTCAAGGTCCCGGATGTAACAATTTCATCATCAACATGTAGAAATTCGTCCCAGCTACATGAACTAAACATATCCTTCTCCATTGCAGAACGCTGCATCCATTGAATCAATGGTAAATCGTCATCTTCGTCGAATTCTTGAATTGGATTTTCACATGATTTGAATCCAGCGTGACGATAACAATTAGTGATAGTATCTGCCGAAACTCGATTCCAGGCATTTGATATCATTGATATTCCAGCCAGTAAATTTGGTTCATTGCAACCAAGTTGATCTTCCATATTTTGAATGATATTTAGAACCATAGCTCGCCTGTAGTGTATTTTAAGAGATTTGATGACACCTTGATCCATTGGCTGTAGCACAGATGTTGTATTAGGTGGTAAAAATACAAGTTTGATAGCCGCAAGATTATCAATATCTGGATGCGCCGGACAATTGTCTACAAGGAGCAAGATTCAAGAAACGTTGTATCCACGATTTTGTACAAATGAATCCTTTTCCCATCAAGTTGGCTAGATCAGTTGCTTTAGCTTGCAAAATGGGACCATTTATTGGTACATTTGCACTTCTTTGCATTTTAAACCAATCAAAAGTGCAATTTCAACATCCTTATGTTGGGCACTTCGAATTTTTTTCTTCTTGAGAGTAGATTGCTTAAAACTTTTTTTCAATCTTGACTTTATCCTTCAAAATTGTTGAAATAGTGGAATGAGATACCAAATAATAATATAATAGTGGAATGTTGAAATAGTGGAATGAGATACCAAATAATTGCCATCTTTTCCTCGATACTAAATTGTCGCCTTTTAGCATTCATTGTGAAATTCACAGTATAAACTACGAAATAAACTGAATTAACACAACGTAGATGCACAAAACTTTGACAGAACTGATTAGGGGAATTCCCGAAAAGTTCCAACTTTCATTTAATGACTTAAGCAAATGACGTTTAGAAGTGCAACAAGTTTGCAAATTGGGCAAAAACTAGGGTATCTGACATGGCGGCCAATTTAGAACATTTGTTAAAAACTTAATCTACCAGGTTTTGATTTTTTTCTATGAGATCTTAAGTTTCGGTCGTTATAAACGATATTTTTTTCTGTTTTCGTAGAAAAAGGGGTCGTTAAAGCCGATATGTCGTTATATCCGGTGTCGTTATAACCAATACCAAAACGCACAGAGTCTTATGGGCTCTGGCCGGGACCTAAGAAATGCGTCGTTAAAGCCGGTATGTCGTTATAACCGGTGTCGTTATAAGCGGATTCCACTGTATTTGTTGTTATATTTTTTTTTGGTTTTTGGTTTTGTTTTAAAGTTGTTTTTTAAATGTGATAAAAAAATATAGTATTTTTAAATACAACTTTTTTTAATACGATTATTTTAATACAATTTGATACAAATACACATGGCTAAAATTACATTTAGTTGAGGAAAAATTACATTCTAATAATGTCTTGATCTATGTCGAATTTTAACAATTGTAGGATTTCTTGATCTTCCTCGTCATCCAATTCATCTTTTGCATTTGTCCATTTAGAACGCAGAGAAGCCAAAAATGAATCTGACGATAGAAGTAATATATTTATCAAATCTTCATTTTGGTTGATTCTATCGTTTTTTCTAGTGATGGTTAGTCTAAAATGTCTGTAGTCTTTATTTTTCGATTCCTGAGCTTCTTCTGAAAGCTCCCCAAGTGGTACAATGTTTTTTTCAATTACCAGCTTGCCATGGAGAAGCACTTTATACATTGTTGCAGACATATTTCTCCAATTGTAGTGTCTATTATACAAATCAGCTGCGGATTTGGCATATGATTCGAATTTATCTGGATTTACTGCCTGCTTGCTTGAAAGTACCGATAATATAACTTTCAATCGTCGAATTAATGTAAATTTCTTAATATTCTGTTATGTACATATCTTAATATATAAAATCGTCTGTGCGTTTGTTCGTCTGATCATCAAGCGTAAACCACTGAAGCTATCCACCTCATATTCACACCATGTCCGTGTGGTGCTCCGATCGGTTTTTGTTTGCATAAGCCCCAAGTAGGTGGCGCTGGGGTCGAGTTCGAATATCGAAAATTCGTATTTATGGATCGATTTTGTGCAAATTCACAATATATAATATGTAAATAAAGATAGGGTTGTTGACAAAATTTAAACCCGGTAGGTGGCGCTGGGGTCGAGATATTAACGAAAATGTTATCCAATCGGATTTTAATGTATGGGAGTTTTATATAGAATCACATCTTAAACAACTTTTGTTCTTGAACTTTTTTTGATAAGATGCACCGTTTTTGAGATATTCGCAAAAAATGTTTTCGTTCGTATGAGGGGTACTCCCCTAATGGTCCATTTTTGCCCATTAACGAGCTTTGCCTTACATTTTACGAAAAATGAATCTGCGTAAAATTTTAAGTCTAGCTCAATCCGTGCGCCCGCAATCCGCGCCACAGACGGACGGACGGACATGCAAAATTCAATTTTTTTATCATTATAAACACACTGGTGTAATTCATTTTTTTGTGTGATGACGGGATCTTGGCGTTACAAACGGTAAAGCAAATTTAATATACCCTTTGGTTTCACCATACGGGTATAAAAATGGTTGTTTGTTTGTTAGGGAGTTCGGGAGTTCGTACTCCATACGAACGAAAACGTTTTTTTGCGAATATCTCAAAAACGGTGCATCTTATCAAAAAAGTCCAAAAACAAAAGTTATTTAGGATATGATTCTACAAAAAACTCCCATACATCGAAATCCGATTGGAATAAATTTAAAAAAATCGTATTGAAAAGTTGGACTTCAAAGTGGAATTTCGATACAACTGTTCGAATTTTGATACGAATATAGCATACGGGTCTGCAATAATTGGCAGAGTGGCAATTATAGCTTTTGTGATATTTTGTTGGTCTGTTTGAGATTACAAAACTCAAAAACTACTGGACCGATTTTTACGCGGTTTTTTGCAAAATGATCTGCGTTGCCAGTAGCAGGTTTTTAGCTATATTAGATTTTCAAAATTCGAATTGGAAGGTCCTATAAAGATAAAGTTTTTCCCAAACGTTTTTAAGTTATTTATGGTTTTTTGGCATTCTAAAATTTATACAAAAAACTTTAAGCTGGCAACGAAGGGTCTGCTAGTGTATATCTAAGATATTGATTTCTATTGCTCTAATTATTCATAGTACCAGGAAGACCGAGCCATGCTCGGCGATCTCAAAATCCTCCTTCTGCCTCTGTCTCTGCGTAATTGAATCCGATTGTAATTGCAACATGATACGTATAATGAGGTTCAGGGAACTTGATTGTTTTGTAATTACTATTTATTGCTGCCGATAGATATCTAAAATTGATATTTTTAGAATGCATATCACAAATCCTTACTCCCTAGCAATATTGCGAATTTTCATTAAGATACCTTCACGTAATTCGAAGACACCAGGCGAGGGGTATCGAGGAAAGGGAAAAGTCAGGTTTGTAGTGAAAAAATCGAAAGCCCTTAGCCCCTTTAGTAATACTGTAAAGTTTCATTAAGATAAGACCACCCAATTCGAAGATACCAGGCGAGGGGTATCGAGGGGAATTTTCTCAGAGGTGAGACCTATCTAGATCGATTCCTTGTTCCCGAAAATCCCTAACCCCCAAGTTTCGTGAAAATCGTTAGGCGGATTTTCGAGATCGTTGTGCAGACAGACAGACAGACATTCCTCGTATTATATTATAGGATAAAATTATCAGTTTTAAACGGTTTTACTGTCAAGAACACCCTTCTTAAAACATTTAATGGTTTCACTGCATGCTGGTATGGAAAATATACCGCTTTAATGTATATTAAAAGTAATTAAAACGATTTCCTAACATATTAGATGAAAGATCTTTATCCTTTGTTGTGACAAAGTAAGAAATTTAAAAAAAAATAATATGTAAGAAATCAGACTTTTGTTTACAGTGACTAGAGTTGCAGCAGATGAAATATGGATGTTTCGAAAGGTATTGACTTTGGCTATCATTTTCAGCTGACACCTGACCGGATCAAGCCGGAACAAATTTTTTAGGGCCATATATGTATATACAAAATTTCGCGAAAAAAAAATAGTATTTTTAGAATGTCCAGAATTCTGGAATAACAATAGGTATTAAGAAAAAAATGTAGTACTGTGGCGGATATGTGTCCGAATAACAAAATAAAACTTCGTCAACTGATTTATACAAGTTTATTAGATCACGATCCAGACAAGACTGGCGATATCACAGATTTTATTCTATCCAAGTTACGTTACGGTACAACAAGGAAAACAAAAGAAGCGATGCAATGCACAATGGCAAGTGCGCCCATGGTAACATCAACGTTTCTAGCAATTTGACGTCGAACAATTAATGTTACAGTTACTTAACAAATCCGAAAATAATAAAATGGAATTGAAATGTTCTCGGTGTTGCCACAATACTACAAATTTTTAATTTTTTTGGACCTACAAAAAAATTTTATTTAACCTTCTTTGTAGATAATTTTCGGAGTAGCAATTCATCTGAATACAAGAAATGCGTACAGGCCATACAAAGCAAGATATTCACAATTTTTTTGACTTTTGACCTTGAATAATAGCAATTTCTCTGTGCGACGCATAGTTTGACGACTTGTATCTCGAAAACTGTTTGTTTTCTCGAAAATTTTTTGTAGAGAATTTTATTGTGACTAATTTATCTGAAACTCAAAAAGACATACAACCCTTACAAAGTGAGATAAACGTAAAAAACTGATTTTTTGGACATTTGACTTTGAATAACTCACGACGCCGGTGCAATTTTGGAATTCACTTTTGGGACGTTGTTTGTTATGTCAAAATAAAGGTATGTGCAAAAATCCAGTTAACTAGGATTTTTTTAGAGTTTCATGCTTTTTTTCGTCTAATTTTCCTGGGCTATTTTATATGATTTTCGAAATAAATTTTCCGTAATTGAAAACGGATTCAATTTATCTCTCAATAGTTTGTAGTTTTTTCGTTCGATTCGGCTGAAAAAAAACAATAAATGTTTTAAAATTTTATTTACTTCGTAAATCTATCTCGAAAATATTTTTTTTCCATTTTAATCGTTGTCTACAACCATGACTGATTGCTGTGAAACATTCTATAAGCTCCTTCAGATCACCTTATTAGTTAATAGATTTTTTAGGTTAGAAACGTCTTTTATTCTTACATATTGGCATTAAAACTTATAGTTATTTTCACCACACCAGCTTGCTTTTGACAACCTTTTAACTTTAGAAGTAGAATTCCAAATCTTAATTTTCTTTTAAGTCGCGTTAAAAGGTTAAAAGACTAATGCCCCAAAGGGTATATTAACTTTGCCTTACCGTTTGTAACGCCAAGATCCCGTCATCACACAAAAAAATGAATTACACCAGTGTGTTTAGAATGATAAAAATAATTAATTTTTGCATGTCCGTCCGTCCGTCCGTCTGTGGCGCGGATTGCGAGCGCACGAATTGAGCTAGAGACTTGAAATTTTGCACAGATCCGTTTTTCGTAAAGTGTGAGGCTAAATGGACCATTAGGGGGGGTACTTCCCATACGAACGAAAAAGTTTTTTGCGAATATCTCAAAAACGGTGCATCTTATCAAAAAAGTGCAATAACAAAAGTTATTTAGGATATGATTCTACATAAAACTTCCATACATCAAAATCTGATTGGAATAAATTTAAAAAAATCTTTTTGGAAAGTTTGACTCAAAGTGGAATTTTGGTACAACTGTTCGAATTTTGATACGAATATACGGGTTTTCAATAATTGCCAGACTGGCAATTATAGCTTTTATTATGTTTTCTGACAAGAATTGCAAAAAAATGCTTTCTTATACAAAATAAACTTAACGGTAAAAAACAAGTTAAGTGCACTAGTTTTTTTATACCCGTATGGTGAAACCAAAGGGTATATTAACTTTGCCTTACCGTTTGTAACGCCAAGATCCCGTCATCGCACAAAAAAATGAATTACACCAGTGTGTTTAGAATGATAAAAAAAATTGAATTTTGCATGTCCGTCCGTCTGTCTGTCTGTCTGTCTGTCTGTCTGTCTGTCTGTCTGTCTGTCCGTCTGTCCGTCTGTGGTGCGGATTCCGGGCGCACGGATTGAGCTACAGACTTGAAATTTTGCGCAGATCCGTTTTTCGTAAAATGCGAGGCTAAATTCATTAATGGGCAAAAATGGACCATTAGGGGGGGTACCCCCCATACGAACGAAAACGTTTTTTGCGAATATCTCAAAAACGGAGCATCTTATTAAAAAAGTCCAAGAACAAAAGTTATTTAGGATATGATTCTACATAAAACTCCCATACATCAAAATTCGATTGGAATAAATTTTAAAAAATCTTATTGGAAAGTTTGACTTCAAAGTGGAATTTTGGTATAACTGTTCGAATTTTGATACGAATATCACCATACGGGTCTCCAATGATTGCCAGATTGGCAATTATAGCTTTTGTTATGTTTATTACTATTATTTATTTCTTACATAGTACCATAAAAAACCCGTTAGTTTTCGAGAAAAGCGCAAACCCTAAATTTATAGATGCAACGGTACATCTCGATTACGATTCGAGAGATGGAGTTCTTTTGTAAAGCAAAAATAAGGCAAATAATAATATCTTCAATTTCCGTCATATAGATTGCTATCGTAAAACGGTTAGTTTCGGAATAAAACGCGAAAAACGAAAATTGGATTTTCGAAAAAATTAGATTTGGTTTTCGCGCTTTACTCCGAAATTTGCCATTTTCCTTTATTATTTAAAAATTTACAGAAATTTCAGTAATCGTCGTAAAACGTAACTGAAGATAATAAGCTTTTTTTAAAGGCTCCACTATTATTTAAAAATATAATCTCCCCCAAAATGACTGCGATATTTGACCCATCTTAGTTTGCTTCGCTCGTGGGAAGCAAGGCCAGGAATGCATGTTGACACCTAACTTTAACACTAAACATACCAGCACTTAATACATACCTATTTCTACCATGGCCGGTCAAATGACCGTGCTGTGGTAGATAACGGTATATGACAAGTATTACTCAAAGTAAAATAAAAAATAATAATAGAATATTAAGTGTGTATAACAAATAGAAAAAGTCATGAAGTCAAGTGCGCAAAAACGATAAAATTATATGCGCTTCTTAAATGCAAAAGTAAATAACCGGTCAGAAGACCGGTTATGGTATGTTAAGTGTTAAATTGGGATATATAACCAAATCCACATTAGGTTCTAACAAAATCCTTATTAGATACCGTTTCGAAAAATAAAAAAAAACTCATCTGGTATATAAGATACCATGTTTAGGAAACGTTAATGACCATGAGACGTGCAATCAAAGTTACATTTGACAAACAAAACAATATCTAGAAATAAGATTAAACAACCATAAGAACGATATAAAAAGAAAAAATATATATAACCATCAACACCACAAACTGCACTTTTCGATCATTGTATAAAATTGGGAGATACGCCTGATTTTGAAAACAAAAAATTTTACAAACGGTTACACATTACAACAAACGACTAACTATGGAAATGTTGCACATATATAAAGAAAACACTTTTAACGTTAAAATTCAAAATTGGATTTTTGCAATGTTCGCGGAATTAGGGAAAACCATCTTTCTGTAAACATTCATTTAACTCATTAACCAGAGATGCTGGCTTTAGGTGAGACCAAAGTTGACCGTGACTGCGACCCAGGTCAATTTCAGGTAAACGGGTATCATCTAGAGCCAGTGTTTTTTCGTCAAAGGGGTATTGCAATTTATATCCGCAATGATGTGCCTTACTCACTATTTCCGTATTTAGGAAAATGCACCAATCCACAATTTAATTTCATCTGGCTAAAGCTCCATATGCGCAAGCACATCTACCTCTGTTTCATTTACCGAAGCCCTAATTGTTCCACCGAGAACACCTTGGTCGAGTTTGACAAATTAGGTCATATGCATAAAAATTAGAGTTTACTTTACTTTGCTAAATTTACCCATTTTGGAGTAAATGCTCAGTATAGTATGCGACAAAATTAGAAGTGAGTATTAAGTTTTCGAACACCTTTATTGGTATGCATGAGTATTTACTCCCGAAAGTCTGAGTACGGTATGCATCATACTCAAAGACGTTTACTCAATCAAAAAAAAAAAACTTTTTTGTTGAAATATTTCAATATTTTGTGGAATTCGGTGCATATTTTGTGGAAAATGGATTCAATTGCTTTTTCGTTACCTATGATAGCTGAAATAGATTTGGATAGTGATGATGAGGATAATAATCCGAAAGTCTATAAAAAATGTCGTTTGGGTGGCGAAAATAATTTTAAAAAAATTAAAATAATTTAAATAAGTTAAATAATTTAAATAATTAATTTAATAAATAATTAGTATTAAAAAAATTTTAAAGACATATCGCTTCAAAATTATCCATTTCACTAAACAGCTATATTTCAAATTGTATAACTGATGTTAGAAACAAAGATATAATTCAAAATGACAACTAAATCATGTGTCTATTATATGAGCAAATTCTCATTTGGAATTTTCGAACTTAGTTGAGCAAAGTAAACTATTTAGCATAGCCACAATGATTACCGAATATAGATGGGAAGTAAACGGAAGTTTCCGTTTAACTACGGCAGAGAAAAGAGATGCGCGATAAAAAAAAGTCACAAAGCAACACCATCTTTCCCTTTTACACCTTCATGTCATATGGAATTGAAGAAAAAACAAGAAACTTGTCGTTTAGTCAGGGCTAAATCAAGCGAAACAAAGTAAAAAAATTTCCACTGTCCACTGACACAACTTGTGTAGAAAATGAAATGAAGCTTTTTAAAAAATGTAATTTGTTTTTAATTTGTTGGAAAACAAGATTTTCATATCCTCATAGCGGTCAAAAATTTGTATTCTATTTACACAACCCTTGCACCAACACCATCATGCTTCCGACTGCGGCCTGACAGTTCGCGAAAATTTTCAAGCAAATTATGACACTTTTTTATTATTTAAATCGCGAAATACACTAAAAATCAACGAAATTAACATGAAAATTAAATTTTCCACCGAAATTGGTGGTTTGTTTTGTTTTGATTTTTAACTAACTGACTGCTGAGATTCAAATTTGTGTATTGCCATTGTGCGATTTTTTTATGGTTTTTTCGAGGCGCATTACAACTAATTACGCATTACAACTGAGATGTGGCAACACCTGAGATGAAGCCGCACACATAAATAACTCAGTATTCACACAGAAATTGAAACCGCCGGTATGTCGCTAGTTGTCCTTCTCTCAAACCAAATATTTTAGGAGAACTTTCTTATCTATATTAGGTAATCATTGATAGCCATTTAACCCTTTGACGACCATACATTTTCAGCCGAAGGGATTTTGATTTTTTTTTCATTTTCATGATCTGTGACCTGATAATAGTTATGCCACAAAAAATTGTGGCCCTAGACCCCCTCCTTGCCCCTCCTTTTTTTATCTCGAAAATTAAAATTGAAAGACAACATTCTTATATATAATTCATGTACGTATTTATTTTTGAATTTGAACAAACTGAATTTAATTAGTTCTGCATGTGGTAGACGTCGAAGCAATCGCAAGTACAGATATCGTCGGCTAAGGGTGAAATCGTTCTAAGTCCATTATACCAAAATTTCTGGAAGACCAATAAAAAACCTTGTTAAATCATTTTAATTTTCATTTAGGATCATAGGGGCACAGGGGAACCGGCATAGAATTCCCGCCCCCATCTATCCTCTACAAAAAACCTTTTAATACCTTTGCTCTGTCTCTTAACTAGACGATTTTAAGTACTGAAAGCATACTTGCCTGTGGTCGTCAAAGGGTTAAGCAAATGCTCAAGTAGTTTATTTTACTCGCATAACTTTGCTCGTGAGTAAATTCTGTTTTTATGCATATGGGCTATTGTCTGACTCCATCGATGCAATTACTGCATCAAATCCTGACGCTGAAATTGTTGTTGCGGGTGATTTCAACGTCCATATTGATAAGTAGCCTCCTTTCTCATGCCATCCTGATCCTAGTGGTTTGCACATAGAACTCTTCGCCGAATCAAACTTGTTGACGCAAATCGTAGACAAATCAACGAGAATTCCAGATATTGCAGGTCACAACTGTTGGATTTGTTTTTATACCCGTATGGTGAAACCAAAGGGTATATTAACTTTGCCTTACTGTTTGTAACGCCAAGATCCCGTTATCACACACAAAAATGAATTACACCAGTGTGTTTAGAATGATAAAAAAAATTGAATTTTGCATGTCCGTCCGTCTGTGGTGCGGATTCCGGGCGCACGGATTGAGCTACAGACTTGAAATTTTGCGCAGATCCGTTTTTCGTAAAATGCAAGACTAAGTTCGTTCATGGGCAAAAATGGACCATAAGGGAGGGTACCCCCATACGAACGAAAACGTTTTTTGTAAATATCTCTAAAACGGTGCATCTTATCAAAAAAGTTCAAGAACAAAAGTTATTTAGGATATGATTCTACATAAAACTCCCATACATCAGAATCTGATTGGAATAAATTTTAAAAAGTCTAATTAGAAAGATTGACTTCAAACTGGAATTTTGATACAACTGTTCGCCGTTAACTTAAATCACCATACGGGTTTTCAATAATTGCCAGATTGGCAATTATAGCTTTTGTTATGTTTTCTCGTAACATTGAGTGGAAAGAAGATATTTGCGAAAAGTCAATTTGTGTAGACCGAAATTATGACTCAAAATCGTAATTTTGGTTTTCTAAGGCTCAATTTCGCTCCCATATTGCTAAAAAGTTAAACATAACAAAAGCTATAATTGCCAATCTGGCAATTATTGAAAACCCGTATGGTGATTTAACGGCGAACAGTTGTATCAAAATTCCACTTTGAAGTCAAATTTTCCAATAAGATTTTTAAAAATTTTATTCTAACTGGATTTTGATGTATGTGAGTTTTATGTAGAATCATATCCTAAACAAATTTTGTTCTTGGACTTTTTTGATAAGATGCACCGTTTTTGAGATATTCACAAAAACATTTAAGGATAACGTGATTATCCTTTTCTCCAAATTTTCCGGAAAAAAATCTATCCTGGGGGTTTTTGGGGTCGCTGAATCCGAATCTGTCATTAAAAAGTCTGTAAGGATAACGGAAGGTCCTGTAAGGATAACGTGATTATCCTTTTCTCCAAATTTTTCGGAAAAAAATCTATTCTGGGGGTTTTTGGGGTCGCTGAATCCGGATCTGTCATTAAAAAGTCTGTAAGGATAACGGACGGTCCTGTAAGGATAACGTGATTATCCTTTTCTCCAAATTTTCCGAAAAAAAATCTATTCTGGGGTTTTTGGGGTCGCTGAATCCGAATCTGTCATCAAAAAGTCTGTAAGGATAACGGAAGGTCCTGTAAGGATAACGTGATTATCCTTTTCTCCAAATTTTCCGGAAAAAAATCTATCCTGGGGGTTTTTGGGGTCGCTGAATCCGAATCTGTCATTAAAAAGTCTGTAAGGATAACGGAAGGTCCTGTAAGGATAACGTGATTATCCTTTTCTCCAAATTTTCCGGAAAAAAATCTATTCTGGGGTTTTTGGGGTCGCTGAATCCGAATCTGTCATTAAAAAGTCAGTAAGGATAACGGAATGTCCTGTAAGGATAACGTGATTATCCTTTTTCTCAATTGTTCCGGGAAAAAATATATTCTGCGGGTTTTGGAGTTCGCTGAATACGATTCTCAAGTTAAAAAGCCTGTAAGGACATCTCAAATGTAAAGCTATATATTCGAAGACTAAAAAGAACAAAATAAAAAAAAAAAAAAATTTTTTTTTAAAAAAAGCTTTTATTAAAAAAAATGCACTAAAAAGAAAAAAATAATTTTCTGGACGCTGTGTATCACAAATATAAAAGCTTTTAAAAAGCGAGATAAAGCATAAAACAATAAAATAAACATTTATCTCGCTTTTTAAAAGCTTTTATATTTGTGATACACAGCGTCCAGAAAATTATTTTTTTCTTTTTAGTGCATTTTTTTAATAAAAGCTTTTTTAAAAAAAAAAAATTTTTTATGTGTGATGACGGGATCTTGGCGTTACAAACGGTAAGACAAAGTTAATATACCCTTTGGTTTCACCATACGGGTATAAAAACCGAGGGAGTTGAAATAATTGAAAATGTACCAGGATTAAATATAATAAGGATTCCGGGACGAAGCCGTATTATAGTGGAAGTACCTTTCAGAGGAAGTGGGGAGGTAATATGTTTGGAAAAAGAGTTGAGACCAGGAGTGTACCTGGGAAATTGCATAAGTGTTGTGCATAATAATAAAATGAAGGTAGGAATAATAAACATCAAGAAAACGGAAGAAGGTTTCGAAAATATTGAGATATCAGCCATCCCAATATCAGAGTTTGAAGTTTTAAGCGATACGGATGATGTAGGAAATAGGAAGGGTAATCTTAAACAGTAACCTGAAAAAATTAGAACGATAAGAGGACAAAATAGTGCCCGGATAAATAAATTGATCACAGAATTAAACCTGAACGACGGTTACAATGGAGAAGAACGCGAGGCATTAACGGAAATTTGTAGGGAATATAATGATATTTTCCATTTGCCTGGGGACAGATTAACATTTTCAAATGCACAAACGCATTATATAACCACTAAAACAGGGTACTCTGCAATGAATCAAAAAATGTATCGGTTGCCCGAAACTCAAAGGGGTATAATTCAGGAGCAAGTCTCCAAGATGCTAGAAGACGATATCATTGAACCAAGTAATAGTCCATGGAATTCACCGCTTTTAGTGGTTCCTAAGAAAGCTGGTCCAAATGGTGACAAGCGCTGGAGAGTGGTGGTGGATTATCGTAAATTAAATGAGATCACCGTTGGAAATGCTCATCCTTTACCTAGAATAGAAGATATTATAGACTAGCTAGGGCATTCTAGATATTTCACCACACTCGATTTAGCCAGTGGCTGTCACCAAGTCTTGGTGAACGAAGCCGATAGACCCAAACCGCATTCAGTACGCAGTTTGGGCATTACCAGTTCAAAAGGATGCCTTTCGGTTTAACCGGAGCTCCTGCAACGTTCCAGCAATTAATGAATTATGCTCTTTCCGGTTTACAATGGATAGAGTGTTTCGTGTATTTAGATGACATAGTAGTCTATGGGAAAAACTTACACGATCATAACAGAAAATTACGAGAGGTCTTGTATAGATTGCGCAAATACAACCTTAAATTACAGATGGAAAAATGTAAATTCCTGAAAAGGAAATAGTATATTTAGGACACAAATGCAACAGTGAGGGTGCCAAACCCGATCCTGAGAAAGTAAAATGTGTTCACACTTTTCCACGGCCCAACACGGTACGGCGGGTACAATCATTTTTAGGACTTGCCAACTACTATAGGAAATTTATTCCGGAATTTTCCAGAATAGCCGAACCACTAAATAAGTTAGTACGAAAAGATACTCGGTTTAAGTGGACTGAAGATTGCGAGAAGGCGTTCGTTAATTTAAAGAATGCTTTGATTAACCCCCCCCCTTGCTCGCCTACCCTGATTTTGCCAAGCCATTCGTCTTGACTACAGACGCAAGTAACGAAGCGTTGGGGGCCGTATTGTCACAAGGTGAAATTGGATCAGATCGACCTATTGCTTACGCGAGTCGAACATTAAGTGACACAGAAAGACGGTACTCTACCATAGAAAGGGAACTTCTGGCCATAGTTTGGGCCACAAAAAACTTTCGATGTTATTTATATGGACGACCTTTCACAGTAGTGACAGATCATAAGCCACTAAAAGGCCAATGCAAAATCAAAGACATTACGTCTAGGTTAATGAGATTTCGGCATAAATTATCGGAGTACGATTACTCGATTGTTTACAAACCGGGAAAATATAATACCTGCGCGGACGCGTTAAGCAGAATACCGGAAAAAGAATTGGATAGTCAGGAATGCGATGAAGAAAGACCATATTTGGAGATAGAAAAAGAATTGTTGACAGTTTCAGACCAACCGATCAAAACTAGTAAGGTCGCAGACGGCCCTTCGATCCGAACGGTTGAACAAGCGCGGAAATTGGTAGAAATATTCAAAAAAGATTCCACAGAAACATTTGCGAAATGCTTTGTAACAACACGACTCATATCACGAAAAGAAAAGGAGGTGAATGATAAAAAATTACCCGAAAAAACTAAAAACGAAGATTCGGTTCTGAATAACACTGTAGAGAAATCAAGCGCACAAGTACTTAACGACAGGGAGGAAATACTAAAAGTAATCAGGGCATACCATGACAGTCCTTTAGGCGGACATCGGGGAGTAGCAAAGACCTTTAACAATATTAGAAGAACATTCAAATGGAAAGGCATGTTTAACGATGTTCTGGAGTACATCAAGCGGTGTGACTCTTGTCAGAAAAACAAGCAGGGCAAAGCGCATGTTGTACCACTGATGATATCATCAACATCGCTAATTCCATTTGAAAAGGTGTCTCTAGATAACGTAGGTCCTCTAGAGGAAACCCCAGAAGGAGATAAATATATCCTTACATTCCAGGACGATCTCACGAGATTCACGGATTGTTATGCTCTGCGTGACATCGAAGCGACCACGGTAGCCAGAGTGTTTTTTGATCAAATCATAAGTAGGTACGGAATTCCTAAGTCGTTATTAACGGACCAGGGTTCTAATTTTTTGAGTGACATATTCAAACAGGTTTGCAAATTACTGAAAATTAATAATAATAATAATAATTCTTTTATTTTGTAATTTATACAATTTTTATCACAACATTTTCATATAGCATAAGTAGCTAATTCTTGACAAATTTATTTATTCCTTTTTTAAATTTACTTATATTTGTTTCAGTTTTTAAGTTATTAGTTAATTCATTAAACAATTTTAATCCCTTGTACATTAACATACTCTTTGTTTTCTCAGTACGCGCAAATCCTAACCTAAAATCTAATCTATTTCTTACAGAATATTGATGGCTATCACCTACATACAAAAGTTGATTAGATAAATATTGCGGCAATAGTTTATATTTCATTTTAAAAACTATCAATAATACATTGACTCGAATTCGTTGGTCCACACTTAACCATTTCAGCGTATTTAACATAAATGTTTTTGAAGTAAACCTACTCAGTCTTAGCATGATTCTCATGCCTTTATTCTGAGGCTTTTGCATTCTTTTTAATAATTCATTTGTCCCTAAAAACAGTATAGTGGAACAGTACTCAAAATGCGGCCTTATTATTGAATTATAAATTTTAATTGCCCCCATTAAGGACAGACGGGCTCTAATTTTTGAGAAAAAATACAATTTTTTTACATACATAATCTATGTGCTTCTTAAAACTTAAGCTTGGATCTATTATAACATCTAGATATTTACCAACTCTATAATTTCATTGGGCCTTACCAATGACCCGTGACTAACTTAGTAACAGCTTTTGGTGTGTGCGAAACGGGCTATTTGCTTGCTAATTCTAGTAAGTTTTCACACATTTATCACAGCGAATTTAAAACTTTTCAATAAAAACTAGGATTTGAACCGAAATTAGCAAGCAAATAGCCCGTTTCGTACACACCAAAAGCTGTTACTAAGTTAGTCACGGGTCATTGGTAAGGCCCATTATCAATTGTTAAGTTAAGATTATTATTGGTTTTACTATTAAATATCATGCCTTTACATTTACTAATGTTTAATTTCAATTTATTTTCTTCGCACCATGTACTAATTTTTACAGTTGCTCATTCATGTCATTTATGCAGCCCTCAATACTGTTCCCGGTGACAGAAAGTAAAGCATCATCTGCGAAAAGGACCAGTTCTCCATCACTAATCATCTTCTCCATATCGTTGACATACACCAGAAACAGCAATACACCCAAAATTGATATTTGAGGTACGCCCAAAGAAACGTCCATCAACAGTGCCATTCACTCTTGTTCGTTGGTGTCTTCCTTGTAGGTATGATTTAAACCAGTTTAGCTCCACCCCAGTGATACCATTTGTTAAGTTTTTGCAGTAAAATACCTCGATCCAGAGTCTCAAATGCTCTTCGAAAATCCAAGAAAACTGCAACTATCGCCTTATTTTCATTTACCGCAATCTTCCATTTGGCCATAACAAAATTTATAGGGGATTCACAGCTATGATTTTTTCTAAACCCTGATTGATGTCCCGATATGAGATCATTTTCTTCTAGGTACTTCTCCAGTTGTAGGTAGGCCACTTTTTCCAATATCTTCGCTTCGGTAGATATCATATTGATCGGTCTAAATTCAGAACAGTTGTGTGTCCCAGGAATCTTCTCTATAGGTACCACAATTGACTCTTTCCAATTTTCAGGGAACAACCCATTTTTTAGAGACTGGTTTATTATGGATAACAAATTCTGACCAAACAAGTCAAATGCATCTTTAAATATTTGGATACTTACTGAATTCATGTCCTTATTATTAATTCCATTCATAGTTCTCTCTAATTCAGTCGGCATTTTGGCTCCTCAATTAAATTTCTGTATTGTCTATATGGAATACTAGAATTAATTTCTTCCACACTTTCAATAAAGTACCGATTGAATTTTTCTGCAATTTGGGTATTGTCTTTGTATGTGATGTTGTTAAAGTTAACTTCACATATTTCACTCTTAATCTGATTGAGTACCAGAGTTTTAATTGACTTCCACATCGATTTTTGGACCACGGCGTTATCAATTGATTTGCTTATATATTTGTTTTTTGCAACATTTACTTTATTTTTAAATTTATTTCTAATAGTTTTATATTTATTCCAGTCACTCGTTTTACCGGTCAAACATGCGATCTTATAATGTTTTATTTTTTTGTCTTTTAATAAACTCAGCTTATTTTTACTAATTCTTGATTTTTTGACATTCACGAACCTATTCACTATTTCTTTTAAATTATCACTAGATGTTTTTGCTTTTAAATTACAGTCGGTAAAAAAAACAGCACTAAGGTCACTCTTATTAACATAACTTCTAAATTTTTCTTTATTATAACTAAAGATCTGTATCAATCTTTCCTTCTGACAATTCGTTTGCCCACTAATAATTGCAATTTTAATTGTTTCATGATCACTAATTTTTAAGTTTTCATCTATGGATGCTTTTATATTATAGCTGTCATTAACAATTACATAATCAATTAATGAATTTGAAACACTTGTGATTCGCGTTGGCTTATTCATAATTTGTTTGTATCCGCTATCACTAATTATGTTACTTAACATATTTTGAGCATTACTCGGTGCCAACCAATTGACGTTAAAGTCACCAACAATTACGATTTTTTCACGGAAATCACTAAGTCCTTCTATATATTTATTAAAATTTTCAAGGAAAGTGTCATTGGACTTTATATATGATGGCGCCCTATACATAACTCCTAAGTATAAAATGGCATGACCTTGACTAACTTTTATCACCAGCCACCAATGATCAAGGCCAACCGCAATATTTTGTATTTGAGCATAATTCCAACTCTTCTCGATGTAAAACATAACTCCTCCTGTATGCCTTGATGCAGAATTACACCTCATTATGTTATAGCCAGGCACTGTCACTAAGTTGTTGTCGTCCAAATCTGATAAGTGAGTTTCGCTTAGGCAAATAAAATCGAAGCATTTAGGAAAAATAGAGAATTCTAGTTCACTGAAGTTATTTATGGTTCCTTGTATGTTGAGGTATATGCATTTCGTCTCCTGTAATTGCTAATACATTCTTTTACTACGTTGTTGTGCCAGTTTTCTGACATAGATTGGACATTGTGAACTTCTAGTATCGTGATTAACATCAATATCCTTTCGTCCTAAATCTTCTCTAGCTCTAGTACAATTTAAACATTAATCTGCTGTGCTCTCACAATTAGCAGGCATATGATCTTTACTACCACATTTATAACAGCAAGATCCTGTTGTACAATTTATCGCTTTGTGGTTAAATCCCCAGCACTTGAAGCATCTCAGTACGTTTAGACTCTCATAGACTTTACAGCGATCCCATTCAATATTCAGTTTCCCCTCACTAATAATTTTTTTAAAAGATTTGCCATCTACCTCCACAATCACGTTATATAGTGCCTTGTTTTTAAAGGAGATATAAATTTTTAGGCATTTTATGTGTTCCAGGCTAAATTTATTTTGCGCCATGATGGCAGTGATAATTTGATCTTCATTTAATTGGGCTATGCATATTTGGGACTTGAACATCATATTCCTCACCTAATTTATTTTTTATTTCATTTTCTATTTTATCAACAGCTGGTCTATCACCACAGTTAATTGCTATTGCTCCACTGCTCTTCAATTCCTGCACATTGTTTATTTTTACCGACAGCTCTGACGGGTTGATCTTTTCTTTTATTGCTTTAATTGTTTCAGTACTCTTTTGTTTATTCTCTTTCGGTTTTACTATTACTGGTAATTTCAGCTGATCCGAATAAGCCAGTGAACTCTTGGAATTCATAGAAAATGTTTTATCTGCATTATTTGTTTTTATTTCATTCTTAAACTTGTCGAAATATTCCATCACTTGACTTATTTTTTTATCAACTGTTTCCAATAAGCTATCCTTATTTTTTTTTATTTCTTGAAGGAACATATTCAAATTATCGTTTAACGCTTCAAATCGATTTAAAAACCGAGGAGGATGATTTGTAGAAAAATAAATTTTTCTTTTTCAAAAGAGGGAGGAATGTGGTGAGGAGGTATTTTCATGTTTAAATAAGAATTATGTACTTTGCACCCTCGGTTAACTTGGGTTCATCGTACGAATAATGGAAAACATGAATATGCGAACTTCCGCATGTCTTCAAAGTTCAATAAATTAATAATAATTGTAATTAATGTAAGTTACGCAATTATAAAAGTAGTGACCCAAATCTTATGCTGATATAGCTTGGTCACCAAATAATTGTTATTTCACAATAACTAAAAGATTTAATGTCAAACCAGAACATTGGACTTTGAAATGGAAATCGATCGGTGATCGATTGAGTCAGTTAACAAGGGAGTTCTGATTTGATCACGGAGGTAGTCGGACGTTCTGTTTTAGTAAATTATTAATCTTAATAAATTAATCGACAATTGTAATTCCTATTAGAAAAGTGTTACTTAAATAAATTAAAAGTAAAATTTATACAGTGTTTCATTTTGTGTAAAGTGTATATGTCCACTCGGCGTGTTTTAGGAAAAACACAACACGACAGTATCAGCCAAATTCGAAGATGTTCGGAGATTTGTATTGTTTTGTAACATAGTAAGTTGAGGACGCAGTTGTTGAATTTCTTGGTCTTTCTCGCTAACAATATTTATGTCTGAGTCTCGTATTGGAGTGACTGAACTTAATCTAGCTCTACGTATTACGTAATCATGGGGAGAATTATAATCTAACATATTTTCAGCAGCTTGAGATAAATTATCGGGGTTATTACTATCTACAAAACGAGGCGGTGTAGCTGTCAGAGGATCTTCGAGACTATCCATTTTAATTCTGGTCTGACGCTCACAGTTTCCTCTAGAATTAGGTTCAAATTCTTGATTTGAAATTTGATGGATTGAAACTGGAGTTCTAGGTAACATTATGACAAACGATATTAAATAATAATATATTCAATTAAAAAAAAAATTTAGTGAATAAGATAAGTTTATAGTTATATCAATAAAATTAATGAATGACGCTCTTCTGTATTTATATATATAAATATATATATAAATACAGAAGATATCCTCCTATCCAGCGATAAAAGAACTGCAATCTTCGGAACCAAATTTAAAAAAAAAACTATTAAAATGCGTTGATTTCATCTATAAATTTTGTCGTCAATAGAGTATTTGAATTGAAAACAAAACAATTATTCGGACCACATGTGCGACTGAATTACACATTTAGTATTTCCTGAAAAATCTTTACCGTATTCGACTCAACTGCCCTATTAAATTATAATAGAATCATATATTCATACAATCAAGATATATTCGATCTGCTTACTTGACTGGACCCAAAAAAAAAAGTCTTTGGTAATTTCCAATCAAGTTATACAAATCTATTCTATTTACGAAATATCTAGCTTCTGTAACAACTCAGAAAAGGACAGAACAAATCAGCCCTAAGCCAAATTTTGCTGTTAAACATCTTTTCCTTGATCCCACATTAACTAAAATCTTCGCTCAAATTTTTCTTCATAATCAATAAAACGCAAAAATAAACTGCAACTTAAAAAGACAAAAAAAAATTGATCCAACTAAAAAACTATGAAAACGGACAGACTGATTTCTAAACAAAATCGATAAACTTGAAAAGACAAACTCAAAAAGTGATAAAAGTTTGCCAACGTTGGGCGCCATCTTTTTTTATGTAATGAACCAGTAGTTAAACATAACCAGAAAATAATCGAAAATTTTTTCTTTAACTATGTGGTGTGTTCATCGATTTTCTGGCCTGCCTTTGAAATAGCTGGAATGATACCTTTTGCATAACGCAGAGCTTAGCTCGTCGGTTGGGGTGGGTCGCTATTTCTACCATGAAAATCCACAAAAAAATAATTTTATAGGTATCGATATGGGACTGGAGGGCTTGAGAAGAAGAGTTTTTAGGCACTTCACCGCTCCAAGGTAGTCCGGATAAAGTTAATAAAAAAACATAACAAAAGCTATAATTGCCAATCTGGCAATCATTGGAGACCCGTATGGTGATATTCGTATCAAAATTCGAACAGTTATACCAAAATTCCACTTTGAAGTCAAACTTTCCAAAAAGATTTTTTTAAATTTATTCCAATCGGATTTTGATGTATGGGAGTTTTATGTAGAATCATATCCTAAATAACTTTTGTTCTTGGACTTTTTTGATAACATGCACCGTTTTTGAGATATTTACAAAAAACATTTTCGTTCGTATGGGGGGTACCCCCCCTAATGGTCCATTTTTGCCCATGAACGAATTTAGCCTCGCATTTTACGAAAAACGGATCCACGCAAAATTTCAAGTCTCTAGCTCAATCCGTGCGCCCGGAATCCGCGCCACAGACAGACAGACGGACGGACAGACGGACGGACGGACAGACGGACGGACAGACGGACGGACATGCAAAAATTAAATATTTTTATCATTCTAAACACACTGGTGTAATTCATTTTTTTGTGCGATGACGGGATCTTGGCGTTACAAACGGTAAGGCAAAGTTAATATACCCTTTGGTTTCACCATACGGGTATAAAAATCTTGATAGCTGGAAGAAAAATTTGAAATTATGCGCGAGTTTAAATTCACCACCCATTACCTCAAACACCGGGTTCGAGCCTTGATCCCTAAGCCGCCACTTGCTTAGAAATCCCCTCAAAAAAATTACCAAAAAAAAACCCAAAATCAACGCATTTTCAAGCACTCCGTTCCTTTCATCATTTTTTTTATCGCCTCTTTCCTTCAACACCGAACAGGAAAACAGAGCCCCACCTCCGTTTTAAAAGATTAGTTTAACATTTTCAATTCTTTTTTGTGTTGCAAAAAAAATATAAAACGTATTTTTTTTTAAACGTAGACTGAAACGTATTTTTATTTTATTTTATGACAAAAAAACATTTAATATATTCTTAAAGAAAAATCCATATCTATCCCTACTAAATTATAACTATATAATAATTTATACAAAAAAAATTAAAGACTTAGCTGGCCAGCGTGATACAAAGATTTTTCTTTTAAATTTCTTCATTTAAATAGAAGTTCCCCGCTATCATACTAAAAAAATTCTGCTACCGCTGCTCTTCTGATTTTGCTGCCGTTGATCAATTTTTCTGCTGCCGCTGCTCTACTATTCTTGCTGCCGCTATTCAATTTTTCTGCCGTCGCTTCTCAAATTTTTTTTTCTGCTGCCGCTGCTCTACAAAGATCCTGATCGGGCTCCGCAAAATTTGGTTACTCAATAAGAAAAATCTTTCTTTTTTTTCTTTTTACAACATCACACAGATCACAATGTTTTATTTATAGTCCTTTTAATTGATGATACACAATATTCATGTTTAGCATTTTAGTTTTTGTTTTATATTATACATTACTAGCAGACCCTTCGTTGGCAGCTAAAAGTTTTTTGTAAAAATTTTAGAATGCCAAAAAACCATAAAAAACTTTAAAAGTTTTGGGAAGAGATGTTATCCTTACAGGACCTTTCGTTTCGAATTTTGAAAATCTAATACCGGATTCGTGATCAGCGACCACAAAAACCCCATAATGCAAATTTTTCTGGGGCAAAATGGAAAAAAGGATATTTTCGTTATCCTTACAGGACCTTCTGCTTTGAATTTTGAAAATCTAACATAGCTAAAAACCTGCTACTGGCAACGCAGATCATTTTGCAAAAAACCGCGTAAAAATCGGTCTAGTAGTTTTTGAATTTTGTAATCACAAACAGACAGACAAACATCCATTTTTTATATATATAGATAGCAAGTTTTGGGAAAAAATGTTATCCTTACAGGACCTTCCGTTTCGAATTTTGAAATTCCAACTCCAGATTCGTGATAAGCAACCCTGAAACCTCCCAAAGCCTGTTTTTGCGAGCAAAAATTGGAAAAAGGACATTTGCGTTATCCTTACTTTCGTTTTGAATTTTGAAAATCTAATATCGGATTCGTGATCAGCGATCCCAAACATTATGCCAATTTTTCCGGGGAAAAATGGGAAAAAGGATATTTATCCTTACAGGATCTTTGGTTTCGAAATTTGAAAATCTAATATCGGATTCATGATCAGTGACTCCAAAAACCCTATAATGCAAATTTTTCCGGGGAAAAATGAGAAAAAGGATATTTTCATTATCCTTACAGGATCTTCTGTTTCGAATATATAAGTCCGATGACAATACAATATTTTCACTACTTCGTCCTTGTAAGGATAACAAATCTATTCTGGGGGTTTTTGGGGTCGCTGAATCCGAATCTGTCATTAAAAAATCAGTAAGGATAACGGAAGGTCCTGTAAGGATAACGTTTTCTCCAAATTTTCCGGAAAAAAATCTATTCTGGGGGTTTCTGGGGTCGCTGAATCCGAATCTGTCATTAAAAAGTCAGTAAGGATAACGGAAGGTCCTGTAAGGATAACGTGATTATCCTTTTCTCCAAATTTTCCGGAAAAAAATCTATTCTGGGGGTTTTTGGGGTCGCTGAATCCGAATCTGTCATTAAAAAGTCAGTAAGGATAACGGAATGTCCTGTAAGGATAACGTGATTATCCCTTTCTCCAAATTTTCCGGAAAAAAATCTATTCTGGGAGTTTTTGGGGTCGCTGAATCCGAATCTGTCATTAAAAAGTCTGTAAGGATAACGGAAGGTCCTGTAAGGATAACGTGATTATCCTTTTCTCCAAATTTTCCGGAAAAAAATCTATTCTGGGGGTTTTTGGGGTCGCTGAATACGATTCTCGAGTTAAAAAGCCTGTAAGGACATCTCAAATGTAAGGAATATTCGAAGACTAAAAAAACAAAATAAAAAAAAATAAAAAAAATTTTATTAAAAAAAAGCTTTATTAAAAAACTGCACTAAAAAGAAAAAAATAATTTTCTGGACGCTGTGTATCACAATATAAAAGCTTTTAAAAAGCGAGATAAAGCATAAAACAATAAATTAAAAAATTTTCTCGTTTTTAAAAAGCTTTTATATTTGTGATACACAGCGTCCAGAAAATTATTTTTTTCTTTTTAGTGCATTCTTTTTTAATAAAAGCTTTTTTTAAAAAAAAAATTTTTTATATTTTTTTTTTATATATACAGTGGAATCCGGTTATAACGACCTCTAAGGGACCAACAAATCTGGTCGTTATATCCGGTTGTTCGTTATAACCGATTCATAGTTTTAAAGGTTTTAAAATACATGTGTGAAGTTCTAAACTACAAAATTCTTATTGCAAATCGTCCGTACATTAAAAAATTAAATTTATTTAATTTTTCTGCAGATATTGAGTAATCTGTTTGTTTGGATTTTTGGTGCAAGAACTCCTTTTCAATTTTCTTTTCAATTCTTAGCACAGCTTCTTTTGAAATCTCATCAAAAATGTTATTGATTAATAGGAATGAACTCAATGTCGTAATACCCCGAAGTGCTTCATTGACTGAAGGTATGACACAACCTGTTTCTGAAATTTTCACCCGATTTTAAAATTATGTATTGTGATGCATAAAACATTATTTACGAGTAGTATCTTCTTCATCTTTTTCCTCGATACTAAATTGTCGCCTTTTAGCATTCAAACTACGAAATAAACTGAATTAACACAACGTAGATGCACAAAACTTTGACAGAACTGATTAGGGGAATTCCCGAAAAGTTCCAACTTTCATTTAATGACTTAAGCAAATGACGTTTAGAAGTGCAACAAGTTTGCAAATTGGGCAAAAACTAGGGTATCTGACATGGCGGCCAATTTAGAACATTTGTTAAAAACTTAATCTACCAGGTTTTGATTTTTTTCTATGAGATCTTAAGTTTCGGTCGTTATAAACGATATTTTTTTCTGTTTTCGTAGAAAAAGGGGTCGTTAAAGCCGATATGTCGTTATATCCGGTGTCGTTATAACCAATACCAAAACGCACAGAGCCTATGGGCTCTGGCCGGGACCTAAGAAATGCGTCGTTAAAGCCAGTATGTCGTTATAACCGGTGTTGTTATAAGCGGATTCCACTGTATAGATACAAAATTTTTGGTTTAATTTTAAATTTCTTTTGATTTTACAAAATTCGTTTCATTTTTTTTTTTGATAATCGTTTTTCACTAGTACAAAAAAACTAATTCGCGTTTACTTTAATTCACAAAAAAAACTAAACAATTAAGAAAAATCATAAAATTACTACGAACACAAAAAAAACTATTTAAATTTTTGGAAAATTTTCCACGAAATATGGAAAATAATTTTTTCTTTTAGTCCGAACGCGATGAAAATCAAATATTTTATCCTCTCGAGGGCAACGACCCGACTACTATTCATAGAAAAAAAAGGGGGGGGGGTGAAAAACCATGGTAGAATATTGGTTCCTCTACCCTATCATAATTTTAAATTTTTATTTTCGCAGTTTCATTCTTTTCGCCAAAAAAAAACTTTTGATTTTGGTTTCGTTTGAATCGGACTACTGATTGCCTAGTTAAGGCCAAAAATCGATTTTTCGCAAGATTTTCGAGGGGGGTAACCCCTTAAAACCGAATATCAGCAGATATAAAAAACTACGTGTCGCTTAGTTTTTTGAGTACTATAACATATGTGAATGCGAAGAGAATCGGAGGCGGACATCTGAAAAAGGTTCCTTGTTAGTATAAAAACTGAAGTTGTAAGAAAAACACATCATATTTGGATTTGCCAATTCAATTAAATCTGACAAAAAGTTAATAGGACCATCCAAATTCAGACCGGACATTTATACCTAACTTGAAGTTTATGTATTTGGTTTTAGGGAAATCTCGTAATGACACTAACTGACAGGCAGAGATCGATCCGAGGATACTCGGAAAATTTGTTTCAGGAAAAGTTGAACGTTGAAATTTCTGCGTATTAGAGATAAGTACCAGGCATGCTCGGTCACCTCAAAGTCTTCCTTTTGCTGAGGTTTTGGAAAGATGAGACGTATCTCTGTTAGAAAAGCCTAATCCACCTAACGGTGAGACGATACCTTTCTTACATAATTAAACTCCATATGGTGAATATAATTGGGTATAATGTTGATTTTTTTTTATACCCGTATGGTGAAACCAAAGGGTATATTAGATTTGCCTTACCGTTTGTAACGCCAAGATCCCGTCATCACACACAAAAATGAATTACACCAGTGTGTTTAGAATGATAAAAATAATTAAATTATTATGGGGTACCCCCCATACGAACGAAAACGTTTTTTGCGAATATCTCAAAAACGGTGCATCTTATCAAAAAAGTGCAAGAACAAAAGTTGTTTAGGATATGTTTCTACATAAAACTCCCATATATCAAAATCTGATTGGAGTAAGTTTTAAAAAATCTTATTGGAAAGTTTGACTTCAAAGTGGAATTTTGTAACAACTGCTCGAATTAAGATACGAATATCACCGTACGGGTTTTCAATAATTGCCAGATTGGCAATTATAGCTTTTGTTATGTTTATATAAAAACATCATGTTTGTAGTGGAAAGCCCTTGCGCCCCTTTATACCAGGCGAGGGTTATTGAGGGGAAATTTATCAGAGGTGAGACCTATCTAGATAGATTCCTTGTCCCCGAAAACCCTAACCCCCAAGTTTCGTGAAAATCGTTGGGCGGGTTTTCGAGATCGTTGTGCAGACAGTCAGACATTCCTCGTATTATATTATAGGATAAAATCTGAAAAGCAGATTGTTGAATGATTTGAGGTGCGCAAATATACAAGTTCATGAAACGAATGTCAAATACTCAAATCTCGTAATTCTTAGTCGCGCAAGTCGAATGCTCACGGCAAATTACATGCTCAATCACAGCATTAGCGATGGATGTGGTTATTTTTTCTAAAGTATTGTGATAAAAACAAGGAACCCATCGCTAGTACTCAACAACAAATTTTAACATTGAAAATGTTTTTTATTTTTATTTAAAAAATTAAGTTTTTAGTTTGAAAAATTCGTGTGGGTTGGAATATATTTTGGGCTAGGGATCCTCCTCGTTATTGAAATTTCATGGTATAAGACTTTTCACATTATGGTTGAGTTACCAGAGGGTAGATTCGCGTTATATGAAAACTGAAATGAAGAAGTACTCCCGTGAAAAGTGATCGTTTCCGATTCAGTTTTAGTATGAAAACGAGCTTTTTTGTCAATGGTTTAGCACTATTTAAACAGTATCGGAAACCCACCCTTTTCAGGGAAAAACTTTTTCATTTCAGTTTTTATGGAACACGAATCTATCCTCATTCCTGTAAATTGTTAGGAAGTATGGGAAAAAAACTTTTGGAAGAATATCCGGATAACTTAAAGTTTTTATTATATAGATATTTCCATTCTTCAAAAGTAATATAACTTTTACCTGAATATCTGTTTCATTTCAGGGTTCTTCCCTAATCCACAATCTGGCACATACACAAAAAAATTGCGACAAGACGTTGTTGGATAATGAGACCTCTTTAGAAAAATTAAATCTAATTGAAACTGACACAAAATCAATTGTATTATCTGATCAACCGATACATAGAGGCAAAAACTTTCATCTAGGAAAGGAAGAAAAAAACGCTGAAGACAAAATTCAACGTGCAGGAATCAATGAAAAAATGGAGGGCCCCCAAGTAGAATCTGTGCTTGGGGGCCCATTGCCACGACGAAAAAGATTTCAAAACTTCATAAAATCCCTGGTGAGCAGACAGTCATCTAAAGAGAATCACTTATCCACAGGTGTTAAAACGACAAGCGAAACTCCACCACTGATTCCTTCGTCTCAATATCAAGTGAATCATAGTCCTTCAGATGATTACTTACTACGACGTGAAACTTTTCAGTTCGAATTAAGCGAGAAAATAACAGCCAAAAGTACAATTTCTCTGAATTCAGTGCAACAAAAGTTGTGGAATGTAGTTCCGCTTTTGAGACGCGAAGGGAGCTGTAGCAGTTTGTTGCATGAGAAATCGCATTCCCTTGTACATTATTCAGGCCTACGAAAATGTGAAACAGTCTTAGCGCTATCTCTGCCATCATCTGGTATGGAGCCTATTAGACCTCTTAACCGACTTCGGATAAGTTCACCAACTATAAACCCTACTACTTGTTCACGATGCTCTAGTCTTCTATCATTGTCCGCCTCAAGTTCAAGATACTCTTTAAATCATGCAAATGTTAACAGCAAAACTATATCCGTTATACCGCCTGGCGATAATACTTTGGCAATTAACATTAATACTATAAACGACACTGTATTCGGAAATCACCAATTATCGCGGACCAGATCTACCGAAATTTTCATGTGTAAATTGTGCCTTTCTGAAGTTCAAAGAGACGCATCAACAACTATTGGTCAATGTGGTTGTATATTTTGTACTGAGGTGAGTACAAATATTTTTATATTAGTTTTAGACAAATTCAATTTATTTTCACTTTAAGAGTAATAATTAGGGCTGCCAAAAATATGCATTTGCATATTTCTTCTCGTTATGATTTCGGCTCCGGGGGTTTTTTATTCAGCCGAATCAATAAGTTTAGAAGCGAATGAAGGTCACTTGTTGTTGCATATTTCGCATATTTGACACGTTAGTGCATATTTGCATATAAATGCATATTTAGTTACATATTTTACAACTTTCATGAAAACCAAAATTTTTTTTTGTACAATTAAAATTCTACGGAGTATAATACAGTACCTATTGTATTCATGAAAAATGTCGACCTCTTAATTTTACTTAAAAAACCCGATCACTCCTTAGTCGATTGGAGTCACATTACAAAAATGTCTTTCTGTGTGTCAGTCTGTCAGTCTGTGTACAAGATTTCTCAAAAACTAAGAGCCATGAAATTTTATAGGCATATTTGGTCCTGAAATGGGACGATCCTATCAACTTTTGATAGAAATCCGTTAACCGGAAGTAACCAAAATGGCGGCTTTTTAAAATTCGCGAATTGGTTTTTTCAATTTACTCCAAAACTACCCATTTTAGTAGTGTTAAGTATGACAAAACCTGGAGAAAATGTGATATCCACTTTTGGAAATACAGAGTTGGTGACGTCTTGTAATTGCATAGAAAACGTGGAGATCACATTGGGAACTTCTTATAAATAATTGTTTGTAATAAAGTTTTATAACATAATTCTTGATTTTATCTTTTTCCTTTTGCGGTTTTTTTTAGTCTTTTTTTCGTATAAAAGGACAAGTTTTTGAGAAAAAATAGGTTTTCTAAATTTTTTTCAATTTTTTCAAACATTTTTTCAAATTTAACACAATTTTTATCTAAATAATTTTAGTTTTTAAACTAAAGACAAAACATTACAAAACTCAAAAACTACTGGACCGATTGTTATGCGGTTTTTTTGCAAAATGATCTGCGTTACCAGGAGCAGGTTTTTAGCTATGTTAGATTTTCAAAATTCAAAACAGAAGGTCCTGTAAGGATAACGAAAATATCATTTTTTCCATTCTTCCCCGGAAAAGTTGGCATTATGGGGTTTTTGGGGTCGCTGATCACGAATCCGGTATTAGATTTTCAAAATTCGAAACGGAAGGTCCTGTAACGATGACGAAAATATCCTTTTTCCGATTTTTTCCCGAAAAAAATGCATTATAGGGGTTTTGGGGTCGTTGATCACGGTTGCATCCTATGACGCGCTCCTGCTACGTGTAAAGATCCACTGTGGTCTTCGACTTCGGGTAAATTTTCGAGCAAATCAAAAACGTCGACTACCTTTGCTGCATCATCTCCTTGTCGGTCTAAAACGTCTACCCTTTTTTCGGATTCCTTTCCTGTGGCGTCCTAGTTGCTATCATTTTAAAAAAAAATATAACATCGCGACTTTTTTTTAATAGTTTTGGAGATGGGGTCCCATAATCTATACGCCTTGGCCTCGCTAGAATATCCTACGAAAATATGTTCTGTACCTTTAGCTTTTAACTTGGATCTTCCCGGTCGTTTCTCTATCACCACTGCTTTGCTGCCGAAAATTCGTAGATAACTAACATTAGGCTGCTGTCCAAACCATGATTCGTAGGGGGTCATTCCATTAAGCGCGTTAGTAGGAGATCGATTGCGTAAATACACCGCTGTATTCAGGGCTTCCGCCCACATATTATCCGACAACTTAGAAGGAATCAACAAGCATCTCATCATTTCTACGACTGTACGATTCGTTCTTTCTGCCACGCCGTTTTGCTGTGGTGTATATTCACTAGTCAGCTGCCTTCGAACACCGCAATCTCGCAAGCACTTAGTGAATTCGTGACTTGTGTATTCCTTAGCGTTATTGCTTCGTAAAGCCTTCAACTTTCGCCCTGTCTGGGACTCAGTCATAGCCTTGAACTCCTTAAAAACGCTGAATATTTCATCACGGGTTTTGAGGAAGTAAACAAATGTATGCCTCGATTTATCGTCGATAAACGTCGCAAAGTATTTAGCGCCGCCGGCTGATTGCACTCTCATAGGTCCGCAAATATCAGTGTGTACTAGATCCAGCACATTCGAACTACGAATAAAGGAACGATTAGAAAACGGTAGTACATTTATTTTACCTTTTGCGCAAGTCATGCAGTCGATCTTCTTAGGGATGTGGGAGATGTTGAAACCGATGACAATTTTTGACAGTTGCTGTAGACTACCGCCACACAAATGCCCGTATCTCTGATGCCACTTCATGATTTCAACATTACTTTTGACTCCATAGGCAATCCGTTCAATTGGTTCCAGTCTTATGATGAACAAGTTGCTCGTTTTAGCCGCCTCCAGCAGAATATCACCTTTGACATTCTTTACACGTGCGATATTTCCGCAAAAATCAACTTTGGAACCTTTTTCAGTTATTTTACTGACTGAAATAAAGTTTCCTTGCAACTCGGGAACGTACAGAACATTCGTGAGCTTGATTGAGCTGAATTCAGTTTCTAATTTCACTGTTCCTATGCCTTTAGACTCACACATCATGTCGCTCGCCAATTGAACCTTCTGTTGTCCACCAAGTTTTAAATCCGCAAACAAATTCTTGTCACAACACATGTGTGAACTTGCGCCGCTGTCTAAACACCAATCCCGAACTGTCAAAACTGAGTGAGCCGCATGTAACGTGAACACTGCTGAATTCTTTTCCTGCGAGGATAATTTCTTCGTGGTGTTGCCAGACGGACATTTTGCAGCAAAATGTCCATTTTCGCCACAATTATAACATTTTAGCTTTGGCATGTTTCGTTTATAATTTGGCTTGGAATTGGAATGCTTGGAATTTTCCTTTGCCATGAAAACTTTATGTTCTTCGCTTCCTTTAACTGAATTTTTATCTCCACGACGCTCCTGTTCTTCCAACAATTTGATTTTAAGTTACGCAAAACTGGGTAAATTGTCGCGGCTTTCAATAGCGATGACGAAATTTTCGTAGCTTTCTGGAAGACTTCATAAAAGTATGATCGTTAGAATTTCATCTGGCATAACGACTTGGATTTCTTTCAACTTTTCCATTATATCACAATAACGGTTGATATGAGTGGACATTTGCTGGTCATTCCGCATTTTTGATTGTGTGAGTTGTTTGAACAAAAAAACCTTCCTAGCTGGTCCCGTTGGCTGATAGATCTCCTTGAGTCGATCCCAAACTTGTTTCGATGTTGAACATTCTTTTGTATGTAGAATCTCCGACGGTTTTATACACAATAAAGTCGTAGCAATCGCCTTACTATCCGCAGTTCTCCATGCCAAAACTGCCTCTGGTTTAGGATCTTCTCCCAATACCGCTTCTCCAGACGTATATGGCCAGAGATCGCAGTGAACCAACACACACTGCATTTGAACGCACCAAACTCCATAATTATCGTCACCGAGTTTCTCATTGTTATATAAAGAACTCATCTTTATTACGCTAATCCCGATTAACTTCCGACAAAGAGTTTTTTCTCAAAAAATAATATATTCACCAAAATTCGTATTTCACTATTGGGTTTCTGGGCCCATAACCTGTTATAAATAATTGAAACACGAGGAGCAACTTAGATGCGATTTATTCAACGTATTGATTAAGACTAACAATGGTATGAATTCAAGTTAGAGAAACAAAAGAATTATAGAGATAGAACCAGAGCCTTGGATTGGCACTTTTATCTTCAACAGTTATCTCGCGTTTTACGTACCTTTCTTTTCTCATACATTAATTTTTGTGTCGCGCGGAAAAAAAAATCTTTCCACGATATTTCCACGAATTAAAACTGATTTTAACTTCTCGAAGAATAAAATTCTTGGCCAAATGGTCACAATGAATATTTCGATTCGGGAAAGACTTTCTCGTCCAAGCGATACTATATAAAGGAGAGAGTTTAGAGATCCGATGTGTTAATTGGCTTTACATTTTGGCAAATTTCTAAATTGTCTTTTTTTTGGCATTATTCCCATTTTTTCAGCCTCATAGCTATCATTATTTTAGCAATTGATTTAAAAAAAAATTTCCCTAATCCTCTTAATAAATAAATAAATTGCATGTATAACATTTAACTAATACATAACATCGATCGAATTTAAAGGAATGAACGTACAGGATTTTATTAACCATCTAATTTCGATACTAGCAGAAATATTGTTCACAAATAAAAATAATATTGGTTTAAAGTTATTAGAATCTGTATTAATTATAACATTTAACATAGCCTCTAGATCGGTCATTTGAATAACGATAGAGATCCTAAGATGATTCATCTACAGGACCACATAACAGCACAAAAAGAATTTGAAAATTGTTCCAATGAAAATTTTTATTTGAAGAAAATGGTCCTAAAATTTGGGAACTTGGTAAAATTCAAGGTCTTTAAACAAAACAAATTTCCAATCAACCTGATAGTCTCGATAGTCGGACTCCCTGTTTAGGTTTAGATCTATTTTACAACGTACCCTGAAATTCCTCTGACATCCACGAGGTATGTCCCGTCTATGAAGAAACTACTGGATTAAGGGTAATTTCTACAAAGCGCTTAGGACGGCAGCACAGACTTGGATCACCAAAGGAACCGAATTCTAACGGACAAACCCGCGATGGACACCCGAGTGAGATCAAGTCACCTATTCCCTTTCTGCCAATTCGATCACAAATTTCAATTTCCCTTTCCAGGCGGATGTTTCAATTTTATCAAATGTGGGGCAGACCAATGACAAGATTGTATCAGGCTCTAAGGTACCCGTGCAAAAACCAAATGTCTAAAAAAATTTAAAACGGTTTGAAAAATCGTTGTTGGTTTACAACGATGCTCTTACTTGATGTAATGAACGACGAACAAGAAGGCGCAAATAAAAAAAGCTATTTAAACTATACGATTTATCTTTATTTGATTTAATTTAATTTTACTGCGCTTTTAGCGACTAATCGCTTTGATACAAAAAGTTAGAAGAAAGTATAAAAATTAGTGATGCCAGAAGGGCTTATTTTGTTACATTAATTATTGGGTTAATTTTAATTCATAAATGCGGTTTTACATTGGCCACAACATGCCACCGCCTTTAAAAGATCTGGTATCGATATTTCAATCCTCTTCGAATAGCGCCGCAAGTTTATGAATAGCTCGACGTATTACTCCATTTTTCGTCTTAATATCAGCCACTCGAACCTTTCCGTCAGCGCCCGTTATAACACCGATTACTCTGCCCATCAGCCATCTCTGAGGAGGTAGATTGTCTTCAGCGATCAAAACTAGCGTGCCGACCTTCATGTTAGGATAATCTGACGTCCACTTGTTCCGATTCTGCATTTCTAAGAGGTAGTCCTTAGACCAGCGACGCCAAAAGTGTTCTTGTAAAACCCGCAACTTATGCCATCGATTTAAGTACCCGAAGTTCACATCCGTCCTCTCCGGCTCAGTCAAAGCGTTGAGAGGCCAACCTACCAAGAAGTGACCCGGCGTTAGAGCTTCCTCGTCGCTAGGATCGCTGGATAGCGGGGTAATCGGTCGGGAATTTAAAATGGCTTCGACCTGTGCCAGTGCCGTATTCAACTCCTCGAACGTCAAGTTTATGCCGCCAAACACTTTCAGCAGATGATTCTTCGCGCTTTTTACCGCAGCCTCCCAGATGCCACCGAAATGTGGCTATCTTGGCGGTATGAAGTGGAATTCTATGCCTTCATCGACACAGGAACGAGTTATTTCCCCTTGAGTATGCTTACTCAGGAATTTTTCACGAAATTCTTGAAGTTCGTTCTTTGCCCCAACAAAATTAGTGGCATTTTCGCAAAAACATTTGTTAGGAATGCCACGCCTTGCGATGCACCTCTTCAACACGGCGACGAATGCTGCTGCCGAAAGATCTGATACCGCTTCCAAGTGCGTAGCTTTAGTGCTAAAACAGACGAATATCGCAGCGTAAGATTTTACCAACCTCGCATTCCGCAAACTGCTTGACCTTGACATAAAAGGACCACAGAATTCGACACCGCAGTTCAAAAATGGCCTTCCAAGATTAATTCGATCAGTAGGCAAATCTCCCATAATTTGGCTCCGCAACTTCGAGCGATACCGGATGCACTGCAGACAATTTCGGACGATGAACCTTGTTGATTCTCGTAGATTGACTATCCAGAACCTCTGCCGAATTATAGACATCAGCGCTTGTGAACCTGCATGCATGTGAGTAACGTATATAAGTCTTAGAAAACGGGTGTTTTTTAGGGATTAGGATGGGATATTTTACGTCATAAGTAAGGTCCGCCTTCTGCAGACGCCCTCCTACCCTTACTAGGGGTACTAAGAGCTTTCTGTCTAGGAAAGGATTAAGTTTTAGGACAGAGCTCTTGGGACTGATCAGTCGATCTCGTTCCAACAGATGGATTTCCGAAGTGAATGCCTTCCGTTAAATCAAACAAGCCATATACAACAATGCATTCTCCAATTCGACTACGGAGAAGCTTCCGCTTAGCTCGCATAATCTCTTTTTCTGGGCTCGCGAATTCCAGATAAATCTAGCGACGAACGCGAAAACTCTACGGAGTTTAACGAAATTGTTGATATATTTGCACGAGGCAACACTATCTGGTTCTTCAACTATTGCAGCTAAAGACGTCTTCGACTTTTTTCTGCCTATGGTACATTTTTCGGGTCTAACGCGATAAAGAGTTGGCCAATTGTAAAGAGCTCGGCTAACATTAGAGCCCCGGAAAGCTCTATCTCTGGTAACGTTCGTGTTTTCAATGGTGCTACTCGCGATTTTCCTGCCAACAATTCAATCCTTACATTTCCTAAGTTATCAATGGATCGGACATACATGCAACATCCGTAAGCTCTCATGGAAGCGTCGCAGAATCCGTGTAATTCCATATAACTCATGTCAGCTTCACTTAATACATACCGTGAAATGCGAATCCCCTTTAAGTTCTCATACTACTCCACTAAGCTTATCCATTCTGTGTACCAGACAATTGGCAACGATTCGTCCCAATGTATTTTAGACTTCCATAATTCCTGCATTATCATTTTTCCCTTTACAACAAATAGATTTATCAGCCCCAAAGGGTCGAACAGGCCGGCTAGTGCAGATAGCACTGATCTTTTTGTTACCCTTTTTAACGAAGGTGGTGGGTTGCTGGAAGCGAAATTGAATTGATCAGAATTAGGATTCCAGATGATTCCCAATGTTCTATTTACATCGGAGTCCTTTATGCGAATCGTTTTTTCGCGATCTTCAATTGGGATTTGGTAGAAAACAGGTTCATGATTCGAGTACCATTTTCGCAATTCAAATTTTCCATCAGCCAAAATGAGGTCTACTTCCCGACGAATCTTCTGTAATTCCTGTACCGTTTCAGCCCCTGTGATGAGGTCGTCCATGTAAAAACCATTTTTAATAACCTGCGATCCGACAGGATATATAGATGAAAATGGATCCGCCAGACGACTTAAGCATCGAGTGGCCAAATACGATCCGGGGGTCGTCCCATATGTTACGGTCAGCAATCGAAAAACACGAATTTCGGAATTAGGGTCGTCTCTCCACAGAATGCTTTGGAAATTGGCATCGTCTTCGTCGACTAGGACCTGGCGATACATCTTTGTTATGTCTGCCGTTATTACATATCGATGAAAACGAAAACGAAATATAAAAGAAAAGAGATCTTTTTCCCCTATCGGACCAAAGATGAGCACATCATTCAACGATTGATTGGATGTAGTTTTGCACGAAGCAATAAAAACCACGCGCAGCTTTGTTGTGGAACTTTCAGGACGCAAAACGCAATGGTGAGGACAGAAGTATCGCAAACTTCCATATTCTTACACATAAGACGATTGCACCTTAATGATTTCACTGGACTTTTTCCGATCACAATTAATAAGTTTTACACGAATAATAAATTAAACGAAAAAACATAAAAACTATTACGGTCTAACCGTTCGATTCATCATCAGCATCGCGATTGATCGTCATTCCATCCTTCGGCAAGTAAATAGATAGGAATCTATGTTACCGTTGTCTTTGTTTAGTGCATTACGGTCATTTTTAATATAAAAGCTTTCATAGCCATCCAACAATTTTTCGTCATTAACTTGTTTTACAAGTCCAACATTGTTCAGCAATTGCTGATTTTGTCGCTTGATTATTTTTAATGTTCTTTAAAACGTCAAATGTTCTTTAAAACGTTTTGCAATAGTCCTTTTTGTTTGTCCGTAATATTTTCGTTCGCAATTGTCACACTTTATCGAATAAATTCCTGATTTTTCGAGTGTTTTAATTTTGGCTTTTGGATTACCTAGCACATTAGATTAAAACACTCCAAAAATCAGGAATTTATTCGATAGTGTGAACGAAAATATTATGGACAAAACAAAAAGGACTATTGCAGAACGTTTTAAAGAACATTTGACATCTATTAAAAATAATCAAGCGACAAAATCAGCAATTGCTGAACATGTACTGACGAATGGACATGATGTCAATATAAACAATGTTGAACTTGTAAAACAAGTTAATGACGAAAAATTGTTGGATGGCTACGAAAGCTTTTATATTAAAAATGACCGTAATGCACTAAACAAAGACAACGGTAATATAGATTCCTATCTATTTACTTGCCGAAGGATGGAATGACGATCAATCGCGATGCTGATGATGAATCGAACAGATTCGAAATGCATTCAAGGTTAGACCGTAATAGTTTTTATGTTTTTTCGTTTAATTTATTATTCGTGTAAAACTTATTAATTGTGATCGGAAAAAGTCCAGTGAAATCATTAAGGTGCAATCGTTTTATGTGTATTGTTCGGATTTCACGCGTGTTCATAAAATATTTTATATTCCATTTTCTTCTTTCGGAACTAATTTCATATGACCAGATTCCTCATATTCGTTCAAAATCTTTGAATAATCAGACTTTAATTTGGGATCTTTCGCTAATCGCTTTTCCAAATCAAGAAAACATCTTTTCGCAATTTCGTATGAATTTTCTAGGATTTTTGCATCCTCCTTAAATGGTAATCGTACTACAAAACGACCGTCTGGAGCCCGTTTTAAAATTTGGACGAAAAAGGCTTCACATTTTGCTTGTTCTTTACTCCAAAGAGATAGCGATGGGTTGACATCGTCAATCTGCCAAAACCTTTCAATTAAGTTCTCCAATTTTTGACGTCATAATCCATATCCTCAACTTCGCGCCTCACTTCCATCGCCATGTTGCAAAGCTTTGGATTGGTTTCTCGGGTTTCCAAACATCCAGCGACAACACAACCAAAACGCGTTTTTTGCACTTTGGGTAAGCTCATGCCCAAACGAATTTGACCCACGGATAATAGGTCTAGGAACAAATTTGCACCAAGAAGCAGATCTACTCGCTGTGCCTTGTAAAATTAAGGATCAGCAATATGTATGTTGCTTAGTATATTTCATAAAGTAACATCGATGTAAATCTGCGTCTGAATGTCAGTGATGCGAGGTAAAACCCAGGCCTTTAAATCAATCTCGAAAGCATCAACTCGTGAACGTACAATGGAATACGTAGTGTAGTTAGCTTTAGTACCAATACTCCCAATACCGTGTTCGAACGACTTTTCTTTAAACGAAGCTTAGAACACCATGTCTTCAGTGATAAAGCTTAGTTGCGATGCTGAGTCCAATAACGCCTTGATTGGTTGTCATTCGCCTTTTTGATCCCTTATCAACACGACAGCAGTTGCCAAAAAACGTGCTAAGAATTTACATCTTGTTTGGTGGAAGACATATGAAGCGTTGATGAATTTATGCCTTGCTGAAAGGTACTAGGTTTTTCGATCCTTGTTTGAAAATTTTTGAAAATTAGACCGAGTTGATTTTTCTTGATTTGGACTCTGAAACGAGGATGACATTCCGGCCTTGACTGATAGAAATCGACTACGACGATTGAGAACGGTTAACAAGTCCTCCCAGGTTGGCAATTTGTCCAAATCGCGCGTTTCTTCCCATTTAGAGATGGCTTCTGAATCCAATCTGGATGTCACGAGATGCACAAGAAAAGCTTGTAAAATGTCTTCGTCTTTTCCGATCGATTTTAATGCACTCATATTTGAATTAACTTCGTCAATCAAGGAACGCAATTCCGTCGAGGAACCTTTGTTGACCTTTGGCATATTAAACAACTTTGCAATATGGGATTCGAAAGTAATGCTTTTCACATTGAAACGCTCTTCCAAAATTTTTAACGCTTTCGTATAATTAAGAGACGTAATTTCTAGATTTTCGATTGCAGATTTCGCGCAACCTGACAAACACGATTGAAGGTGCCTAAATTTTTCAACTTGGGACAAGGTGTTGTCACCATCGACCAACGCCTTAAATGTGGAAAGGAAACTAGTATACTTGGTATATTCTCCTGAAAAACTAGGCAGTTTGAGTTTAGGTAAACTTGACATTAAAGCCATTGATGAAGTGTTTAATTTAGAGTTACCAGCGTTTTCAATTTCCTTAACACTCATTCTTCGTTTGGACTCGAAAATTAGAGTTTTTATTTTACTATTTATTGAACAATAAGAATCCTCTAACTCACCTCGAGCCTTATCGTTATCCGCTTCATCAGATGTCAACTTTTCGATTTGAGATTGATACGATAAAGCCTGTTTGAAGTATGATTCCAAAATCTCCAACCTGCACTCGAGCTCCGTTGTGGTTAACGAAGCCTGCTTCTGCTCGATAAAATTTTTTGGCCTTCTGCCTTTTTAGTTCTTCGATTTTTTCAACTTGTTCAGCCATTGTATAGGAATCGAATTAGAGTCACAATAATGCTTAATAACGAAAAATGTCAAACTAACAATTGGCGCTTGGCTACGCGCAGCCTGACAAACCAAATTCCGAATAAAACGAGCAGCAAAATCAAAATACTGGACGGCAGTGAAAATTCTTCGTTCAAATGGCGGCTACGAACAGCAAAATCCAAAACTGGATGGCAGCGAAATTCTTCGTTCAAATTGGGACGAGGGTAAAGCGAAAGTCTTCGTCCAAATTACGACGAGAGCGAAGTCCCGATTTTCCCAGAATTGATGTTTTTAGTTTTCCGCTTCTAGCTTTTACGAAGCTAAGAGTTTTCCCTTGCGTGCTAATTGTAGCCGTAACAAAAGCCACTTCCAACGAAATGCGCGAAATTAACTCCTTGGTAGCGTGGAGCAAATATAACATAAAAACTCGGACTGGAATCGAAGCTTCAAGGCACAAGCTATGTAAATTGGTTTCCGCTGGCTTAGGATAATGCACGAGGGGAACAACCCAAGTAACCTTATAGGTCGTAAAGTGGACACTTCGTCTTCAAAGGCGTCCCTATTGGTCGTAAGGCCCACGACTTTGTCGACTCTAGGTCGAACTATCGTCGACCTATCGTCGACAGTGGGGAAGGTCCGCCGGACCACGAAGTGCCCTATTTCACGCCCTATAAGGCTTCACGACTTTGAAGGCCAAAATAGGGCCTTGTTTTACCATGACGAAATATTTTTTTGACATTTCATCTGGCGACATTATTTGTGTTTCTCTATTCTATAGGCCGCATGAGGAGAGAAAGATAAGACAAGAATCATAAAGTTTAATGGATATATTTTGTGGAAAAAAACGTTCAAAATAATTTCATACGGTGATGTTAAGGTTTTTTGTGGATTTTATTGTCACAATTCACATGCGATTTAAAGTTTACGTAGAAAGTGGTTTTGCCAGGAGCTCTATTTACGTGGGCCGTAGCAATTCTCGATTTTAGTGATATAATTTGAAAATTATTTATTCAAAGAATTTTCTTTTTTATTCGATTTCAATAAAATTCTTGTAAAAATAAAGTTATGCTGTGTACCCAAACAAATAAAATTACTTTTTATTCGATGTGTTTCCATATTGTGCTTTAAAAACAGATTTTAAATTTTCAGTAGGAATGTTTTTTTTTCCATTTCGATGAACGTCATGGCGGCTCGCGCCGTGAATGCTAGAAGCATATTCGAAGTATGCTAGAAATAAACTCGAAGCAGATATTCATCTGCGCATGCTCGAAGCATTCTCAAATAGGGCATTGGAGTGTTCTCAAAGGCATTATGCCCTATAAGACATTTCGTGGACGAAAGGTGGAAGGTTGGTCTTATAAGGCAGGACGACTATGAAGGCGTCTGGAGGACACTACGACCATGAAAGCCAAAACAAGGCATTCGAACATTAAGACTATCAGGGCATATATTTAGGTCACTCGGACCGCTTGACGACCACTGCAAAAGCCTTGAAAGGCATCACGCCTTATAAGGCGGATTCGCTGGTCTTGGTGTGGTCGTAACGACCAATTTTAAGACACCACGCCCTAATCCAAGTCATTATGCCTTATCTGGTTGCTTGGGAAGAGCTCGATATCCAATAGATTTCCAACGAATGGCGATCGAAATTCTTCACAAGTCGCACAAATGCAAAACAGAATACCTCGTTTTATGAAATCCAACGACGAGTAAATTCCAATAGCGAGCAATTTTGCGGCGAGTAAAATTCAACGAGTAAATTTCCACGTTGCTGATCTAACCTCAAAAGTAGATCCGGCTCGCAGGACCATGAAAAATCGTTGTTGGTTTACAACGATGCTCTTACTTGATGAAATGAACGACGAACAAAAAGGCGCAAATAAAAAAGCTATTTAAACTATACGATTTCTCTTTATTTGATTTAATTTAATTTTACTACGCTTCCCAATTGACCAAATTGGTTGGAAAACCAATTGGATTTCCAATCATCTTGTACCAAGTACCGGAGGTAGGATTTGTGTTACAAATTATGGAATTTTGACTGGAAATCCAAGATTTTTTCCTGTGAAAATGGTCCTTTTTTGTACCATGTTCCAACAGGATTTTTAATTGGAATTGGAATTGGAATGTACCACGAAGTGAAAGTTATGACGTACGCAATTCAGCAGTGACGTCATTAATTGTACCGATGTACCATATAGAATTCCGACATGTTTTCCTATTATTTTTCCAAGCATTTATTTTCATATTTTTTTTTATTTTCTATTTTTTTCTACAGAAATATTTTATTGTTATGTTCTGCTTTGATGGGGACATAAGATTGGGTCCTGTAATAAAAATTGTTTTATATTAAATAGAAATATTAAATAAAATGAAGGGATTTTACTTTATAAAAAATCCATTTTTGAAGATGATGCTGCTGTTGCGGGAGATGTTGTCATTTCTGATGTTCTTGCAACTTTAGGACATTTTGCCGAGGACCTTTGATTTTGGTTATTAAAGCCGAAAATACAAAAAAAAACATGAGGATGGTACGGTATGCAAGGGGAGGGGGGGGGGGGAGAGATAGGGGAAACACAAGACGAAAAACCATTAAAAAAAAACATGCAAAATCTTGTTTCAGAAAAATCACTTGGCGTGGCATCTCTTTCGCTCCACGGCTACAACACTAGAATTTATTTTTCTTGGCGTTACAAACGGTAAGGCAAAGTTAATAAACCCTTGGGTTTCACCAAACGGGTATAAAAACCAAAAAAAAAAATTCCACGAAAAAAATCTTACCTTTTAACACGTTTTCACTCAACACGTCTGTTCATGTTCACTTTGAATACTTCGAATACTGCGGCTAACTGAATGAAATAACGGTAAACCCACTTTTTCGTATCAATTTCGAGAAAAAGAATTGGTAAATCTGTTGGTACGTACCAATTGCAAAGAAATTTAATTGGTAAATGTGTTGGTACGTACCAAATGTGTGGCGTCACACTGAAATTATACTGGTACTTATCCAATTATTTTACTGTCCAAGATGGAAAAATATATGGGACGTACCAAATGTGTTTCAGTTTGATTTCGCAACCGCAGGCCGGTAAAATTCTACTAAAAAACTTGTGACGTCGCATTGAAATTATACTGATACTTATCCTATTATTTTTCTGCGCGACATGGAAAAACTTGTGGAAATTTCAACATGATTGCAGTCCATTTTTGGAACAGAAACGGAATTTCCCTAGGATACTGCACCATATGGTACAAAAGTCCAAATTTTCCCACTAATATTCTTAAACTTTATAAAGGAAAATTGCATGGTACATTTGGACTCGGAACAAAAATTCCAACATTAGTCAATTGGGTTTTATTGACTAATCGCTTTGTTACAAAAAGTAAGAAGAAATTATAAAAATTAGTGAATCCAGAAGGGCTTATTTTGTTACATTAATTATTGGGTTAATTTTAATTCATAAATGCGGTTTCACATTGGCCACAACACGGTTAAGTCAGAATTTTAAATCTTTAGTGTGATAAATACCTAATGATTTGCCTTCAAGATTTTCAATTTCAAAGATTTTTAGCAACTTGTCTTAGTGTTCTTACTAAATTTCGCATTAATTTTCTCACTTGCATCACTCAAGACACAATTGCGTCGAAACACTTGTTGTCCCGGAACAAATTTTCTTTCTCTAGAGCGAAGGTTATACTGACTCGTTACAGATTTCTGGTTTTCATCTAATATCTTTGATATATTTGCTTGGACTATTTGTAATTTTTGATTATTTTGTAAAATCTCATCTTCACCACTTTGTAAGGAATTTAATTTTCTCAACAACGCGTATTTTGTCCCATGAACAATCATCTTATTACCAAATAGAGCTTCAAATGGAGACATTTTCAACGAACTGTGTAAAGAATTGTGTAAAGAACACAAGTTTTTTTTTATTGTAAATGATCAGAATCATTATATGCCCTCATTGATGAAAGCATTGATCTATTTACTCGTTTGGCAGCATTTGCTGCCAAAACACTTATTGTTCTAACTATTTTATAACAGAAATAGCAGTGGCTTTCGACATCAATTTAATCAAAGGAAACTTGGTAAATTTGTCGAGTACAAGAAAGATAGTTGTATGACCATTACGAGATCGAGGGTAAGGCCCTAGAAAATCTATGTAATTTTCTTGAAACAGACTATCAGCTATCTTCAGTTGTCTCATTGGAAGTTTGATTAGATAATTCGGGGCTTTAATTAATTTACACTTGTCACAGTTATTTATAAAACTCTTAATTTGGACAGTAAAATTTTAGTTGTAAGTGATAAATAGTTTTTTGAGGTGGGTTGTGTGCCTGAGCCATCAATGTGTTCGTTAAGCCAGATGGAACCTACAACCTCCAGGCATTATCTTCTTGCACCGAATCCCCGTTGATCTGTACGTTTGTAAACATAACCGTCTGATACTAGTAAGTCAGGTAATTTCTGTCGATCTTCTATTATTGTTTTACAAGTTCTATATACTCTTCTGGTTCAAAATCTGTGGTGTACACGGCACTGAAGCTGCGACCGTGTCGTCTGAAGACACTTTCTGCTTCCTGCACCGTGCGGAGTTCGCATAGAAATGGCATACTGATGCTAACTCAGGCATTGGGTCGCGGGTTGATTTTCTCCACTAAAACTCCACACAAAGATCGTATGCCATACAAGTTAATCGCGACGTTTATACAAAAAAAAATACTTTGAAATTTTCGATAAAAAAGTGACTGTCCCACCCTCTTCTGAATACATAAGGATATCAGACCTACTAGCAAATCCTCAACCAACGAGATTTTGATTTGCCCCCTGTATCTACAATTTGCAAAAAAAAAAACAATTAACTTCAAAACACTAATTCCATCTTAACGTCAAGCCCGCTTCACCCTCCGGAAAACCTGATATGCTCCCTCTCTCTCTTCTCTCTTGCCGCTTAATTTATCCAAACATTGTTATCAAACTTATCCCCTCGGGACCTAGTGAACCAATAAAACTCTAAAGCGGAAACGACACAAAAAAAATTTATATGCGTAAAACAAAATCTTAAAATGAAAACTCAAATGTGAAATTTTACGTAATTCTTATTCAGCCTCTCCTTTTTTATTTTTTTTTGTCTTTTTTTGTTTGACAAATTCCTTATTCTATCCTAACCTTATATGTTATAAAAAAAAATCTAATATAATTCATTGTGGCCAACTCCTAACCGTAACTTAAAATTCATAATACATAGCAGTAATTATTCTGGGATATTTCTACTTGACAATTACACCGTGATATTAACTAAACCTAACGCAACTGTGATAACTGGTGTTTTAATCTTCTTCTTTTCTTAGTTATACGTTAATTGAAATTTTAACCTATAATCATATTGTATATATTTTTGTAAATATTTTAAAAAAACTGTCTTTCTTTTAAATGTCTTTTTCTCCAAATTTTAAATAAAATTGTTTTTCTTTTAAATGTCTTTTACTATGTTTCACTTTGATTTTGGAAATTCGCTTCGTTTTAATGCGAAAAATAGATTTAAATAAAAAAAGGAACCTTTTTGTAGCGATGACTGTTGTTGACGAAGGAAAATCGTACGTACATCGAAGCTGCTGGCCGGCATAAAATGTGTTGATTATGATGCTGATGATGAGCAGAATTTCTTGTTGAAAGTTTTACTTCACCCCTAAGGTGAAAATCCGCGACAGCAGGTATTCAGCCATGATGCCGACGTCTTCGTTGTTGTCTGTCTTCCGCAGGTGTTGAAGAAAACAGCAAAATGTTGAGGATCCTTACTCGAAGTCTCGTCCTACTTTTACGGCGTAGACTGTATTTAGCAGGAACGTTATGCGCTGATTACATTCAAACCATGTCTCATTTTTTTTCTCTTTTTTTTGTACACTTATTTCTAATTAGTCTTTTACTTTTTTTTGTTTATATATATATATATATAATCCATATAACACATTAGTTTTAATAATTTTCTTTTTCTTACTGATCTATTTCAAACTTGATTTTTTTTTTGTTTTTTTAACTAATTGTTTTAACTAATCCTCACGGAATCACGGAATCTCCGGTGAATATTCAAGATTTTTAATATTTACACTTAAAATTAAATAGAAAAATAATCTGGATAAAACAAAAAATCGGGCCAACAAAAAAAGGAAAAAACAAAAAAGTGATTGGCCATGACTACGGACTTCGAGCAAGTGTCTATTCGCGTTCCAAAAAAATTTACATTTCGTCCTTAGCTCGGTCCGAAATCCCGTTGTTTGCTTTTTGTTCGAGCGCTTGACGACAAAGAATCCCGATCATTTTGCTGCTTCGATTTTGTTTTACAGAATTCTTTTATTGACTAACAAATGTAAAATAGCCAGCAATTATTTGTCCCGACTGAGTACCGCTAATGGCGCGAGTAACTCCAGGGGTTTTAAACCTTTTAAAAAATATATTGGTCGTTTCCGGGATTGAGAACCTAAAGTCCCCCCTTTTTTTTAAGTATAAAAAAATATCCACTGGCTATCTACGACCGTTACACCATCAACAACTTCTCACACCCGCTAAGGTTTGAGAAGTGGCTGAAAAAGCGTGTCGTTGGTGAGATAACGTGTGGCCCGACCATGACCCTGAGAAAAGAGTCTCAAGCGTATTAAACAATGACAAAAAAAGATAATAGACTAAGATAATAGACTAACCGATAATAGACTAAGTTTTCAAATCTTTGGCATGAACTTTACCAACTATTTTACCCTTCGTATCTGCTCTAAATACATAGAGTTACCTATGGGCTTAACAATCCTTGATTTTAAGAATTTTGGAGCAAGTTTTGCGCTGAATTTATTTTTGGCATCGCTTAAAGCATAATTTCTTCGGTATACTTCTTGATTTGGTACGAAAACACGTTCGCGACATCGGAGATTATAACCTGCAGCATATTTTTTATGAGCATCCTCTAAATGTTTCTGCACTTGATGTCTTATCAAGGTTAACTTATCCGTTTTGGACAACTGTTGGCCGTCGTCGTTAAGGATATTCAACTTCCTAAGAAGGGGGTAGGTACTACCGTGACTTATAAAATTTTGGCCAAAGTTAATAAAATAAGGCGTCTGAGCAGTGGCCGAATGCACACTGGTATATATCGCGCATGCAATTTCCGCTATATGCTTGTCCCATAATCGATGATCAGTTTTCAGGTAGGACCTTATGGCTGAAAGTATGGACCGATTAACCCTCTCACTAGCATTGGCTTGTGGCGAGTATATTGCTGTATGCATATGATTGATGCCCAAAGGACTGCAAAAACTCTTTAAACTCTTTGGCAACAAATTGAGATCCGTTGTCAGACACTATTGTCGCTGGAACACCTAATTTAAGGAAAACCTCTTCTTTGAGGTACTTCACGGTTAACTTCGCGGTAGCTTGTTTCATTGGCTTTAGAAGTACGAATTTGCTAAACTGATCCAAAATTACGAGAAGAACAGTGTTGCCATTGGTGGACCTTGGGTATGGACCCATAAAGTCCACATATAGCAGCTGCCAAGGACGTTCTACCTGTAGTTGTTGTCCCATCGGAGGTCTGAGTGAAATATTAGGTGCCTTAGATTGTTTACAGGCTTCGCAGGTTCGGACAAATTCTCGCACCTGAGTGACCATCCCTGGCCAGTAATAGCGCTGACGGAGACGGAAGAGGGTCTTGCCCACGCCACCATGCGCGGCCAAAGGGAGATCGTGAGCCGCCGACACCAAAGCTTTCGTCAGATCCGCTGGAACCCACAACTTCCAGGCTTCGTCTTCTTGAACAGGGTCTCCGCTGCGTGGACTGTCTCGCCGGTAAACGTACCCATCTGAGACGCACAAATCCGGCAACCTACATTATGGTCTTGATGAGTTCCTGATATTCGTTTGAAACGAACTCTGGGGCACCCATATCTAACTCAGGAGAGGAGTCGGTTGTCGGGTTTGCGATCTCATCTGCATACACGCGAGACAGCGCATCGGGCACTACATGCTCACTTCCTTTCCTATGCTCAATAAGAAAGTCAAAAGCCTGGAGTTTTAGAGACCAGCGGGCCAGCCTTCCACTAAGGTCTCTTTGGCTCATCAGCCACCGAAGACTCGCATGGTCGGTGACAATGGTGAAAGGCAACCCCTCGACGTACGGTCGAAACTTCTTAACACAGACAACCGCAGCATAACACTCCAGTTCGGTTATGCTGTAGTTTCGTTGAGCTGTGTTAAGCTTCTGCGACACGTACGCGAGTGGTCGCTCCCCACCATCATCACCGATCTGGCATAAGACCCCTCCAACACCCGATCTACTGGCATCGCACTGAATGCGAAAAGGTTTAGAGAAGTCGGGTGTTCCAGTACCGGAGCAGATATTAGAGCTAGTTTAAGCTTCTCGAACGCGTCATGGGCTTCAATGGACCATCGGAATCCAGACGTGGATTTTTTTAAGCAGTCCGTGATGGGTGCTGCTAATGTGGCAAAGTTCGGCACGAACCTTCTGTACCATCCCGTCATTCCTATAAAACGACGGACTTGTTTAACCGATTTTGGCACAGGAAATTCGGCCACAGCAAACACCTTCGTTGGATCTGTCTTCAGGCCAGCCTCTCCGATGATGTACCCTAGGTATTTTAATTCCTTTTTACAAAAGAAACTTTTGCTAAGGTTCACTGTCAGATTAGCTTTACGTAGACACTGAGCAAGCTCCAATAAGACTTTTACGTGGAGTTCGAACGTAGGAGTTACGACTAGTAGATCATCCAAATAGACGAAAACGTACTGTCGGAGTTCAGGGGTCATGAAAGCCAAAACCTTGTTTATAAGGCGGCACATTCTTTGCGGCGCGTTGCACAATCCAAACGGCATCACTTGGAATTGGTACAGCGGTCGTCCTGGCACGGTGAACGCGGTCAATTCTCGCGATTTGAGCTCGAGAGGGACCTGCCAGAAAGCGTCTTTGAGATCTAGACCGGATATAAAGCGCGTGTCTTCTAAGCGACTTAGAAGTCCGTCGATGTGGGGGAGAGGGTATGCGTCTTTCCTTGTGACTCCGTTGACCTTCCGAAAGTCCAGACAAAAACGGTTTTTGCCTGGTTTGCGGATAAGTACAACCGGAGAATTCCAAGGACTGATGCTCTCCTCAATCACGCCCAGCGCCAACATCCGGTCTAGTTCCTCATACATCAACCGCTGTACCACGGGGGACACCGGATAATGTCGCTGTTTGATTGGACTGGCTCCGTCGACGTCTATAATGTATTCCTCGAGTGAAGTGCGGCCTAAACCCAAAGCTTCACTCGACGGAAAAGACGCAACGGCCTTTCGCAGGTTGGATGTTTCTCCCATGGACATGGTATGGAATTCAGTCGAAGTATTGGTCTGAATGGCTTCGTCTAGTACTTCGAGAGTGTTCGATAATAATTGGAATAAACTCCAAAAATCTGTACCAAGATATAGTGTTTGACTTAAATGTGGCACTAAGTAGAGGGTTAATGGTTTTGCGATATTTCGAAAAGTGACTGACACCTGAACATACCCGACTATCGGTTGTGCCTGACCATCTGCGGTTTTAACGCTTGATCTGATTTTGTGAATCTTTAGATTTAGTTTGCTTGCCAGTTCAACCGCGCCCTTGCCCAGACAGCTTACGCTGGCACCTGAATCCAGCAAGCCAACGATTGGATGTTGGTTAAGCAATACTTGCGCATGCATGCGCAAATCGCCGGCCACAGATACTATTGAAGACAATATCTTAATTTTTTTTTCTTTTACGGACTTGTACCAGGTTTTCAGTCTTTTCGTGGAACGAATTCGCTTTGCCGATTTCGAGATTTCATTGGTGCTAAATATTCTTGCTCGGACTTTGGCATATTCCAACTTTCTTTCATGTAAGGACTTAGGTTGCGACACTAGGTTTTCGGTATTTGGAAAATCAGGGGAATTGAGATGTCTTTTCAACAGGGATATTGCTGGTGTTGGTTTGTCATATCTGGGAAAATTTATATCGGAGTCATTTTCAGGGATTACAAATTCGGGCGAGATTCGCCGGAACTCCTCCCGCCTTTCTCCAAGTTTTTCGGCGAGCACTTTGGACAGTCTCTCTTCAACACACCGTCTTTTCCGCAAGTAAAACAGAAGACACGAGTTACGGGTGTGGCGCAATCTATGAAACCATGGACACGTTGACCACAATTCCAACAGGTCCAGGTGCTTTGCGTCCGTAGAGAAGGTGCTGGACGAACTCCGGAGTGTTGGAGAGCGTCTACCTGCTCATTTAGTTCGACAATTGGTGGATTTTCCCCTCCTAATTCATAAACCTGGCGAGAAGATTCGACTCGAGCGGTATGGGTCCTAAAGTCCGTCAAATATAGTTCAGCCTTACGGCAAATATCACGAAACTCGTTAAGGGAAGTAATTCGGGAAGAAAAAATCATCGATGCTATTCTCGGTTGGACGCCTTTACGCACCATTTTAACTAGGCCACTTTCCGGGATAGGACGTCTCATTTTGTGGTACAACTTTCTAATATCGGCCAGAAAATCGTCGAACTTTTCTCTGACGCCCTGTCTTCGTTCTAAGATAGTTCCAATAATGTCATAGTCCGTAGTATGGCTTTTGAATTGGCTCCTAATTGCGGTTCTGATCGTTGGCCAATCTGCTCTACGGTTATTTCTTCGAAATCCCCAAAACCATTGGTCCGCTTGACCACTGAGTAGCAAGTGAAAATGCCGAGCTAAATGATCTTCTGATACTCCTTCCGATTCCGAAAGAGCCTCACATCGAAAAATCAGATCATCCACCGACAAACTGGTGTCCGATCCATCAAACTTAATTCCCCAATAGCAAAAGGGACTCCTTCGCTATAGGGCTCATCACGAACACGGTTATTGTTGTGGGGTGGAGAGGGAGACCTTCTATATGGTGGGGGTGAAGGCGATCTTCTTCTTTGTCGAGGAGATCGACTCCTAGGTGGAGGAGAAGGCGATCGTCTCCTAGGTGGAGGAGATGACGGCCTTCTGCTAGCTGGGGGAGGCAAACTCGATGAAGTAAAGGGATCGAGCCGGGGTAGTGCTAAAGTGTTTGGACGGCGTGCCGCCTGAGAATCTTGGAGACGCAAAGACTCTTGAAGTCGTTTTATTAGAGCAGACTGCTCTTCGATCTGACGCTCATACTCGTTTAGCCTTTGTTGTGATACCTGGTTTACGTTACGGCAAAGGGGATCATATGTGGGATCCCACATCAAGTTACTAGATCCACTCGCCGCGCCAGGTGTGTCTGCAGGGGGTGTATTGCCTAAAGACGGACGTAAGCCAGGAGCTGACATGGGAGGTCTTTGATTATTAAATATAACGGGTTCCCCGAAGTGTAATTGTTGACGTACTCTTTGAATAGTAGGATTTACCCTCCGATGTGGGACGCTTTGTGGAACGGGAGTCCCGGGTACATTTGAAGGATTCAGCGAAGGTCGATTAGAGTCTGGAACGGACAATAGACCGAGAGGGAGTGAGATTTCGAGGCATTGCGTTTGCATTGGATCGAAGAATTAGCTGATTATTTTCCTTAGGCCTAGCGCCTCCTCTGGACGCTGGTGTTCTATGCATGTTGGCCCAAGTCGTTCGTAATGAAAGTTCGGAGTAATTAAGCCCAAAGTATCTCGTATTTATATTTGTTATAAAAATTAATAAAAAAAAATAAAGAAAAATATCGTAATAAAATTTAATGAAACAAAAAAAAATCTTTTCGGAAACTTTTCCGCAAAAATCTTACTAGCTAAATAATAATTAATACTTATGACGCGAAATGCCAAAAATCAGAATAGTTGTTTTTTTTTCTATTATCATATGATTGCTGAGAGAGAGAAAGAGGGAAAACATACAGATATTCCCTTCAGACTAAGCTGACCTAACAGGTTGATCAAATTAGCTTTCATCACCAATTTTTATTTTGATATTACTACAATTAACCACGGGCAAAAAAAAATTGGCAATGCGGAATCTGTTGAATAATTGCGAACTCATACTGATTGTCCATCATCACCAAGAGTTTCATCACCCGATAGCCGAATTTACTAAATTTAAAATGGGAAACTAATATTTTTCACATCAGACTTTGGGACAAGACGACGCGGCGGAATGGGTTGCGAATAAAACGCAGATAAAGATTATATCTCCACATTGTCTCGCTTAGCCAACTTGTGCCTGCTCCATTTTATTGAATAATCCAAACTTTAAAACAAATTCATATCACCGTCGGACCGATTTCTAGCATATAGCCGTGATTATCGGTTTCCATGACTTAGATTAGAAATTCAACAAGAATGCATAATTTCCGTTTCTAAATGACTCTACATGATAAAAAAAATCTACTGTATTAAAAGAATGTATTAAAAAGAAAAAAATAATCGTTGGGCGCCATATTGTGGTGTACACGGCACTGAAGCTGCGACCGTGTCGTCTGAAGACACTTTCTGCTTCCTGCACCGTGCGGAGTTCGCAGAGAAATGGCATACTGATGCTAACTCAGGCATTGGGTCGCGGGTTGATTTTCTCCACTAAAACTCCACACAAAGATCGTATGCCATACAAGTTAATCGCGACGTTTATACAAAAAAAAAAATACTTTGAAATTTTCGATAAAAAAGTGACTGTCCCACCCTCTTCTGAATACATAAGGATATCAGACCTAATAGCAAATCCTCCAGCCACGAGATTTTGATTTGCCCCCTGTATCTACAATTTGCAAAAAAAAAAAAAACAATTAACTTCAAAACACTAATTCCATCTTAACGTCAAGACCGCTTCACCCTCCGGAAAACCTGATGTGCTCCCTCTCTCTCTCTTCTCTCTTGCCGCTTAATTTATCCAAACATTGTTATCAAACTTATCCCCTCGGGACCTAGTGAACCAATAAAACTCTAAAGCGGAAACGACACAAAAAAAAATTTATATGCGTAAAACAAAATATTAAAATGAAAACTCAAATGTGAAATTATACGTAATTCTTATTCAGCCTCTCCTTTTTTATTTTTTTTTTGTCTTTTTTTGTTTGACAAATTCTTAATTCTATCCAAACCTTATATGTTATAAAAAAAATCTAATATAATTCATTGTGGCCAACTCCTAACCGTAACTTAAAATTCATAATACATAGCAGTAATTATTCTGGGATATTTCTACTTGACAATTACACCGTGATATTAACTAAACCTAACGCAACTGTGATAACTGGTGCTTTAATCTTCTTATTTTCTTAGTCTTTTTCTCCGAATTTTAAACAAAATTGTTTTTTTTTTAAATGTCTTTTACTATGTTTCACTTTGATTTTGGAAATTCGCTTCGTTTTAATGCGAAAAATAGATTTAAATAAAAAAAGGAACCTTTTTGTAGCGATGACTGTTGTTGACGAAGGAAAATCGTACGTACATCGAAGCTGCTGGCCGGCATAAAATGTGTTGATTATGATGCTGATGATGAGCAGAATTTCTTGTTGAAAGTTTTACTTCACCCCTAAGGTGAAAATCCGCGACAGCAGGTATTCAGCCATGATGCCGACGTCTTCGTTGTTGTCTGTCTTCCGCAGGTGTTGAAGAAAACAGCAAAATGTTGAGGGTCCTTACTCGAAGTCTCGTCCTACTTTTACGGCGTAGACTGTATTTAGCAGGAACGTTATGCGCTGATTACATTCAAACCATGTCTCATTTTTTTTTCTCTTTTTTTTGTACACTTATTTCTAATTAGTCTTTTACTTTTTTTTGTTTATATATATATATATAATCCATATAACACATTAGTTTTAATAATTTTCTTTTTCTTACTGATCTATTTCAAACTTAATTTTTTTTTGTTTTTTTATACCCGTATGGTGAAACCAAAGGGTATATTAACTTTGCCTTACCGTTTGTAACGCCAAGATCCCGTCATCACACAAAAAAATCAATTACACCAATGTGTTTAGAATGATAAACATAACAAAAGCTATAATTGCCAATCTGGCAATCATTGGAGACCCGTATGGTGATATTCGTATCAAAATTCGAACAGTTATACCAAAATTCCACTTTGAAGTCAAACTTTCCAATAAGATTTTTTAAAATTTGTTCCAATCGGATTTTGATGTATGTGAGTTTTATGTAGAATCATATCCTAAATAACTTTTGTTCTTGGACTTTTTTGATAAGATGTACCGTTTTTGAGATATTCGCAAAAATCGTTTTAGTTCGTATGGGGGGTACCCCCCCTAATGGTCCATTTTTGCCCATTAACGAACTTAGCCTCGCATTTTACGAAAAACGGATCTGTGCAAAAATTCAAGCCTCTAGCTCAATCCGTGCGCCCGCAATCCGCGCCACAGACAGACGGACAGACGGACAGACAGACGGACAGACGGACGGACATGCAGAAATTAATTATTTTTATCATTCTAAACACACTGGTGTAATTCATTTTTGTGTGTGATGACGCGATCTTGGCGTTACAAACGGTAAGGCAAAGTTAATATACCCTTTGGTTTCACCATACGGGTATAAAAATAATTGATTTTTGCATGTCCGTCCGTCTGTCTGTCCGTCTGTCTGTGGCGCGGATTGCGGGCGCACGGATTGAGCTAGAGACTTGAAATTTTGCGTGGATCCGTTTTTCGTAAAATGCGAGGCTAAGTTCGTTAACGGGCAAAAATGGATACGAACGAAAACGTTTTTTGCGAATACCTCAAAAACGGTGCATCTTATCAAAAAAGTGCAAGAACAAAAGTTATTTAGGATATGATTCTACATAAAACTCCCATACATCAAAATCCAATTGGAATAAATTTTAAAAAATCTTATTGGAAAGTTTGACTTCAAAGTGGAATTTTGGTACAACTGTTCCAATTTTGATACGAATATCACCATACGGGTCTCCAATGATTGCCAGATAGGCAATTATAGCTTTTGTTATGTTTAACTAATTGTTTTAACTAATCCTCACGGAATCACGGAATCTCCGGTGAATATTCAAGATTTTTAATATTTACACTTAAAATTAAATAGAAACATAACAAAAGCTATAATTGCCTATCTGGCAATCATTGGAGACCCGTATGGTGATATTCGTATCAAAATTCGAACAGTTATACCAAAATTCCACTTTGAAGTTAAACTTTCCAATAAGATTTTTTAAAATTTATTCCAATTGGATTTTGATGTATGGGAGTTTTATGTAGAATTATATCCTAAATAACTTTTGTTCTTGGACTTTTTTGATAAGATGCACCGTTTTCGGGATATTCACAAAAAACGATTTCGTTCGTATGGGGGGTACCCCCCCTAATGGTCCATTTTTGCCCATTAACGAACTTAGCCTCGCATTTTACGAAAAACGGACCTGTGACAAATTTCAAGTCTGTAGCTCAATCCGTGCGCCCGCAATCCGCGCCACAGACAGACGGACGGACAGACGGACAGACAGACGGACGGACAGACAGACGGACGGACATGCTACATTCAACTTTTTTTATCATTCTAAACACACTGGTGTAATTCATTTTTTTGTGCGATGACGGGATCTTGGCGTTACAAACGGTAAGGCAAAGTTAATATACCCTTTGGTTTCACCATACGGGTATAAAAATAATCTGCATAAAACAAAAAATCGGGCCAACAAAAAAAGGAAAAAACAAAAAAGTGATTGGCCATGACTACGGACTTCGAGCAAGTGTCTATTCGCGTTCCAAAAAAATTTACATTTCGTCCTTAGCTCGGTCCGAAATCCCGTTGTTTGCTTTTTGTTCGAGCGCTTGACGACAAAGAATCCCGATCATTTTGCTGCTTCGATTTTGTTTTACAGAATTCTTTTATTGACTAACAAATGTAAAATAGCCAGCAATTATTTGTCCCGACTGAGTACCGCTAATGGCGCGAGTAACTCCAGGGGTTTTAAACCTTTTAAAAAATATATTGGTCGTTTCCGGGATTGAGAACCTAAAGTCCCCCCTTTTTTTTAAGTATAAAAAAATATCCACTGGCTATCTACGACCGTTACAAATCATCGGACGATAAGTCTACTTCAATAATCAAGTTTTCCTAAATTTTGTACATTTGCCCTAGACAGTGTATCAGCTACTACATTTTGACTTCCGCGGCGATGCTCTATTTTCGAATGCCTGGAGTTTAAGACTCCATCTAGCTAGACTACCCCAAATCTTTTTGCGATATCAACCACCTGAAACTGACATGATCCGTTATGACAGTAAAAAGTAAGCTCTCTACATAGGTCATGCATTTTGACGTGGATACGTCTTGGATTTTGGTAATGGGGGTACAAATTAGAAAATCGGCTTGCTGCCATGATAACAAATTTGCAATCGATGAAACTCGATAGTTTGTGGTGATATCTGAACAAAACCTGTGTTATAAGACGAGGGCTACATTAAAGCATTGTATAGGGTATTTTGTTATGTTAAACTATGTTCAATTATGTTTTTAAAAAGCAAAATCAAAACTTTTACTCCGCTGTTATGCTGTGTCTGCTGCTTGCAGTACAGATTTCACATGTATACTCTTTTTATGCTTTCTTTGTGTGTATTGAATCTCATATAGAACTCTCTTCTCTAAATGGGTTGTTCTGATTCTGGCTATTCATATTATTTCGGTTCAATTCGCTTTGGAGGAATTGAAAAAAATTGAAAATAAAAATCACTCTCGAGAAAACGAAATTCAGAATTTCAGTAAAACGCTCCAAAGAATGAGAAAAAATTATTGTTTTAATTTGCTTTGAGAACACAACTTTAATGCTGGGACCGAGATATCGCTCTCTTACTAATGAAATGCATACTTATATGTGTGTGTGCATCATACCCAACAGCAGCCATCGCTCGAACCTTTCATTCATTTTTATGCAAAGCATACAAACCGCTTTGAACAAGAGCGGAAAACTTAAAGAGAAACAATTTCGATCCTAACTTGGGGGGAGAAGGAAAAATGTGCATCGATCGCATGGCCGAATTAAACACAGGTCTGCTGGTTGCTTTTTAACAGCCACCATTTTGCTACGTCATCGGCAAGAAATATCGGTGCATTCTTTCTAATGTTGATTGTGTGTGCGCTAATTTCAATAATATTTCATTTTCAAAAAGAGAAAATTCCCATTGAATCGTATAAGAATTTCTTGCCGATGACGTCAGAGCCAGAAGCAACTGAGCTGTCAAACAGATCTTGTATAATTCGGCCATGGTTTTGAACACTGTTTTTAGTTGCTGTAAATTGAAATTGCTTCGTTGTTTTTATCGTGTAATTTTATTTTATTTTTATTTGTTTTTTATCTATGGGCGTTTTCATAAATTCAAGTTCTGCAAATAACACAAAAGATTTTTCTTAATAAATAACCCAGTTTATGTTATTCGTTTAGTTTACTTGTTATTCGTTTAGTTTACGAAGAAAATGTTTTGTGCAATTTGCGTAAGTTCCGAGTACATTTATGAAAATGCCCTATTAAACATTGTTCGTTGTGTTGCAAGTGAAATTTGATTTTTAGGTACAAGATGCCAAAATTCACCAAACGGAAAGTCAAATCCCGTAACATTACGGTCAATCAAATTGTTTCTTTAGTTTCCTTTTCACTAAAATTTCTTACTTAAAGATCTATTGGCGATCGTTGTAGGCGGATCCACGTCTTCTGGCCGTCTCTACGAGACAGACACCTTGCTTTTTTTAATGCTTACAATCCCCGTTAAATATTCGAATTCAGTTACTGAATATTTCTTTTGTGCATTATTTAGCTTTTGCGACTTAAAAGCAACTGGTTTTTCGCGGCCCTCTTTATCTAATTGATACGAAATCCCTCCGATTCTCATATTTTAAGCATCACACTGTATAAAAATGTTTAGTATAATCGTTGTTCCGTACCGTCAAAGCAATCTGAAAATCTCCTTCGCATCTAAATGCAACTGGAACAAAATTTGTCAACCACAAAATCGTTCGCTTCGCAATAGGGCAAATATAAAACACAACAAATAGGACAACGCAACAAACGACTCGAACATCACAGTACGCATAATAAATACAGATAACATAACATAACATAAAAACACTTCTTTTAGCATAAAGTGTATTTACTTACCTTTGACAGTAAAATAAAAACTATCTACGTCAAATTAATCAAGTAAAGCCAATCAAATCAAATTACATGATCGAGGTCACGCAGTACGAAACTTTACCGACGGCGCTGATGTCGCATATCTCTAGAAAGGACAACCATATCCCCACTTGAAGACCATGGTAGAGACCCCATATACGCCAGAGTAATGGCTTAGCCAAATCAGGAGCCCATCACGAGTCGAAGTGAACACTTCTCTACCAGCTCTGACTCGTCAAACTGCCTCCTAAAGCCGAATTGCTTCCTAAATCCAAACTGCCTTTTTAGGGCCAACTGCTTCTTAAATCCAAACTGCTTCTTAAACCCAAATTGCTTCTTAAAGCCAAACCGCCTCTTTAGGCGAAACTGCTTCTTAAAGCTAAACTGCTTCTTGAAGCCAAACTG